>CM034153.1:659238536-659436527 GCA_019776745.2 Taxus chinensis | reverse complement strand
AATACTTCTCTGCTCATTGCTCGATCAAGTGAACCATCCACGTCATCTAGTGATGTTTGGTATGTTTATTTGGGGGCCACTCGACACATGACCGACCATAGAGACTGGTTTATTTCAATGAGGGACACACCATCGAAAAATCATGTTTCGCTGGGAGATGATTCTTCATATACAGTTCAGGGGATTGGGAACATTTCTCTACCCCTTGGTTCACACAAATGCAGATTATCAGATGTCGTATATGTCCCTGGGTTGACTAAGAATATTCTTTCAGTCAGTCAACTCCTAGATCACAACCTAAAAATTGACTTTGATAGTCAATCCGGCAAGAAAACGTGTTTGATTCAAGATAAATCAAGAGGCTTGAAAATAATTGCAAAAGCCTCCAATGTGGGATGCATGTTCCAACTTGATTTTGTTCATAGAGATGATCAAGCACTTGTGGCTAAGAACTCCACCTTAGCACAATTGTGGCATCGAAGATTTAGTCATGTAAGTTTCAAATATCTCGAAACACTTCGCCAACGTAATATGGTACATGGGCTACCATCTCTTCAGAAGGATACAGACAAGTGTCCTTATTGCCTAGCAGGCAAACAACACGGAGCTTCGTTCTAGAGGAGTACATTTTGAGCTCATGGTAAACTTGACCTAGTTCATACCGATCTTTTTGGTCTGATGCAACCAAGTCATTTTGGGCTACAGTACTTCATGCTTTGTGTTGACGACTACTCAAGAAAAATGTGGTTTTTTTGTCTTTGCAAGAAAAGTGAAGCATTTGAAACCTTCAGAAAGTTCAAAGTAGTAGTTGAGAACGAAACTGGTCGTCACATTAGAACTCTCCGCTCAGATTGAGGGGGGGAATTCACCAGTGATGAGTTCAAAAACTACCTACAAACTCATGGGATTAGTCGAAAAAATGCCTCCTCCCACACACACCGCAACAAAATGGGGTTATTGAGAGAAGAAATCGTACTATCATAGAAATGGTGCGATGCATGATCGATGATCCTGAACTTGCAAAGAAATTCTGGGCAAAAGCAGTAAAGACAGTAGTGTATTTGTTAAACAAAGTGCCTACTTTTTCTCTTGATGGAGTAACACCACAAGAAGCATGGTCGAAACGGAAACCATCTATTGCACACCTTATAATATTAAGGTGTAAAGCAAGTATACACATACCCAAGCAGGACAGGAAGAAATTGGACATGAAGTCACATAAACTCATCTTCATTGGGTACAGTGAAGAGACTCTTGGGTATAGATTGATGGATCCAAAGACCAGAAAATTCTACACCAGTAGAGATGTTGAGTTTTTCGAAAAGAAGGAAGCAGATACTCCTCCTCCAGACTCACAAGATGTAGATTTTTCACCTGTTATAAAAATTGAAGCTGATGTTCCCTCTGAAGATGAAAGTAATGATGGGGATGATGGTGTTGATAAGATAGAACCACGACCCATGGGAACAGTTCAACGTATGTTTAATTGGTGTAGAAGTACATTATGAGATGCAAGAATGGATGCTCCACCGGATACATCCACCCCTTGACCATAGACTCGCACTAAAGCAAGAGAAGAAGTTAACTTTGCCTTGATGAGTAGAGTTATTGAATCAGATGAGCCCTCAACAATCCAGGAATCCCTATAGTCAAAATCTTGGAAAGATGCCATGGATTCTGAATATCAATTAGTGATGAAGAATAACACTTGGCAACTTGTCGATCTTCCACCAGTGAAGAAACCCATTGGATGTAGATGGATATTTAAAACAAATTAAAAAGTAGATGGGACAATAGACAAGTATAAAGTGAGACTTGTAGCAAAGGGGTATGCACAAAAAGAAGGCATTGGCTATGAGGAGACATTTGCTCCCACAGCTAAGATCAAAATGATCAGGATGATCTTTGCTCTAGCTGCATAATTTGGCTGGAAAGTCCACCAGATGGACATAAAAAGTGCCTTCCTAAATGGAGATTTACAGGAAGAAGTCTACATGACTCAACCTAAGGGATATGTAGTACCTGGTCAAGAAGAAAAGGTATGCAAACTCATGAAATCTCTATATGGTCTCAAACAGGCACCGGGCATGGTACATCAAGATTGATCAGCATCTCGTACAACATGGATTTGTTAGAAATCCATACGATCCCAATCTTTACCTTAAAAAGAAAGGGGGGAGATTGTGATTGTCATTGTCTATGTCAACGATCTAGTCATCACTGGCAGTTCAGTGAGGATGATCGATGCAACAAAGAAAGATCTTAATCAATCATTTGAACAAATTGCAGTTATCTCATTCAGATCCATCTCCTGAGGTAAGTGCCACTCTCTATCGACAGTTGATCGGGAGTCTCATTTACTTGACCTACACTAGACCAGATATCAGCTTTGTAGTGAGCTATCTATCCACGTTCATGCAGGAACCCAAAGTTTGTCATTAGAATGCAGTAAGGCACATTTTGAGATATCTAAAAGGATAAGTGGATCTTGGTCTAGAATACAAGAAGAACAAAAACTTCTTCTTGATTGGAGATTCCGATTCAGATCATGTAGGTAACATTGATGATAGACAATCCACTTCTGGATTTTTATTCTTTATGGGATCTAGACCAATATCACGGGGAAGCAAGAAACAACACTATTTTCTTGCTCTTCCACAGAAGTCAAGTATCGTTCTGCAGGAGAAGCTGTCTATGAAGCGATTTGGCTACATCGCATATTAGAAGGACTTGGAATACCACAGGACAAACTAACAACCATGTATGTTGACAATGAAGGTGTTCTCAAACTTGTTCGCAATCCAATTTTTCATGAAAGAACAAAGCACATTAAGGTATAGGTACATTTCATACGCGAACATGTGTTGAAGCACAACATCCGGCTTCAATTTTTTCCAACAATTGAACAACGAGCAGATATTTTCACAAAGTCACTTGCATGTGACAAGTTCAAGTTGTTCAAAGAGTTCCTCTCCTCATCTCTTGAGACAATGCACAATTAAGGGGGGAATGTTAGGTTAATTAATTATGCATAGTATTCATTTATTATTTAATTCATTATATTAATTAAATAATAATGTTATATGGTTTTTAAACCATATTTGTCTTATTCCACAGTTATAAGATTATTTGTTGCATAGTTGCAACTTAATCATTTGTTTGTATTAATTTAATTGTTGCTTCCCGGATGTATTATGGATGCTATTGTATTTTTGGTTGTACCTGTGTAACCTCTCTATTGTCTGCACATGACTGTACAATACCTATATGTATTGCAGTCCTGCTATTGTAAATTGGTTGATTCTGATTAATATAAACTTCAGGCTTTCGTCCCTGTTTATAGATGACACCACACATTAGACTACTCAGAAGGATGGGATAGGGTCGACAAGAGGGTTAGGGTAATATGGAGGAGGGATCAAGATGACCTTTAAGCGAAAAATTTCATTGTATGGTTGTCATGCTTTCAAGTGTGAATTTTTCCCTTACAAGACAACAATCATACTAAGGGAGAAAATATATATGGAATAAGAAGGAACAAACGGTTTTAAAATTCTTGTAACCACATCTTCTCTTTCGATGCTAAGAAACCCTCATTAAAATTTGTGTCTCTTTCGGTTTTAATATATTTTGTCTCTCATTTTTAACATAATAAAACTTGTGTGCCCACATAAAGTTTTAGTTTCAATATTAAATTTGATGTCTATTTGACCGTCACAAGGTAATTTTGATTATAAATATTACATGTACTTGATTGTCACTTAATTTTTTAAATTTTTTTTTAACTTTGAAAATTCAATCAAAATTTATTAATATCATTTGTCATACCATAGATTTCGAGACCATTTTTTCCTCTAATTTTTTTTATCATTCAATGGGAAATATGAACATAATGTAATGGAATTATAAATCAATTTGATGTGTAAAATCTACAACTATTTCAAATAGTATGTATTTAAGATATTTGTACTAGTCATAAGTATGCGATAACATTATCATTCAACTTTGTATGTGCTCACCTATAAATGATCCACATGCATTCATTAGTCATTAATATGTTTAGGATGTTTGCGTAATTTTTGATTCTTGGTCAGATTTAGGCAATATTAGCACATTTGTCGACTATATAATATATGTCATTATAACGAAATTTTATTCAATTTTTTTTCCATAAAAGTTAGTTTCCATTACACTTCTCTATTTTTCATTTGCTTGTAGAAGAGGCTAGTGTTGCACTATAATATTTGTGAGAGTTAATGCATAATGACCGCAAATAAATTTTACATTGACATCATAAGGTAGTTTCACCCTTAAATTTGATGTCCATACATTATATTATTAAATTGTTAAGGGACGGTTAGCCACGTCAATATTACGACGAAACGCCCTTCGTTGAATCACACTCAACATTACGACAAAACGCCCTTCCTTAAATCACCTCTCGCCTCTTCTAACATTGAACACAATTTCCCCTTGAGCTTCTCTCATATTCCATTGTTCTGTTTCGAAGCTTAGGCGCCCGAATCTTGGTCGGAATGAGTTTTCCGCTGGTTTTCAATCCCCATAAAGAATTTTGATTTTGCCTTTCTTGATTATTAATATCTTTGGTCGTAAGGATGAGTGTGTACAACAGCCTACAATCTTACCTGGGCGTTCCCAAAGGCATCGGTTCGATTCTCAACGATGTCACTGTGGAATCAAAGCAAAGAAGAAGCAGCAGCAGACATCATTCTTTGCAAAGGACTCTCTCTGCGGACATGGCGTCCAAAGGATGGATGTCTGGCGAGAATCCGCTGAAGAAATCTTGTTCCTTCAACGTGGTTTCCTGCAATTCATTTTCCGATTCCTCACAATCTAATTCTTCACCCCTCTTCTCTCTCAACTCCGATCCTTCATTCAAATATTTTGTTCCCACCACGGAATATGATGTCTTTATTAATCATCGTGGACAAGATACAAAGCAATCTGTAGCGAGCCTCATTTATCACAACCTGCACAACAAAGAATGCAAAGTGTTTCTCGACATCAAGTCAATCCAAGTCGGGGACAACACAGTCGAATCAATAAAGCACGCGATACGCACAGCTTCTGTTCATGTTGTCATTCTCTCTCCGAACTATGCACAGTCAGAGTGGTGTTTGGACGAGCTCCTCTTGATATTCGAATCCGGGGCTCGAATAGTGCCCGTGTTTTGGGAAATTAAACCCTCTGAGATTCGAATGAAGGACGAGGATGGGGTGTATGCTCGAGCTTTCAAGGAGCATGAGACGGCTGGAATATTCAACAGTCAAGTGCTCGAGAAATGGAAAAAGGCGCTGCGGATGGTTGCACTTATCGAAGGCTTTATTTACAAAGGGTAAGATATATTCCACCTTTCCTAGTTTGTTTCTGATATCTTATGCTATTTACAGTGCGTGTGGTTTCAGGGACCAAGGAGAAATGCTGGAAAAAATTGCGGCGCGTGTAACCGAATGCAGTTAAGAAACAACAGGATACGCACCGGGATCAGATATAAGGTTGACCTCACCCGTCAAACCAAAAATCTATTATGTAAAAACTTATAAGGTCTTAAAGAGCTTGTCCGTCTCTATTAAATATCTTTATTTAAAAAATACATTGTTATTTTTAGCTGTATTTTCAAGTGTAGGTTGAATTTCAAGAATTATTTGGTCAACATAAACACATTTTAAAATTTATATAAGAAAAATATATAGAAGCAATTCTCATGAACATGGAAGATACAATATATTTAATAACAAAACAACATAACAAGATGTGAGGGGAAGTCTATTTCACATCCCCACATTCATGATTCCATGAAAGAGGATAATATTCCCTAGAGCAAGTCTATCTTTTGAGCATTTAGGATGATAGTTGAGACGTGTTCCAATTTTCCATGCACAAAAAACATGAGACAAAATTTTAAAAATGAGTTTATGCTCAAAAGTTAATAAGGACACGTTCCTCGCATTTATATTCACGAGAGAGGAGATACCATTATCAAAATAAGTGTTGTATTTCAATTTAATGCTATGGTCTTGGAATTCAAGTTTCAATATGTTTTTGTAATCGCATACGATAAAATCATCGTCGTAACTTGCACAAGAAGGAATTTTTTCTTGCACCATTTTCATGCATCCGTGAGACTGCATCCCATGTAATAGAAGTTGTCTAACCAAACAAATGTAATTGTGCACTTGATATGGAAAAGTTTTTTTTAAATCAACCATCTCACACGATACAAATACGGACCCTAGATGACACATCATTTGTAAGGGAGCATTTATTTGAGAAAGATGAAAAAAACTGCACTAAAACCCCTATGAAACAAACCATTTTTTTTAGCTTTTGGGTTTCCTCTATGTCAAGGTCTATAAAAGAGCCCTGTGATTTTGATGGTGTTTATATATATTTCATTTTAAGAGGTGTTTTGACCTAATTTAATCACGAGGACAACTACTTTCTTGGTTGTACACATTTTAGAATGAGATTTTTTATAACATTATAACGGGAAACTCAAAGAGTGAGATCGACAGTCCACTCCAACATGTTTGTAAGATAACTTATTCTTCTTCTAATTTTCTAAACCATCCTTCTTTTGCATAACCAAAACACTCAAGTAAAAATGACGATAACAACAATGTCTAGCATTTAATTGGAAAAACCCACCTGCAACTATCTTTTTACAACTTAGAATTGAACATTTACATGAAAATCAACAATATTTCAGTCCTTCACTAGAAACCAAATTTATTCACAAGGGAGTGTGAAGAGACCCAATGTTATTTGATGGCACCGAATATACCGATGGCAAAAGTAAACGCGTTGTCCATATTTCAACCTTTCCTAAGTCAAAGATAAAAGACAACTAAAATCCCTGAACTAAAATCCTAGAAAAGAAAAGATGGTTTGAAAAAAAAATGCGGAGTATTAAAATTCATCACAAACCAACATTAACCTTTTTTTTATTAACTATATTAGTTCTATATCATTCGTAATTAGTTTAAGTCAAATTTGAATAGAATGGATATTATGGCATATCTATTATGATAATAATATTTGAAGTTATTGAATTTGTTGTGAGTGCAACATCTCATGGATAGGTACAAGGACTTTTAATTTCTTTGTGAGATGTTATCTATGCTTCATGTTGTTCCCCACATAAAAATATGACTCAGTACTATCCTTTATTTTATATTTTTGTTAGTAATACAATAGAAGATATATATCTCTTTAATGGTTTTAGGGCGGTAAATATGTGTATATGTTTTTCCTTCGAAACCTTTGAGAAATTGTGAAGATCCAATTTTGTAAATATTTTTTTGGCATTTTTGCTTTTACCATGGCTAGAGTAAATTTTGTGATTAGTTGTATGTTAGGAGTTGATATCACCAATGATCCAAAGTATCACACATATATTTTGTTAATAATATTTAAAGTTATTGAATTTATTGTGACCCTTACAGTTTGTGTCGAAATTCATTCTTAATATATCATGTTTTAATGTTCCGATGTATTATCTATTTTCAATGTGTTAACATATTTCTTATTATTGTTCAAAGCTTTATTAAAATACATAATAATTTCATTACAGTGATTCCAAAAAGTTATTAAAACATTATAAAATAAAGTTTTTTAATGTTCGCAACCATTAAGATATATTTAATACTCAACAAACTTTGCATTAAATTGGACTTGTATCATTCTTATCAATAATAAATATCGATGTTTATAATGATGCAATATTTTTAATGTAAATATAGGGATTGACATGTTAACCTTTCCACCCTCACAAGAAGCCTATTTACATAACACAACTACCAAATGTGTTATGTTATTTACCCTTACATTATTATTTTAAAGAGGGAATTCTACATTTGATTTGCACTGATTGGAAACTATTAATATTTTTCTCACCGCTCTTTTATTAGAAGGTCCTTATTAAAATCTACTAATCAATTAGGAAACCATATTATGAAGATGTCCACTTATTGTACAACATACAAGAATACATAACACAACCATGTATTTTTCTTTGAGTGTGCTATTACATATGATTATTTTGATATCACAATTACTTTGAATTGATTTGTTTACTTTACACATTTCTCAATTTTTTACTCGCAATTCTATTCTCCTCTACATAATTTTGTTATTATGGATTTACAACCTACCACTTAAACCAAATTCTCTCTTACTCGCATAATATAAAACAGTAATTTATTCTTAATATCCAATAATTTAGCATTTGTATCACAAATTCTAGTGTGTCATACGGGATTTACTATAGTTTCAATTCTTTGTATCAGTGGTGCATCCACTTCCATAGTCCCTTTACTTACATCAAAAATCTATTGAACAAAAAATGTATTGTGTGGTATTACTATCTCATTCTCATAGGTGGCATGTGGCTATTTATCCTCAGAAGTGACCTGTGATAACTACCTCCTATGAAGGATAGATCATGTATGTTGGATAATCATATGGCTAGACCCTTCCGAGGAGATTTACCAAGTTCGTCACCTTGATGAAATTTTTCCACTAGCAAGGTTTTGAACCAATGTAGATTTTCTTCCGCAATCTCTTGCTCAACGTTATAAGAGATTTGGAAAATTTCAAGGATCGCGAGGCCCTCATGGAATAATTAAATGATTTTTTTTCTCCACAAAATAAGAGATTTTTGGCCCTCTTGTCATTCGTTCGTGAAAAAAAAGTTTACTTGACTTACACATCCAAGTTATGTTCAAGTAACTGAATGTTCCTTTTTCTTGTTACAATACCAAACATACAAGATGAAATAGTATGTCTAGAATAGATGAATGCCAATTGTAGGTAGATTATTTATAATGTAAATATAAGAATGTAATGTTTGCTACCAAATTGCGTGTAGAGGATGAGATTTTAAATGATATAGTTGACCAAGATGAATCTATATTGCCTATAAAAGTGGCACAAAACCACATTAGCCACAATGTTTTTGTGTTATCAAATCAAAAAAGACATGGAATGCTTGGTCCCCACCTTCACTCCTTCAACTTTAACTTCTTCCACACCTCCCCATCAACATCTCCATTGTGTTGTTGGGGTGCCATTCCCAAACGTCATGGTTTGCTAGTTATGACCCGTTAAATTTTTACAACTTTTTTTTCTTATGGCGCTTAAGAGATTGTTGGAAGCGCAATCACTGGAGGTGAATCAGTGAGAACTTAAAATTTTCATTCACTTAATAAATTTCATCCATTTACCATTAAGCATGCATCCACAAGAACATAACCATAGAAGAGAAAATGAGAGCACACCAACACAAGATGTAAGTGGAAAACCCTCAAAGGGAAGAAAAACCCCTGAAACACAACTTTATTAGAGAAATGAATCAAATTTATTTAAGCACCAACTCAATAAGGTGCACCAACCCCTAGGTTTAGTGAGGTACCAACCCCACAAGGACCACTAACCCTAAAAGGAGGCACCAACCTCCCAAGATGAATCAACACTAACCAAAGCCACACAATGTGTTTGTGACCTCTGAAATGTTTTTACAACAACTAATGGTGATACAATGAATTTCTCATTCCTTACTTCTTCAAATCTGCTCTCTAGGTCAACTCACTCAAGATATTCTCCACCAAGCTGATTAAGCCTAATGACCCATCTCTCCAACAACTACACACACTCTATAAAATATTGACACAATTGTTTCCCTCTATTGAAGGTCACAAAAACCTATTTATTCTTTGGAAACACCCCTTTAGCTCGCACTTTTCCTTGTTTGTACAACTAGCCCAAATGAGCTTTATAACATGCTTATATACATGTATCACGATTATAAGTCACCTAGGTCAACCATCATAGAGAAAATATACTCAATAAAATTATAAAAATATCAGAAAGAGACCATATAGGTCAGAAATACCATTTAGACCCATCATTCCTTCATTTGTACTCAAGAAGCCTAATTGCACCAAAACATCCTACTCGCCAACACCAAATCACTTGAAAAACCAACACCTTTACTAAGAAGCAAGAACCAATTAGACATGTTTTATAATTCCATTAACAACCTCCAGAAATATTGAGTAATTCAGAACCATCATCTCATGCAATTACACCATCGAAAAGAGCAACCTTCTTCACTAGGTCTAAGACCTCCAAAACTAGTCTTTAAAGATTGAGACCAAAACCTCATCAAATCACCTCAGAATTAAAATTTTTATATATCAATGTAAATATCATGACCTAAGGTCCGTCGCCAAGTGTGTAGGATTCCATAAATCAGGTTGAAGCTCCTCCAAAACACCTTTGCAACCAGGTCACCTGAAACTACCCAAAACTGCCCCCAAAACTAGTCTTGCAAAATGAACTTGTACAAACATCCTAAGAGCTAAAAGTTATTTTGAAACCCCTCCAGCCATGAATTATATATATCATACTTCCTCCACAATTAATTTAGTTAATAGGTCTAGTGAAAAACTTTGGATAAAATAAAACTTCTTCAGAAACTTTCCTTTTTGAGTGGGGTCCACATACAACCATGAAACCTAACTTACACATGAAGAAAAATGAGAGAGTCCTCTACAACATAAAATCATCATAATATAAAAAAATATACATTTTGGGCATGTATACCCAATATTTCTTTGTATTAAATTGTGAAAAGTGTTTTCTCTGCACCTGTCAGCTATCCTTGTCACCCTTGTGTGTCGTTTTTCGAGCTTGTGGACCCCAACATCATCCTTCGTCCTTTATAAATCCAGGTAAGTGGCTTCTATCATCCTTGTTGTTCTTATGGTTTTTATTTTTGGTTGTGTTAGATTTTAGGGTTGTTAAAAGGATTAAATCTAAAAAGAAGAACTTAACAATCTACAAATTAGCTGGAAATCCCTTTACCTCTCCTTCCAGATCTACAAATCTGTAAGGCACCTGCCTTTGAAGAAACCCAAGGCTATTTCTCCCTGCTCATTATCTTGTTGAAACCCTCTCTTTACCATTAGAGATATACAAAAAGAGAGAGAAAGAGAAAGAAGGAAAATAATCTAAGCTTTTAAAACTGATGAAAAGCTTGGCGCACTGTCCTTCCCTAGAACATATTTTGAATTTCTTCCTTGGTGCACTGTTCTTTCTTGTTACCTGACCCTAACCCATGCCCAATTTAAGAACACTTAGCAGCTTTTTTAGGGCGCAGGTGCATCCTACACAACATCAACATAGGATGTTGTGTGCTTCAAATCCGTGCCAAGCACTTTTCCCCTTGGCGCATTGATTTCCTTTGCAACATTTTTCAAAATTACACCTTGGGTGCACTTAAAACCCATGCAACAAAAACTTTTCCTGTGCCTCACTAAAGAAAATTTCTTAAGGCGCAGGTGCATATTCCTTGACATCAACATGTCATGTTGAGTGTTGCAAAACTGTGCCCTGTGCCTTTCTCCTTGGTGCTAAAACCTTTTGTACAATACCTCTCGAAAGTGCACCCTTAATAACCTTGGCGAAAATTTTATCCTATCAACACTGGCGCACCTTTTTACATGTTGACATCTCCAAAAGTGTGCCCAACATTTTAAAGCCTCTTTAGCATGCTATGAACCTACACCTTGCACCCTAAGCCTTATAATTGCCCATTCTTCTTTTTTCAAGCTTTCATTATGAATAACATGACGGTTGACATGGATCTTCTATGTTAGACCTCCTTGATTCTTCTTGTAGAACAACAACAACCATCCTCGAGCTCACACATGTCTTCATCAAGCAAAAATCTAACAAATTATAAATCTAAAGCCAAGTTGTCAGAAAAAGAGATGAAGTACAAATATCAGAAAGTCAGGATGCCTAACTCATATGCAAAGATCAACCTTGACATTAGGGACTCTGAGCTGGGGCACATCGATATGGATGACTTCTGGGCAAGGACCAACTCGGCAAGCAGTGGGCCATGGATGAACAAGTTAGTGGGTAGTGGATTGCACTTTGCAGCTGGGCTGCCAGTAAATGCTGTAAACAATGAGTTTATTATGTTGGTTTCTTGGTGTTACAACAAGGACACTAGATGTGTCAAAGATAAGGAAGTAAAGACGATCATCGACCTCATAGCCCGTCACTTCGAACTGACCCTGGGCATTCCTCATCACAGGCAGTATGTCGCCATAAGTCTAGAAGACTATAAGAAGGCCTGGGACGAAAACACTTCAGCAAACCAAACCAGGCTCTGATACCAATTGTTAGGAAATAAGAGATAAAATATGTGGAATAATCCCTCACAGAATCGCAACAGTAGAAAACTAATATGCAGAAATTATTATAGATCTCAAATAAAATTGCAGAATAAAATAATACAACACAAAGAGACAACAATTAACATGGTTCACCCAATTTGGGCTACGTCCACCAAGAATCACTTGCTCAGATTTTATTACAAGCCACCACTCTCTTAATACAATACCCAGATCCGTTTGGAGCTATGCTCAACAAAATCTACAGAATTCACACCCGAATTCAAAACACATCTAAAAAACATTTTCTTGTGCATCTATCATATGCATAAGACCATATAAATAGACAACTACTTAAGCAGTTTGATACAAAACCGTGGGTATCAAAACCAAGGGCAAAAAGCCATAGGTATCAAAACAATGGGCAAAAGACCGAAAAAAACCATGGGCCCGAAAAACAGCCGATAACGGTTACCCATTACCCATGGGTTAATAAACCACCCATGAAAATTTACTTCGGGGGATTCGCCCCCGAACCCCCCCTGACCCGCTCACCCGGCGAGCGGGACCACCGTAAAAATACCCGAGTGTAACACATAGAAGGTGTACCACATTCTAACATGCAAATAGGATCCACAAACATAACAGATGGGATCAATTTTTGCCCTTGGGAGGTAATTTTGGCAGTTGAAGGTAGGCCTAGCTGGGAAGTTGTGCTTCAAATTTAGCAATTCCAGCTCGGCATACATTTCCTGTGCTTGGGCCAGTGTGGTGCAAGTGTATCGGCCAACTGTAAGGGGGAATGGAGTTCCTCCTTTCTTTCTCTTCATGCACTTCTCATGGAAAGTGATCAGTTGCCTTGATAACTCCAAGAGGATCAGCTTGGGTCCTGCATACCTTGGTAGCTTGGTCGGTTCACCCTCAAAATTCACCACTCTGAGATATATGAATGTGGGGAACTGCGTGAACAATGCTCCCCATTTCTTCGTGGCAGCAATCACACTCAAGCTGGTCCGACCGTGTCTCATGTTCGGTCTTAGCAAACAAATCACCTCATAAAAGAAGGTGTCATTGATTTTGGAGAACTGAGAGATGCTAGCCTCGAGCTTCAGCTCTAGGTAGAATTCATATATTTTTACCTGAGGCCATACCCCATTTCGAGCTAGGCCTGTAAAATCCCTTGCTACGCCGCAGCGTATGCAATGTAGGAGTTCATGTAGAAGTTCCCAGTTGTTAGGAATTGTTGAAGCTACTGGGAGATGGTGTCGCTGATGATTTCACCCCAACTAAAACGTTGATCAGGCGTATTCTTGCTCATGGTCTCTAAGTACCTCAGCATCCATTTGTGGAAATAATGGGCATCATGAAGCCCAAATACTCTATTCAAGAAGGTGATTGTATCACTCAATTCCTCATTGAAGTCACTACGGTGGATGGTCTGTGGCCATCTTCTCACCGGCTTCTTGTTCTTTAGGTAAAGTTCATTCATCATTTGCATAGGATAAATGTATGCAGATGATGAATGAACTTTACCTAAAGAACAAGAAGCCGGTGAGAAGATGGCCACAAACCATCCACCGTAGTGACTTCAATGAGGAATTGAGTGATACAATCACCTTCTTGAATAGAGTATTTGGGCTTCTTGATGCCCATTATTTCCACAAATGGATGCTGAGGTACTTAGAGACCATGAGCAAGAATACGCTTGATCAACGTTTTAGTTGGGGTGAAATCATCAGCGACACCATCTCCCAGTAGCTTCAACAATTCCTAACAACTGGGAACTTCTACATGAACTCCTACGTTGCATACGCTGCGGTGTCAGCAAGGGATTTTATAGGCCTAGCTCGAAATGGGGTATGGCCTCAGGTAAAAATATATGAATTCTACCTAGAGCTGAAGCTCGAGGCTAGCATCTCTCAGTTCTCCAAAATCAATGACACCTTCTTTTATGAGGTGATTTGCTTGCTAAGACCGAACATGAGACACAGTCGGACTAGCTTGAGTGTGATTGCTGCCACGAAGAAATGGGGAGCATTGTTCATGCAGTTCCCCACATTCATATATCTCAGAGTGGTGAATTTTGAGGGTGAACCGACCAAGCTACCAAGGTATGCAGGACCCAAGCTGATCCTCTTGGAGTTATCAAGGCAACTGATCACTTTCCATGAGAAGTGCATGAAGAGAAAGAAAGGAGGAACTCCATTCCCCCTTACAGTTGGCCGATACACTTGCACCACACTGGCCCAAGCACAGGAAATGTATGCCGAGCTGGAATTGCTAAATTTGAAGTACAACTTCCCAGCTAGGCCTACCTTCAACTGCCAGAATTACCTCCCAAGGGCAAAAATTGATCCCATCTGTTATGTTTGTGGAGCCTATTTGCATGTTAGAATGTGGTACACCTTCTATGTGTTACACTCGGGTATTTTTACGGTGGTCCCGTTCGCCGGTGAGTGGGTCAGGGGGGGTTCGGGGGCGAATCCCCTGAAGTAAATTTTCATGGGTGGTTTATTAACCCATGGGTAATGGGTAACCGTTATGGGCTGTTTTTGGGCCCATGGTTTTTTCGGTCTTTTGCCCATTGTTTTGATACCTATGGCTTTTTGCCCTTGGTTTTGATACCCACGGTTTTGTATCAAACTGCTTAAGTAGTTGTCTATTTATATGGTCTTATGCATATGATAGATGCACAAGAAAATGTTTTTTAGATGTGTTTTGAATTCGGGTGTGAATTCTGTAGAGTTTGTTGAGCATAGCTCCAAACGGATCTGGGTATTGTATTAAGAGAGTGGTGGCTTGTAATAAAATCTGAGCAAGTGATTCTTGGTAGACGTAGCCCAAATTGGGTGAACCATGTTAATTGTTGTCTCTTTGTGTTGTATTATTTTATTCTGCAATTTTATTTGAGATCTATAATAATTTCTGCATATTAGTTTCTACTGTTGCGATTTTGTGAGGGATTATTCCACATATTTTATCTCTTATTTCCTAACAATTGGTATCAGAGCCTGGTTTGGTTTGCTGAAGTGTTGAATCGTAGGGAAAGTTTTTAGCTTGAGTGGGAGCTATGGTAGATGAAGGAAGATCTAGGGTTGATAAATTCAACGGGTAGAATTTTAGTCTTTGGAAGATGCAGATGGAAGATTACCTTTATCAAAAGGATCTTTATACTTCGCTGTTTGAGAAGGTGAACAAACCCTCGAGTATGACAGATGCGGAATGGAATTTGTTGGATCAGAAGGCACTTGGAATGATTCGGTTGTGTCTTGCATCTTCGGTATTATTTAATGTTTCAAAGGAAAAGACTACAAAAGATCTAATGGATGCATTAGGGAAGTTGTATGAAAAACCATCTGCCTCTAATAAGATATTTTTAATGATTTTTTTTTAATATGAAGATGTTTGAGAATAGTTCATTAGTAGATCATTTAAATGAATTTAATACGGTTGTGAATATGCTAGCTTCAGTTACAATAGAATTTGATGAAGAAGTTAGGGCTTTATTAATTCTGTGCTCTTTACCTAAGAGTTGGAATAGCCTGGTAATGGAGGTAAGTAACTCGGTTCTAGCTAACTCAAAGTTGAAGTTTGAGGATGTTGTAGGGGTGATTCTAAGCAAGGAAATGTGAAGAAAAAGCTCTGGGGAATCTTCTACTACAGGAAATGCTTTGACAGTGGAAACTAGAGGGAGACAAAAGAATATAGGAAACCGTGGAAAATCAAAAGATCGGGAAAGGTCAAAATCCAAGAACAAGATTATATGCTGGAATTGTGGAAAGCCTAGGCATGCAAAGAAGGACTGTTGGGAGCTTTGAGATAAGAAGAAACAACAGGAAGAAAACAAGGAGGCAAATGTGGAAACGGGTAATGTATGTCAGGATGCTTTGATTCTTTCTTTGCACAATATTACTGAGTCTTGGGTTTTAGATTCGGGGGCTTCTTTCCATGCTTCTCCACATAGGCATTATTTTGTTGATTATGTTCAAGGAGATTTTGGGCATGTTTTTCTTGGTGATGATGAGCCTTGCAGCATAGTTGGAAAAGGTTCTGTTTAGGTTAAGATGCAAAATGGGAATACTTGGCTATTGAAGGATGTCAGACATGTGCCTACATTAAGACGGAATTTGATATCGGCAGGGCAGTTAGGAAGTGATGGTTATACTGTGATATTTACAGCTAACTCTTGGAAGGTTACTAAGGGTGCTCTTGTGGTGGCAAGAGGTAAGAAGGTTGGAACCTTGTATTTAACCACTGATAGTACTAATGATTGTAATCTTGTGGCTTCAGATGCAGATACAACATTATGGCACTATAGGCTCAGTCATATGAGCCATAAGGGCATGAACATCATAAAGAAGAATTTTCCTAGATATACAAAAACAGGTTTGGATTTCTGTGAGAACTGCATATATGGGAAACAGAAGCAAGTAAGGTTTCTCAAGGTTGGACCTACAAAAAAAGAGAGTAAGTTAGAGCTGGTGCATTCTGATGTGTGGGGGCCAGCTTAGGTATCATCTCTTGGGCGTTCAAGTTATTATGTTACTTTTATTGATGATGCAACAAGGAAAGTTTGGGTTTATTGAATTAGAAACAAATCTGATGTATTTGACACTTTTGTTAAATGGAAAGCCTTGGTAGAGAATGAAACAGGTCTTAAGCTAAAATGTCTCAATTCAGATAATGGAGGGGAGTATTGCAGCAATGAATTTAATGATTACTGTTCTAAGAATGGAATCCACAGGCAAAAGACGGTTCCAGGAACTCTGCAGCAGAATGGGATATCAGAAAGGATGAACAGAACAATAATGGAACGTGCTAGGAGCATGAGGTTACATCCAGGACTACCTCTTTCTTTTTGGGCAGAAGTGGTGAGCACAGCTGTGTACTTGATAAACAGAGGACCCTCAAGTGCCTTGGATGGAGGCATACCTGAGGAGGCATGGTATGGTAAGAAAGTTGATTATTCATTTCTTAGAGTCTTTGGATGTGAAGTGTTTGTTCATATAGACAAGGATGATATGACAAAGCTAGAGGCTAAATCAGAAAAATGTACTTTCATTGGTTATGGTGGTGATGAATTTGGATTTAAATGTTGGAGTATTAAGGACAAGAAAATCATTCAGTCTAGGGATGTGGTATTTAATGAGAAATTCATGTATAAGCAACAGTTGCAGGAAAACAGGGAAGAATCCAAGAAAGAATATGCAATGGTAGAGGATCTTCTGGATGGGAAAGTGACCCATGAATCAATTCAGGAACCCCCTCAATAGGAACCCCAAAATCCTATACTGATGAGGTCTTCTAGGGTAAGAAGAGAACCTGAACATTTTTCTCCTTCTCTTTATTATTTATTACTCACTGATAGTGGAGAACCAAAGAGCTTTGATGAAGCAATGCAGGTAGATGCCAGGAAGAAGTGGGAGCAAGCCATGGATGAGGATCATCAGACTCTCATGGAGAACCAGACATGGGATTTGGTGAAGCTACCCGAAGGCAAAAGAGCATTACAGAATAAGTGGGTGTTCAGAGTCAAAGATGAAGAAGGAGGAAAGAAAAGATATAAGGCCTGGTTGGTGGTCAAGGGGTTTGCACAGAAACAAGGTATAGATTTTGATGAGATTTTTTCTCCTGTAGTAAAAATGACTTCTATTAGAACTGTTCTAGGAATAGTTGTAGTAGAAGACTTGCACTTAGAAAAACTTGATGTAAAGACTGCATTTCTCCATGATGATTTGGAGGAGGAACTATATATGCAACAACCAAAGGGCTATGAGGTCAAAGGTAAAGAGGAGATGGTTTGCAAACTGAAGAAAAGCTTGTATGGCATGAAACAAGCTCCACGTTAATGGTATAAGAAGTTTGATAGCTTCATGATGGAGCAAGGTTATATTAGATGCCATTTTGACCATTGTGTGTATACAAAGAAATTTGAGGATAGAAGTTATATTATCCTATGTTTGTATGTTGATGACATGATGGTTGCAGGTAAAAACATGCAGGAAATAAAAGTACTCAAGAAGCAGCTAAGTGAATCCTTTGCTATGAAGGATTTGGGTGCAGCCAAAAAAATGCTTGGTATGAGGATATCTCGGGATAGGAAGGAACGAAAGCTGACTTTATCTCAGGAAGAGTACATTAAGAAGGTCTTGGAGAGGTTTAATATGCAGGATGCTAAACTGGTGGGGACTCCTTTGATAGGCCACTTCAAGTTATCAAAGGAGCAGTGTCCCAAGACAGAGCATGAAAGAAACCAGATGTCAAAGGTACCTTACTCATCAGCAGTTGGTAGTTTGATGTATGCTATGGTGTGCACTAGGCTTGATATTGCCCATGTAGTGGGAGGTGTGAGTAGATTTATGAGTGATCCAGGTAAAGAGCATTGGCAAGCAGTAAAGTGGATCCTTCGGTATTTGAGAGGGACCATGGGGACAGTTTTGTGCTATAGTGGATCAGACACCACTTTACGTGGTTATGTAGATTCAGACATGGCTGAAGATGTAGAGAATAAGAGGAGCACAACATGTTATATTTACACTATAGGTGGGATAGCAGTGAGCTAGATTTCACGACTACAGAAGCTGGTGGCTTTGTCAACCACGGAGGCTGAGTATGTTGCTGCCACAGAGGCAAGCAAAGAGATGATTTGGCTACAAAAATTTCTTGACGAGTTGGGGCATAAGCAAGAGGAATGTAAGCTATTTAGTGATATTCAGAGTGCTATACACCTAGCTAAGAACTCTACTTTCCACTCCAGGATGAAGCATATATAGTTGAGATATCACTTCATCAGGACAACTTTGGAGGAAGATAAGTTGAAGTTGGAGAAGATTCATACTAGTCAAAATCCTTCAAACATGATGACCAAGGTGGTCACAAGGGATAAACTAAAGCTATGTTCAGCTTTGGTTGGCCTTCGCAGATGACAGTGAAGGGTTGAGAAGCTTGCTCAGTGGAAATCAGTCTCTAAGTGGGAGATTGTTATGTTTGTGGAGCCTATTTGCATGTTAGAATGTGGTACACCTTCTATGTGTTACACTCAGGTATTTTTACGACGGTCCCGCTCACCGGTGAGCGGGTCAGGGGGGTTCGGGGGCGAAGCCCCCGAAGCAAATTTTCATGGGTGGTTTATTAACCCATGGGTAATGGGTAACCGTTATGGGCTATTTTTGGGCCCATGGTTTTTTCGGTCTTTTTCCCATTGTTTTGATACCTATGGCTTTTTGCCCTTTGTTTTGATACCCACGGTTTTGTATCAAACTGCTTAAGCAGTTGTCTATTTATATGGTCTTATGCATATGATAGATGCACAAGCTGATGTATTGTAGATGTGTTTTGAATTCGGGTGTGAATTCTATAGAGTTTGTTGAGCATAGCTCCAAACAGATCTGGGTATTGTATTAAGAGAGCAGTGGCTTGTAATAAAATCTGAGCAAGTGATTCTTGGTGGACGTAGCCCAAATTGGGTGAACCACGTTAAATGTTGTCTCTTTGTGTTGTGTTATTTTATTTTGCAATTTTATTTGAGATCTGTAATAATTTCTGCATATTAGTTTCTACTGTTGCAATTCTGTGAGGGATTATTTCGCATATTTTATCTCTTATTTCCTAACACCATCCATGTTCCTGAGATCGAGGAAATTTTGATCAACCTGACACATGAAATAGATATAAGGCGAAAGGATCACTCCCAGTTGGCTCTGGAGGAAATCATCCATTATGGTGTAGCCATCGTTCCAAAGGGATTCCAAGATACTGACCAAGAAATTGATCAGGTTTACCTTGATATAGATGGGGACGATTGGCCATTCACGGAGATCGATAGAGCCAAGGTGCCAAAGACCATTAAGGAAAGGGTCAAACCCACGTTGCAGCACACCAAACATTAGTGCAAACAGAATGGTCTCACCTACCTTGGGGTAGATTTCACTGTTTCCCCTTTAGGTAGAGCACCTCCAAGAACAGCCCAGGTGCTGAAAGGAAAAGGGAAGGACAAGGAGGGAGAATCAAGAAAACAAGAAGAATCTCCTCAAAGCCCTCCTACTACTTCTGAGAAACAAGTGGTCTACCTGGTATCTCTAGGTAAGGAAGAAGAAACAACAGAAGTTTCAACGGATATATCCACCCAGGATGTTATCACAGCTACAACTACTGAGGTACCCACCATTCCTTCTTCCGCTCCTTCTTCTCCCCCTATCATTAAAGCATCTATTCCTATGGATGTGTCTTCTTCTCTCCCTTCCTCCCTTCCATATCCCACCTCTTCCATCTTCTCCTCTCTCACAAATCTGTCACCTAGTGTTCCCTCCATCCAATTACAGATCCCTTCCATGTCCATGTCCTTTTCTTCTCCTGTAGTAACTCCAAGCCCCACAAGCAGCAGCGCGTTGGACTCCTTGTCGATGCCACTACCAAGTGTTTCAACATTCTTCCCTGCGGCCTCTTCAGTTGCTTCCCCTTTCACTCCTGTTTCCTCTTATATTCTCTTTACTCCTACTCCCATAAGTCCTAGCTGGATTTCTGACCATCTGAGCCAGCACAAGAGAAAGGTTCCCATCGCACCCATGGAATTTTCCCTCATTGTGAAGAAGGGATGAAAGAAGTAGAAAGTGATAACTTGATTTTCTAAGAGCACTTTGGGGGAGAGAGTCATGGAGATTGCATACCCAGATCCCACCAAGGAAAATAAGGATCTGTCTCCTACAGACTTCACAGTGACTCAAGTCACAATGGGAACCTCATCCGAAAGCCTACAAGGAGAGGCCTTGTCTGCAATAGATGCTCTTTGCAAGAAGCTTCAAGAAGTAAAAGAGGAGAAGATAATACTCAAGGAACAGAACAAACATCTCCTCCAAGCATTACAGAGAATTGGCAATGCTCCTCCTATGATTTCTGCTGAACCCACTAAAGTTCTCAGCCAGGATAAGATAAATGAATATGCTAAGATTGGCGAGCAAGGTGTGGTAGTATCCTCCTAGATTGAGTGAATCCTTAGAGATAGTGAGGAAATGATTAAGAAGTTCATTGTGCTCTACCAGGATATTGATCAAGAAAATAAGGAGCTACAAGTAGTAGCAGGTTCCCTCTCTGAGGAGTTGGAAAATGCCAGGTTGCAACATGAAACATTGCAAGCAATAATCAACTGCTCAGTTGACGACCTATTGAAGGTCAGCGTCATCGATCACCCGCAGACACATAATAAAGCTCTCGTCATATTAGATTACTGAATTGATCAAATGGAATATACCCTGGAGAGGATAGATAAAATCAAGGATGAAGCCCTGGATGCACAATACAACATGGAGCAGATAGTTACGAAGATGTCTCCAGGGATGCTCGGTGAATTATACACCTTGAGGGAAGCAGATGATACATTTAAGCACTTTAAATCTATAGTCACTCAAGGTTTGGCACCAGAGGTCACTTTCAATCGAGAATCAATCAATAACCTCTTGGCCTACTGTGATTTCATTGGCTTCTTGATCGATGCATGAGATGAGTTCGCCGGGTTACCAGACAAGCTCAAGAATGAAAAAGAAACTTGTGAAGTCATTGGCAACCATTTCAAGGGTCTTGATCATAATCAACTTCAGAAAATGATCATCAAGTTTATGGAATATCGAGCACAGTGTCACATTGACTCTCCTGATCAGAAGCTAGACACTCAGTTTAAGCAAAGAGTTGATGAGGAGTAGTTTCTCCTCTTGTGTACGCTTTGATCATTTTTGTAAAAATATTTAAAAAGCATGTTGGCATTTACGATGACATCATCTATGTTGCATCATGGGATGTTGCCATCCCAAAACTTGCCCAAAGTCAACTTTTGACTTTTTAGATATTTTGTAAATATCTTGTAAGATATTTTGTAAGTAGTTGGTTTGTTTTTGTCTTCTTTCCTCTTCTCCTTCTATAAATACTGGAATACTTGTTGTATTCAACGTGGACAGTATGAAGAAAGAAGTGAGGAGAGAAAGGATTTGTACTTTCTTGTATCAGAAGAAATATTAATATATATGCTCAGAGTTTGTACTCAATATATGTGTTATTTGCATAAGATATTTCTTAAGTTAGATCTTTCTTTTTATTCTGTTCGATTCATTCCTATTTTTGTCATATGTTCATCAGTATTGCTTTATTCATTTATGCAAGTAAGTTTGGCTCTGTTTACTACCAGCCCAAAGCATAAACCTTCTAACCTTTTTGTCTTTGGAAATTCATTTCTTTTCTTCCTTCAGATCTACCATCATCCGTTCTTTCACTCCTACCTTTCTATTCATTGTTGGAACTACCTCTACTGGGATGAGATCCCAAACCCCCCTTGAAGTTAGAATAGTGTAGATTTGCATAGATTTCTTCTTGATAGATTAGCAATAAACTAGTTTCGCTTTGCTGTCTCAAAGAGGAGCTATGCCCTGCACACTGTTGGCTTGTTTCCCCACGACCTACCTAACCGACAGATTTTCAAACCAACATGGACTTGCAAAGACATTTTGGGAAGAATCAACAAAGACAACAATGTATTTTTTGAACAGAGCACCCACTGTTGCTCTTGACAGTAACACCACAAGAAGCATGGTCAAAATAGAAACCATCTATTGCACACCTTAGAGTATTCTGGTGTAAAGCAAGTATGCACATACCCAAGCAGGACAAGAAGAAATTGGATATGAAGTCACAGAAATTCATCTTCATTGGGTACAGTGAAGAGAATCTTGGGTATAGATTGATGGATCCAAAGACAAGAAAAGTCTACACCAACAGAGATGTTAAATTTTTCGAAAAGAAGGAAGAAGAGACTCCTCCTCCGGACTCACAAGATGTAGATTTTTCACCTATTATAAAAATTGAAGTGGATGTTTCCTTTGAAGATGAAAGTAATGATGGGGATGATGGTGTTGATCAGATAGAACCACAACCCATGGGAACAGTTCAACGTATGCCTAAATGGTGTAGAAGTACATTACAAGATGCAAGAATGTATGCTCCACTGGATACATCCACCCCTAGACCACGAAATCACAGTAAAGCAAGAGAAGAAGTTAACTTTTCCTTGATGAGTAGAGTTATTGAATCAGATGAGCCCTCAATAGTCTAGGAAGCCCTACAGTCAAAATCTTGGAAAGATGCCATGGATTCTGAATATCAATCAATGATGAAGAATAACACTTGGCAACTTGTCGATCTTCCACCAGTGAAGAAACCCATTGGATGCAGATCGATATTTAAAATAAAGTAAAAATTAGATGGGACAGTAGACAAGTATAAAGCAAGACTTGTAGCAAAGGGGTATGCACAAAAAGAAGGCATTGACTATGAGGAGACATTTGCTCCCATAGCTAAGATCAAAATGATCAGGATGATATTTGCTCTAGCTACACAATTTGGCTGGAAAGTACACCAGATGGATGTAAAAAGTGCCTTCCTAAATGGAGATTTACAGGAAGAAGTCTACATGAATCAACCTGAGGGATATGTAGTACTTGATCAAGAAGAAAAGGTATGCAGACTCAAGAAATCTCTGTATGGTCTCAAACAAGCACCTCGGGCATGGTACATCAAGATTGATGAGCATCTCCTACAACATGGATTTGTTAGAAATCCATATGATCCCAATCTTTAACTCAAAAATCAAGGGGGCGGGGGGAGATTGTGATTATCATTGTCTATGTCAACGATCTAGTCATCACTGACAGTGCAGCGAGGATGATCGATGCAACAAAGAAAGATCTTAATCAATCGTTTGACATGTCCTATCTCGGCTTGATGCACTATTGTCTTGGATTGGAAGTGTGGCAGAAAGAGAATAATATTTTTGTTTCTCAGATGAAATATACCAAGACTACATTCGAGAAATTCAAGATGATGGATTGCACACCAATTTCTACACCCATGGAGAACAAATTGTAGTTATCTTGTTCAGATCCATCTCCTGAGGTAAGTGCCACTCTCTATCGGCAACTGATCGGGAGTCTCATTTACCTAACCTACACTAGACCAGATATCAGCTTTGCAGTGAGCTATCTATCCAGGTTCATGTAGGAATCCAAAGTTTTTCATTGGAAAGCAACAAGGCGCATTTTGAGATATCTCAAAGGATCAATGGATCTTGGTCTAGAATACAAGAAGAACAAAAAATTCTTCTTGACTGGATATTCAGATTTAGATCATACAGGTAACACTGATGATAGAAAATCCACTTCTGGATTTGTATTCTTTATGGGATCTAGACCAATATCATGGGGAAGCAAGAAACAACACTTTGTTTCTCACTCTTCCATAGAAGCTGAGTATCATTCTGTAGGAGAAGCTATCTATGAAGCGATTTGGCTACGTCACATACTAGAAGGACTTAGAATACCACAGGACAAACCAACCACCATGTATGTTGACAATGAAGGTGTTTTCAAACTTGTTCGCAATCCAGTTTTTCACGAAAGAACAAAGCACATTGAGGTACATGTACATTTCATACGCGAACATGTGTTGAAGCACAACATGCGGCTTCAATTTTGTCCAACAGCGGAATAACGAGCAAATATTTTCACAAAGTCACTTGCATGTGACAAGTTTGAGCTGTTCAGAGAGTTCCTCTCCTTATCTATTGAGACAATGCACAATTAAGGGGGGGAATGTTAGGTTAATTAATTATGCATAGTATATATTTATTGTTTAATTTATTATATTAATTAAATAATATTGTTATATGGTTTTTAAACCATATTTGTCTTAATCCACAATTATAAGATTATTTTTTGCATAGTTGCAACTTAATCATTTGTTTGTATTAATTTAATTGTTGCTTCTCGGATGTATTATGGAAGCTATTGTATTTTTGGTTGTACCTGTGCAACGTCTCTTTTGTCTACACATGACTGTACAATACCTACAAGTATTGCAGTCATGCTATTGTAAATTGGTTGATTCTGATTAATATAAACTTCAGGCTTCCGTCCATGTTTACAGATGACACCACACATTAGACTACTCAGAAGGATGGGATAGGGTCGACAAGAGGGTTAGGGTGATATGGAGGAGGGATCAAGATGACCTTTAAGAGAAAAATTTCACTTTATGGTTGTCATGCTTTCAAGTGTGAATTTTTCCCTTACAAGACAACAATCACACTAAGGGAGAAAATATATATGGAATAAGAAGGAACAAACGGTTTGAAAATTCTTATAACCACATCTTCTCTTTCGATGCTAAGAAACCCTCATTAAAATTTGTGTCTCTTTCGGTTTTAATATATTTTGTCTCTCATTTTTAACATAATGAAACTTGTGTGCCCACATAACGTTTTAGTTTCAATATTAAATTTGATGTCTATTTGACCATCACAAGGTAATTTTGATTATAAATATTACATGTACTTGATTGTCACTTAATTTTTTATAAACTTTTTTAACTTTGAAAATTCAATCAAAATTTATTAATATCGTTTGTCATACCATAGATTTCGAGACCATGTTTTCCTCTATTTTTTTTTATCATTCAATGAGAAATATGAACATAATGTAATTGAATTATAAATCAATTTGATGTGTAACATCTACAACTATTTCAAATAGTATGTATTTAAGATATTTGTACCAGTCATAAGTATGCGATAACATTATCATTCAACTTTGTATGTGCTCTCCTATAAATGATCCACATGCATTCATTAGTCATTAATATGTTTAGGATGTTTGTGTAATTTTTGATTCTTGGTCAGATTTAGGCAATATTAGCACATTTGTCGACTATATAATATTGTCATTATAAAGAAATTTTATTCGATTTTTTTTCCGTAAAAGTTAGTTTCCATTACACTTGTTTATTTTTCATTTTCTTGTAGAAGAGGCTAGTGTTGCACTGTAATATTTGTGAGAGTTAATGCATAATGACCACAAATAAATTTTACATTGATTTGATTGTCATAAGGTAGTTTCACCCTTAAATTTGATGTCCATACATTATATTATTAAATTGTTAAGGGACGGTTAGCCACGTCAATATTACGACGAAATGCCCTTCCTTAAATCACACTCAAGTACACTAGCAGTTGCTCCCTTTTTGAGGGGAGCAAATATACGTCGTGGAGGATGGTGGGCAACGCTGTTGTTTTTTGTGATGGTTGTTTCCTTTGTTATTTTGATGCATTGTTTGTAAATGCTTTTTCGAGGTTTGTGAATATTTTTTTTTATGATTACAGCTGAGGAGTATTAAAAATCGGACAAAAGTTGCATAAGAAGACTGTAAATGAACATAGAACAGATTATAGTAAACAAAATATGCAGAGAAGTAACATGAATAGAAAGTTACTAGTATGAAAATTTTGTGCTTGGAAATTGTAAATCATAGTTTGTGGTATTTTCATAGTCTAATGTATTTCAGAGGGAAAAAACTCACATTCAAACACGATCTTTGTGTGGTCTTTTCAACTTGTGACCCTTAATACTGTTTAGTTTGTTTGGCAAAACTTTAGTTTTTGATCCTCTGTGTTTGGTGCACTCCTCTTCTTTATAAAAATTGCAGACAGTGGAGAAGATGCTTATGAAAAGGGTGGTGCAAGGGATAATTGTGCATCCAGCATCGAACCAAAATGATTTTGTTGAAATCGAGTTGGAACCTTTCAAGCAAACCATTTTTGCAAATGAACTACCTTGTTAGAGCTAACTACAAGCAAACAATAACATTAATTCCTAACCATTAATGAAAAGGAAAATACATCTGAGTTTCACTTTACTAAATATAGTTTTAAATCCTCAGAACTTTAATCACATAAATTGAAAGTGATTACTACAATTTGCAAAGGCATGTGATTTGTAAGCATTTTTCAATACAATAGCTTTTTCAAACATTTGGTGTAATACATAAAACATATCCATATGTTTTTTTTTTAATACCTGAGTGCATGGATGCAAGTTACATGATGAATCTGGCTGTCTTTTTTTTGTTTCCGAAAAGCATTGTGAAACGTAAAACTCTATTGTTCCAATTTGCTGGCAACATTTGCTATTTTCCACATGTCTCATATACAGTTGGTTCCAAATTTATTTGATCCTGAAAAGAATCGGTAAAAATTTGCAAATTAAATAAAGATGTAACTTATGTATTATATTGTTGATTAATTTAGTAATGTACACACAACCTTGCACAAGCGTACTGTATTCTTGATTAAATAACAATATCAAATGCTATAGCCTAGCTAGATACGAGGTATGGCAGCACCTGTAACAACTGCACCCAATGTTTTGAAACTGTTCCAACCATGAACAATTGTGTAAGTGCATTCTATTTGACGTTGTTTTTTCTTTGGTTGTTGGGTAGGCACGTTAGGCTGTGGAAATAGCTATGTGGGTCCTCACTTGTTGGCCTTCCCTCCACCTAGTGTGGTTAGAGTTTTACATTATGTATTTCAGTGTATTTGTCCATAATGATTTTGTCAATGTTAGTATTCGCATTCTCCAAAGTAGTCTAAAAATTGGTTGGGAGTAGAAATCATACAAGTAAGAACATCAATTCATAAATCCACAACATGTTTGCCTCTCAAACAAAATAAATTTTGATAAGGGTAATCTATGATAATTGATCATTGCGCTGCATTAAAACATGTAAGTTGTACAAGAATGGTATAACAAAAACTAAAAAAAATAAATTAACTTAATAAAAAAATACAACATATATATTTCTTAAGTATTCAATTACTATTATAATTATAACAGAATGTTATAAAAAACAAATGAAATTAACTAGAACAAAAAATATGAAAAACTAAATCAACAACAATGCATATGATGAGTGAATGGTCTTGCTAAATACAGGTAATCAAACCCAGATATATTCAATGAATATAAACAACAATGATGAGACAAAAGGTCTTGTAAAATACAAGTTTGAGAATACATGTTTAACTCAAACCCAAATGCATGCAATGCATATAAACAATAGTGATGATTGAAAGGTCTTGTAAACTAAGGTTTGTGGTAAACCCAGATTTTCAGCAAACAACATATTAGAAAATACTTTACAGACCATTAACCAACTAGCCTAAGGTAAACTCGCATAATGTTCATCAAGATGTATAATTACAATTTAACTGAAAAACTATTTATTACATTATAATGTCACAACTCATATGAAAGTAATATAAGATACTCGCAATATTTAGAATGAATACTCTGTTTTTTAAATATGACACTAGTTATTTGTAATATTTGATTGCAGCGGAAAGAAGACATGGGTTATCTGAGAACGCAAACATATTGTATGACCATATGTAACAAACATGTCTCCAACCTGATCAAATTTATATTTCCTAATATATTCCTAGCTTGTGCTCAGATGGGAGATTTGCAATAGGGTATGACCACCCAAAAAAATATACTACAGAACTATGGGTGGTTGAGCAGTCAAGTTTGCCATTATCCATCTGAAGAAACATCAATACCCATAACCTCATACATTTTCTCTTTGAATGCATTCAAAATTTGCTAACATGTGAAATTTATGATTATGTAACAAGTAAGTAGCCTCCAAAATGTTATGCTTGTAGGAAATAAGTTTAGCAGCAGCGAAGGGAACTAAGTCTTGGTGAGGCATTTTGTTGATCTTTTGGTGTGGATCCTCCATGCCGGCACATTTAACATACATATCCCCAAGGGGAATCAATACAAACAAATCAGACTGGAGCCCATTGCTAATTATCTCACAATGAATTTTTGTACCCATTTGTTATGTTACATTGAAGTAAAATAGTACAGTACTTAATGAATTGCAAATTTAATGTAAACTACATACAGAGGAGTGAGTGTTATAGTAAACAGAAGTGAAATGATACAGTAATTGATCATTTGTAATTGTCAAGTAAGGAAAGTTGCTAAAACCTTTTAAGTAATTATTATGAGTTGCATAAGCTTGAAATTTGTTTTGTTTTTTTGGAAATTGTGTAATGATATTGCGATGTTGCTGGAAATTGGATGTAAATTTTTTGTTCAGAATTAAGACTTGAACACTAATATTAACGTTGAGCCTATTATTTGGATAAATTTCACCATTTAACCTTCGGGCATTATTAGCAAACCCTTATTTATATAATTATGGTAGATGGTTAAATTTATGTGTTTGTGTTGCTAATTATGTAATTGTACCAATTACTTATTTATTTTCATATTGACAAAGCTGTGGTTTCTATTAAAAGCAAATGCAACGTGTGTGCAATGTCCCGAATAATGGCTTGAACAACCAGCCTAGCGTGGTGGTTCAGATTGGGGATCTTCCCTAATTCATTTTGGGCAACACCATCTCATCATGCATATATAACATTTCAGAATTTCAGTTCCAATGGGCATTCAGTCAGCCAGAAGGAATGGGCCATCTCTAAATTTAACAAACATTATGGCAATAACAAGTAAACATGTGGCTACTACGACATGTTTACATGATCATCAATCTCTGAGGGTACAATATTCAGTTAACGTAAACGGAGAGTCCGTGAAAAATTAAGTTATTTGTTTATTGAATTAATATTTCTTTAGTTGTATAGTTTATATTAAAAATGCTCCGGTTTAAAGAGCATTACTAGAGTCCTCTAACATTCCATTATGTGGGTGTGTCTTGCATTACTAGGTATTATAAGCTTGGATTAACATAACAGACTAAGAGGAACTGATATCAAAGCAGTACCCGAGTCCTCTTGAGAGGATTTAACTGATAATGTGGGAACTCTGAGATGAAGAGAAAGTGTCATAGTAGACAATGTCTGTGCACAGTTCCATTTTTTGAGCTTCAAAGATGATTGTCTCCTTGTTCTGGTGTTCTTTAAATGGAATAGGGGATTGGATTTTCCTGTGCAAGTGCTGCAGCATGTCATGAAGCTGGCTACCTCCATATCTACAGAATTAAAAACACCCAAATCCCAACTGATTTTTGAGAGCAACCCAATTGATAATAAGATTTAAAACAGCGATTGAAGAATTTAGGTGTAAGTAACAGTAAAGACAGTAGATGTAGATTACCATCAGCCAAAAATAGCTAGCCAACCAGACTAAAAAGGCGGTTAGTATTAAAAACTAAAAAATAAAAAAAAGCACCCGCACGGAACAGGATAGAATGGGCCATTGGAAGGACGAGGAAAATACAGGAAAGTGCCTCCCTGTAAAAAATCCATGCCAAAAAAAACGCAATTAAAAAAAAAAAACAGAAACGGAGCAGGCCACGGAACAGAAGGGGCAAAACAGAACGGGGTCAGCAAAAACATGACGATGAAAACGGCGCACCACAAATGGAAAAAACCAAACGGCACAGGCGGACAGACACGTGGGTGGCAAAAATGGAATAGAAGTAGCACAAGCATGTTGACAAAAAAGGAAAAAAATCCTCCGCTGTGAAAACGCCGTTCCTTCAACGTGGATTCCTGCAATTCATTTTCCGACTCCTCAAAATCTAATTCTTCACCCCTCTTCTCTCTCAACTCCCATCCATCATTCAAATATTTTGTTCCCACCACGGAATATGATGTCTTTATTAATCATCGTGGAAAAGATACAAAGCAATTTGTAGCGAGCCTCATTTATCACAACCTGCACAACAAAGGATGCAAAGTGTTTCTCGACATCAAGTCAATCCAAGTCGGGGACAACACAGTCGAATCAATAAAGCACGCGATATGCACAGCTTCTGTTCATGTTGTCATTCTCTCTCTGAACTATGCACTGTCAGAGTGGTGTTTGGACGAGCTCCTCTTGATATTCAAATCCGGGGCTCGAATAGTGCCCGTGTTTTGGGAAATTAAACCCTTTGAGATTCGAATGAAGGACGAGGATGGGGTGTATGCTCTGTTGGAAATATCTAATCTTGTTCTAGATAAAGTTTAATTTTATGGAATTCAACTTCATGTAAAAGATATTCACATTTATTGTGAATATTAACTCCTCCAAAATATCAAAAGATATTGTATATAATATATAGAAAATATCAAGAGATATTATATATATCTTGAAATATGTGGGAATATCTATAAAATATCCAAAAGATCAATAATATCTAATATAAGATATTATGAGATATTATGAGATATTTTCTAAGGTAGAAGGTTGGAAAACTTCTATAAATAAGAGGTTTCATTTTGTAATTCAATAAGCAAGAAAAGGAAGAGAAGGCACCAAAGTGCTATGGAGTATTTTTAATACAAAGCCTTGTTTTTATATTTCTCTTGTGAGTTTGTGTGTGTTCATAATATTGTTTCTATTTTCAGCACACACCCTCGAGGTTAGGAGTTAGATATAATTCCTTCAAATTGGTATCAAAGCTAGGTTGAGCTTAAGTTATAAGTTTTTATTTCACTCTATTAGTCTAGTTCAAAATGGTGGGTATGAGCAACAGACTCACTCAATCCCAAATCCCCATATTCAATGGGAAGAACTATGATTATTGGAGCATAAAAATGAGGACCTTATTTTGTTCACTAGATGTGTGGGAGCTAGTTGAGAATGGGTTTCCAGAACCTACAGATTTTCAAGCATTTCAAGCATTTCAAGCACTAGCACAAGCAGATAAGGATTTGTTGAAGGAGAACAAGCAAAAGGATGCAAAAGCCTTGTTTCAAATTCAACAAGCAATGGACGAGTCCATATTTCTGCATGTTGCAGCAGCAACTAGATCAAAGCAAGCATGGGAAAGTCTTCAAACAAATTATCTACTAGTAAAGTAAAAGTTGCAAAATTACAAAATCTTAGAAGAGATTTTGAGAATATTTGCATGAAAGACTTAGATTCAGTAGATTTATTTTTCACCCACGTGATGAGTGTAGTAAATCTAATTAGGTCTCATGGTGAGACTTTAGAGGATCAAAGGATTGTAGAGAAAATACTGAGAAGTCTTCCTAGCAAGTTTGATGTGATTGTTGTTGCAATAGAATAATCAAAGAATCTAACCCAAATGTCTGTAGATGAATTAATGGGATCTTTAATATCCCATGAGCAAAGATTGAATAGATCAGGTAGCTCATCTCTTAAGCAAGCCTTCAAATCACAAGTTTCAATTGGTGGTAATAGAGAAAGGGGAAGATCGAGCTTCAACAGAGGCAGAGGAAGAGATTTCCAAAGAGGATCTAGAAGGGCAAACACATCTTATGAAGGAGGAAGAACAAATTCAAATTTCTACACTACAAGTGCTAGAGGCTGAGGAAACAACCAGAATCATACTTATGGTCAAAGGTATGATAAGTCACATGTTCAATGTCATTACTGTAAAAGCTATGGACACTATGCCAATGAATGCAAGCAGAAACTTTTTGATATGAGTAGACAGAATGCAGATTTTTTTGAAGAAAATCAGTCTGAAAGTTATAACAATGGTTCAATGTTTATTACATGTAATGTTGCTCAAGATAGTACAAAGGATATTTGGTTTCTAGATAGTGGATGCAGTAATCATATGACTGGATGTAAGGAGATGTCTGCAAACATAGATGATTCAATTACATCTGAAGTTAAGTTAGGAAATGACAATAAAGTTGCAGTAATGGGAAAAGGAACCATAAATATTGAAACAAAGAAAGGTGAGAACAAACACATTCCAGATGTGTATTATGTTCCTGGTTTGAAACATAATCTAATGAGTATTGGGCAGCTAGTGCAGAAGGGATATAAAGTCTATTTTGAAGATGATGCATGTGTTATTCTAGATAGAAATCCAAGTAACAAATTGATTGCAAAGGTTGAGATGACAAGAAACAAAATTTTTCCATTAATAATTCAACATGATTTGTTATCTAAAGATCTTTCTTCACTAGCATTTAAAGTTTCGTTAAAATATTAGACTTGGTTATGGCATTTGAGATTTGGACACTTAAGTTTTGGTGGTTTAGATTTATTGCAAAAGAAGCATATGGTGAAGGGTTTGCCTTTGATGGAGCAACCAAAGAATCCTTGTGAAAGTTGTATTCTAGGGAAGAAACACAGGGAAAACTTTCCTATTGGAAAGTCATATAGAGCTAGATCTCTTCTTGAGATTGTCCATTCAGATCTATGTGGACCTATGCAAACACCATTAATTGGAGGGAGCATGTATTTTCTGACTTTTATAGATGATTTGAGCAGAAAAAGTTGGGTTTATTTCTTGAAACATAAGTCAGAAGCCTTTAGTGTGTTCAAAGAGTTTAAGGCCATGGTTGAAAAGCAGAGCGGTTACTCTATAAAGGTGTTAAGATCATATAGAGGAGGGGAGTACATTTCAAATGAGTTTTTAAATTTTTGTGAATTTCATGGGATTAAGAAGCAATTTACAACAAGGTAGACACCTCAACAGAATGGTGTAGTAGAAAGAAAGAATAGAACAATTATGGAAATGGCAAGAAGTATGTTGAAAGCCAAAAATTTACCAAATGAGTATTGGGCTGAAGTAGTAGCTTGTGTGGTTTACATCTTGAACCGATGTCCAACAAAAATTGTGAAGGATAAAGTTCCTCAAGAAGCATGGAGTGGAAAGAAACACAGTGTATCGCATTTAAGAGTTTTTGGATGTGTAGCTTATGTACATATTCCAAATGAGAGGCGAAAGAAATTGGATGATAAAGGAGAGATATGTATTTTTGTAGGTTACAGTGAGCAATCAAAAGCCTATAAATTGTATAACCCCATCACAAAGAATTCTATTATTAGTAAATATGTTCAGTTCATTGAAGAACAAGCATGGGATGGAAGTGTTGATAAGCTAACAAATATCACTGCAGGAATACCTCATCATCAAAATGAGTTTGATGAAAAGATCATACAAAATGTTCATCTAGCACCTCAAGGGATCAGTGTAGTGATGTCTTCTTCAAATAGCACTCCAGTTTCAAGAAGCATCACAAGAGGTATCTCAGGTGGATCGTCATCCCCTCTAGCAAATTTACATCCACATGAAGCATCAGGGAATGAAGGTAATTCTTCAAATTCAAAGTCTCATAGCAGTGACATATCAGATCCATTGTTGGCAACACAAAGGTCTCACTACAAGGACACCCCAGGGAAGACAAGAAGCTTAAGGGAGATATATGAACAAACTCAAGGTGATGAGAATATTGATTTATATTCTGATTTTGCATTATTTTCTTATGATGATCCTATATACTTTGAAGATGCATTTGAAAATGAAAAATGGGTAAAAGCTATAGATGAAGAAATTGATTCTATTGAAAAGAATCGTACATGGGATCTTGTGAGCCTTCCAGAAGGAAAGAGTGTAATTGGCGTGAAATGGGTCTACAAGAAAAAATTCAATGCAGATGGAAATGTTGAAAAATATAAAGCTAGGTTAGTTGCAAAGGGTTTCTCACAACAACCCGGAATTGATTATAATGAGACTTTTGCTCCAGTAGCTTGACTAGACACTGTCAGAACTATTTTAGCATTAGCAACTCAAAATAATTGGAAAGTCTATCAAATGGATGTCAAGTCTGCATTTTTGAATGGCATACTAGAAGAAGAAGTTTATGTTTTACAACCTCTTGGATATGAAATTGTAGGTCAAGAACACAAGGTATGTAGATTGAAAAAATCCTTTATGGTCTGAAACAAGCTCCAAGAGCATGGTATAGCAGGATTGATTCATATTTTTTGAAACATGGATTTAGAAAAAGTGATAGTGAACCAACACTATACATCAAAATGAATGATCAAGAACAAATTCTAATTGTATTCCTATATGTCGATGATCTAATATTCACAGGAGATTTGTCAATTGATTTGTTTAAGGCAACACTGGAGAAAGAATTTGAAATGATAGATTTGGGTCTAATGAAGTTTTTTCTTGGCATAGAAGTCAGTTAATTAGAAAATGGAATTTTTATATGTCAATCAAAATATTCCAATGATATTTTGAAAAGGTTCCGGATGATGAATTGCAATCTAGTATCAACACCAGTTGCCATAGGATTGAAGCTAAGCAAAGATGATAGAGGTTGTGATATTGATCCAACTATATACAAAAGACTTGTTGGTAGTCTGTTGTACTTGACTGCTACAAGGCCTGATATCATGTATGGTGTTATTTCCAGGTTTATGGAATCCCCAAAGGATTCTCATTGGCAAGCTGGAAAAATAATTTTAAGATATGTTAGTGGAAAAAAAGCTTTTGGTATTTTATATACAGCTTCTAATATTTTCAAGTTAGTTGGTTACACAGACTATGACTGTGCAGGAAGCATAGATGACAGAAAGAGCACATCCGGCTATGTTTTCCATTTTGGTTCAGGAGTAGTTTCATGGGCTTCTAAGAAACAACCTATTGTCACTCTCTCTTCGGCAGAAGCAGAATATGTGGTGGCCATAGTAGCAACATGTCAAGCAATATGGATGAGAAGAGTATTATCAGATCTAAAGCAAGAACAATAAGAATCAACAATGATATTTTGTGATAACAATTCAGCTATTGCATTATCAAAGAATCATGTTTTCCACAAAAGGAGCAAGCATATTGATGCAAGGTATCATTTTATCAGAGAGCTAGTCAACAATGGACAAATATTTTTGGAGTTTTGCAAGTCTGCAGAACAATATGCTGATATCTTCACCAAGCCATTACCAAAGGACACATTTGAGCATATGAGAGATTGCTTAGGCATCATAGGTCCGTATTGCTCCAACAATACATGAAGAATCAAGATTAGGAGGGAGTGTTGGAAATATCTAATATTGTTCTAGATAAAGTTTAACTTTATGGAATTCAACTTTATGTAAAAGATATTCACATTTATTGTGAATATTAAATCCTCCAAAATATCAAAAGATATTGTATATAATATCTAAAAAATATCAAGAGATATTATATATATCTTGAAATATCTGGGAATATCTATAAAATATCCAAAAGATCAATAATATCTAATATAAGATATTATGAGATATTATGAGATATTTTCTAAGGTAGAAGGTTGGAAAAATTCTATAAATAAGAGGTTTCATTTTGTAATTCAATAAGCAAGAAAAGCAAGAGAAGGCACCGAAGTGCTTTGGAGTATTTTTAATACAAAGCCTTGTTTTTATATTTCTCTTGTGATTTTGTGTGTGTTCATAATATTGTTTCTATTTGCAGCACACACCCTCTAGGTTAGGAGTTAGATATAATTCCTTCATGCTCGAGCTTTCAAGGGGCATGAGACGGCTAGAATATTCAACAGTCAAGTGCTCGAGAAATGGAAAAAGGCACTGTGGATGGTTGCACTTATCGAAGGATTTATTTACAAACGGTAAGATATATTCCACCTTTCCTAGTTTGTTTATGATATCTTAAGCTATTTACAGTGCGTGTGGTTTCAGGGACCAAGAAGAAATGCTGGAAAAAATTGTGGCGCGTGTAACCGAGTACATTAGCATTGGGAAATAGCGTTTCTAGTAGCATGTCATTGCATATGCCACATGCGTATACACAGAAATAGTACTGTTTTGCATAAGTAAGGCAATCTGAAAGTTTCTTTTTATGATTTCTGGTGTTCACATGATTGGAATGGCTCATTTTTCCACTGTACTGGGAGCATGTAGGGGGACAGAATGTAGTTAAGAAACAACAGGATACGCACCAGGGATCAGATATAAGGTTGACCTCACCCGTCAAACCAAAAATCTATTATGTTAAAACTAAGGTCTTCAAGAGCTTGTCCAACTCTATTAAATACCTTTATTTAAAAAACACATTATTATTTTTAGTTGTATTTTTAAGTGTAGGTTGAATTTCAAGAATTATTTGGTCAACATAAACACATTTTCAAATTTATATTAAGAAAAATATATAGAAGCAATTCTCATGAACATGGAAGATACAATATATTTAATAACAAAACAACATAACAAGATACGAGGGGAAGTCTATTTCACATCCCCACATTCATCATTCCATGAAAGAGGATAGTATTCTCTAGAGAAAGTCTATCTTTTGAGCATTTAGGATGATAGTTGAGATGTGTTCCTTTTTCCATGCATAAAAAACATGAGACAAAATTTTAAAAATGAGTTTATGCTCAAAAGTTAATAAGGACACGTTCCTCGCATTTATATTCACGAGAGAGGAGATACCATTATCAAAATAAGTGTTGTATTTCAATTTAATGCTATGGTCTTGGAATTCAAGATTCAATCTGTATTTGTAATTGCATACGATAAAATCATCATCGTAACTTGCACAAGAAGGAATTTTTTCTTGCACCGTTTTCATGCATCCGTGAGACTGCATCCCATGTAATAGAAGTTGTCTAACCAAACAAATGTAATTGTGCACTTGATATGGAATTTTTTTTTTAAAATCAACCATCTCACACATGATACAAATACGGACCCTAGATGACACATCATTTGTAAGGAAGCATTTCTTTGAGAAAGTTGAAAAAAACTACACTAAAACCCCTATGAAACAAACCATTTTTTTAGCTTTTGGGTTTCCTCTATGTCAAGGTCTATAAAAGAGCCTTCTGATTTTGATGGTGTTTATATATATTTCATTTTAAGAGGTTTTTTGACCTAATTCAATCACAAGGACAACTACTTTCTTGGTTGTACACATTTTAGAATGATATTTTTTATAACATTATAACGGGAAACTCAAAGAGTGAGATCGACAGTCCACTCCAACATGTCGGTAAGATAACTTATTCTTCTTCTAATTTTCTAAAACATCCTTCTTTTGCATAACCAAAACACTCAAGTAAAAATGGTGAGAACAACAATGTCTAGCATGAAATTGGAAAAACCCACCTGCAACTATCTTTTCACAACTTAAAATTGAACATTTACATGAAAATCAACAATATTTCAGTCCTTCACTAGAAACCAAATTTTTACGGCCCTATTCTTAAGGGAGTGTGAAGGACACCCAATGTTATTTGATGGCACACACACCCTCAAATTAAACAAGGCCATGATATGTCAACTACTACCGAAGTTAAGCATTATAGGGGTGGAGGGTAAAACAATAATTTGGTGCTATCCAAATGTGGAAGTTAGATTTGAGAGAAAATTTGTCAAGAAAAACAATATATTAAAAGTACCTAAGAGACTTGAACATGTCTAGATATGTAACAATTCAATTAAAAAAAATCCTAAATTTTTGTGAAGATTTGATTAATGTTTGTCACTATAAATTTATACAAGTGGATAAATATTAAGATGACAACAAATTCATAGAAAAGGATATATCTTGTGTTAACAAAACATTTTTACTATGTAATATCTAGCAAGTCATTTAGGAAACATAAAATGCAACTAGAAAATACAATAAATAAATTGAAGTCTGCATATTTCCAATGGCAATGAACGTCAACATCGAGTTAGTGGAGATAGAACTAGATCACATCTTAGAGATTCGAAACCCCAACCTATGGTGTTACCCGATTTGATGAAACAATGATCACAGAAAATGAAGACAACAGTGGAAGCAACACGCAAGACGAGTTAGAAAAGGACGCATTTGTGGTAGAGATGGAACCAAGCTAAAAAAATGTAACTCTCTAAACAAACTCGGAATACACACAACATTAAAACACAACCACCAAAAAAAAGACAACTTACAAACAATAAAAAGACAACATGTAACAAGAAAGCATTGGATATAAATTGAAATTATATCTATATACTTAAATTGATACATACAAATATATACACTCAAATAAATAGATAAGCAAAAATACTTTGTGTTTATTATTTGATTTGTCCAAATTAAAACATACCTTTAAATGATAATATTATTTATATATTTATATTCTACCTGTTTTTGAATTCATTAAAAAACAGAAAAAATCGTAACAAAATACATACTATACTTACATTTCCCTTATGTTGTAATGACTTCAACTTTATTGACGAAGATTTTCAGGATAGTCCTTAAAATCATTGACTAATAACGTTACTTTACTATCAAATATAAAATAGAATTTTCTAGAAATATAGTTTTCTGGATCTTGTTTAATAAAAAACACCAACACTTTTGGCGAGGCCGACAATAAGAAACACGTTGAAAAGATGTATACCGACGGAAAAAGTTAACGGGTTGTCCATATTTCAACCTTTCCAAAGTCAAAGATAAAAGACAACTAAAATCCCTAGAAAATAAAAGATGGTTTGAAAAAAAATGCGGAGTATTAAACTTCATCACAAACCAACATTAACCTTATTTTTATTAACTATATTAGTTCTATATCATTCGTAATTAGTTTAAGTCAAATTTGAATAGAATGGATATTATGGCATATCTATTATGATAATAATATTTGAAGTTATTGAATTTGTTGCGAGTGCAACATCTCATGGATAGGTACGAGGACCTTTAATTTCTTTGTGAGATGTTATCTATGCTTCATGTTGTTCCCGACATAAAAATATGACTCAGTACTATCCTTCATTTTACATTTTTGTTAGTAATACAATAGAAGATATATATCTCTTTAATGGTTTTAGGGCAGTAAATATGTGTATATGTTTTTCCTTCGAAACCTTTGAGCAATTGTGAAGATCCAATTTTGTAAATATTTTTTTGGCATTTTTGCTTCTACTATGGCTAGAGTAAATTTTGTGATTAGTTGTATGTTAGGAGTTGATGTCACCAATAATCCAAACTATCACACATATATTTTGTTAATAATATTTAAAGTTATTGAATTTATTGTGATCCTTACAATCTGTGTCGAAATTCATTCTTAATCTATCATGTTTACATATTTCTTATTATTGTTCAAAGCTTTATTAAAAGACATAATAATTTCATTACAATGATTCCAAAAAGTTATTAAAACATTATAAAATAAAGTTTTTTAATGTTCACAACCATTAAGATATATTTAATGCTCAACAAACTTTGCATTAAATTGGACTTGCATCATTCTTATCAATAATAAATATCGATGTTTATAATGATGCAATATTTTTAATGTAAATATAGGGATTGACATGTTAACCTTTCCACCCCTCACAAGAATCCTATTTACATAACACAACTACCAAATGCGTTATTTTATTTACCCTTAAATTATTATTTTAAAGAGGGCATTCTACATTTGATTTGCATTGATTGGAAACTATTAATATTTTTCTCACCACTCCTTTTATTAGAAGGTCCTTATTAAAATCTAATAATCGATTAGGAAACCATATTATGAAGATGTCCACTTACTATACAACATACAAGAATACATAACACAACCATGCATTTTTCTTTGAGTGTGTTATTACATATGATTATTTTGATATCATAACTACTTTGAATTGATTTGTTTACTTTACACATTTCTCAATTTGTTACTTGCAATTCTATTCTCCTCTACATAATTTTGTTAGTATGGATTTACAACCTACCACTTAAACCAAATTCTCTCTTACTTGCATAATATAAAATAGTAATTTATTCTTAATATCCAATAATTTAGCATTTGTATCACAAATTCTAGTGTGTTATACGAGATTTACTATAGTTTCAATTCTTTGTATCAGTGGTGCATCCACTTCCATAGTCCCTTTACTTACATCAAAAATCTATTGAACAAAAAATGTATAGTGTGGTATTACTATCTCATTCTCATAGGTGGCATGTGGCTATTTTATCCTAAGAAGTGACCTGCGATAACTACCTCATATGAAGGATAGATCACGTATGTTGGATATTCATATGGCTAGATGCTTCCGAGGAGATTTACCAAGTTCATCACCTTGAAGAAATTTTTTCCACTAGCAAGGTTTTGAACCAATGTAGATTTGCTTCCGCAATCTCTTGCTCAACATTATAAGAGTTTTGGAAAATTTCAAGGATTGCGAGGTCCTCATGGAATAATTAAATGAATTTTTTTCTCCACAAAATAAGAGATTTTTTGACCTCTTGTCATTCGTTCGTGACAAAAATTTTACTTGACTTACACATCCAAGTTATGTTCAAGTAACTGAATGATCCTTTTTCTCATTACAATACAAAACATACAAGATGAAAATAATATGTCTAGAATAGATGAATGCCAATTGCAAGCAGATTATTTTTAATGTAAATATAAGAATGTAATGTTTGCTACCAACTTGTGTGTAGAGGATGGGATTGTAAATGATATAATTGACCAAGATGAATCTATATTTCCTATAAAAAGTGGCACAAAACCACATTAGCCACAATGTTTTTTGGTTATCAAATAAAAAAATACATGGAATGCTTGGTGCCCACCTTCACTCCTTCAACTTTAACTTCTTCCACACCTCCCTATCAACATCTCCATTGTGTTGTTGGGGTATCATTCCCAAACTTCATGGTTTTCTAGTTATGACCCTTTAAATTTTTACAAATTTTTGTTCTTATGGCACTTAAGAGATTGTTGGAAGCACAATCACTGGAGGTGAATAAGTCAAGAACTTAAAATTTTCATTCACTTACGAAATTTCATCCATTAATCATTCAATTAATCATTAAACATGCATCCACAAGAACATAACCATTAAAGACCAAATGAGAACACAACAACACAAGAAGTAAGTGGGAAACCCTTAAAGGAAAGAAAAACTACTGAAACACAACTTTATTAGAGCAATGAATCAAATTTATTTAAGCACCAAATCAATAAGGTACACCAATCCCTAGGTTTAGTGAGGGTACCAACCCCACAAGGATCACTAACCCTAAAAGGAGGCACCAACCTCTTAAGATGAATCAAAACTAACCAAAGCCACACAATGTGTTTGTGACCTCTGAAATGTTTTTACAACAACTAATGGTGATACAATGAATTTCTCATTCCTTACTCCTTCAAATCTCCTCTCTAGGTCAACTCACTCAAGATATTCTCCACCAAGCTGATTAAGCCTAATGAACCATCTCTCCAACTCCTACAAACACTCTATAAAATATTGACACAATCGTTTCCCTGTATTGAAGGTCACACAAACCTATTTATTCTTTGGAAACACCCCTTTAGCTCACAATTTTCCTTGTTTGCACAACTAGCCCAAATGAGCTTTATAACATGATTATATACATGTATCATGATTATAAGCCACCTAGGCCAATCATCATATAGAAAATATACTCAAGAAAATTCTAAAAATATCATGAAAGAGATCATATAGGTTAGAAATACCATTTAGACCCATCATTCCTTCATTAGTACTCAAGAAGCCTAATTGCACCAAAACATCCTACTCACCAAAACCAAATCACTTGAAAAACCAACACCTTTACTAATAATCAAGAACCAATTAGAAATGTTTTCTAATTCCATTAACAACCTACCCGAAATATTGAGTAGTTCAGAACCACCATCTCATGCAATTACACCACCGAAAAGATCAACCTTCTTCACTAGGTCTAAGACCTCCAAAATTAGTCTTTAAAGATTGAGACCAAAACCTCATCAAATCACCTCAGAATTAAAATTTTAATATATCAATGTAAATATCATGACCTAAGGTCCATCGCCAAGTGTGCAGGATTCCATAAATCAGGTTGAAGCTCCATCCAAAACACCTCTTACAACTAAGTCACCTGAAACTGCCCAAAACTACCCCAAAACAAGTCTTGCAAAATGAAATTGTACAAACATCCTAAGAGCTAAAAATGATTTTGAAACCCCTCCAGCCATGCATTATATATATCATAATTCCTCCACAATCAATTTAGTTAATACTGTCTAGTGCAAAACTTTGGATAAAATAAAACTTCTTCAAAAACTTTCCTTTTTGAGTGGGGTTCACATACAACCATGAAATAACTTAACATGATGAAGAGTCCTCTACAACATAAAATAATCATAATATTACACATGGGCATGATACCCAAATTTCCTGAGAGAGTCCTCTAACAACATAAAATCTATCACTTAAATCTCAATGCTTAAAAAAATATACCATGAATATTTGGACCACCATGTGTATACTTCACGTGTCATGAGTATAAAACTATCTAATTCGATCAAATTATCCTTCCACAAACTCGGTAAGGGAAAAATCACATAACTTGCTTAATATTGCATTCCTCCTGGCTTTTAGGAGGGTTTAAAACCAACTTTCACTAGGGCATCTTCTTAAGGATTGTTCATAAATATCTAAAGTATTGACATAAAACTTCACCAACATCTAGAAATGTTTTTCAAATTAATGCTCGTAATGCTTTAAATGACATCTTAGGACCCATCCCCAACTACCATGAATATATTGGACCACCATGTGTATACTTCACGTGTCAATGAGTATAAAACTATCTAATTCGACCTCAAATTATCACTTCCACAAACTCGGTAAGGGAAAAATCACATAACTTGCTTAATATTGCATTCCAGGTCTTGAAACTTGGGTCCACACCTCAGGAAAAATCTACTAGACCTTATCTAATGATAAAATTTTCATCACCATGCTGAAAATAGTCCAACTCACTTCACGAGGGCATGCTTTCTTAAGGACTAGGTCTAGGAACATAGACAAAACTCACTTTCCATGTAATATGCTCAAAGTATTGACATAAAACTTCACCAACATGCTAGAAATTTTTTTCCATATATTTTAAATAGCTCGTATTTGCATATATATATATATATATATATATATATATATATATATCTGAAACATATCAACTCACCTCGGTTTAGTCACATAGTGCTTGAGAATAGGTCTAGTGAAGACCTAGAAACCAAGTCTAAACCATGAACCAACACTTTAAGACACTTGTGAGTGCCTCAACACATCATAATCATGTTCTCCATGCTCTAAAAATGCATAACCAACTACTACACACCTTTCTTCATCATGTCATACCTCATTATCCTGACTAGGCCTCCTAATTAGGCCACTCAAACATGTTTGCTTCACTAAAAGAGACTTACTCATCACCTTGGCACACTTGCAAGGACATTCAAAACACTTTATGACACCTCCAAATCATTACCAAAACAATTCATCACCTTTAAAATCCATCAAATTGACTCAAGAACCCATGCAACACCATCAAGATCAAGCAATCTCAATTGAAATGATTACCAATCAACCTTCATGTTTCTCTTTCCTTTTGAAATCAGTAATACTGTAGAAAACAATGCCAATGTCACTCTTTGACATCAATGAAAACACCATGCCACCAATCTCCCCATTTTTCATTGATGGAAAACCCATTGATGGAAAAACACATAGGTAGCTCATACTCCCCCTAAGGTACTCACATGTCATCAACTTATTCTCCCCATTTTGACATAAATGAAAAATAAACATACCTGAAATATCCCATTCCAATTCTTCTCTCATCACATTAGGCTCATATATTGGTTGGAAACATTAACCAAATCAAATAAGGTCAATTAGACCTTCTTCTTCTTTGTTTTCACTCTTTAGAGAAACACAAGAGCAACCTAGCTCCCCCTAAGAAGATGCATACCTTCCAAATCCTACTCAGACATTGACCATACACTTCTCACTACAAAAATAATGTAAATGGATCAAACTCAACATACAAAATGCAAGAAACAACCTCTTACCTTTCAATGACACCTTAAACTCATCATGCCACTTATGATTGTCTTGAACTTCATAGATGCCTCCATAGATCCTTCTTACTTGCATTATAAAGATAAACGCAACATATTATCCCCATGATATAATACACCTTCAACAAGACACCATAAGACCAGGTTCTTCTTTATGGCCAATTTTTTTCTCGATATCTCCCCATGAGTCACACACCTTTGCTATTTTTTGGAAACCATAAAAAACTTCCCTCAACTAATATGGGTCTCTTCAAAATAGAACTATAAGTTCTTTCATCTTGACTTCTACAAATGTGCCAACTCATACCTATATAGAATGATCATGTAAACAATCCATCAAAATAACATACCTTGAATCAATCATAGTGTTAACAGGCTAAGAAACTCTTCATCAATCTAAGTACTCCTCTTGGTACAGTACCAATAACTAAATATCATCAAGCCATCCCACTTGATCCAAATACAGTCAACTAGATCCTCTGTCAACCTTCACAAACCTCATACTCAAATTTCTAATATTTGAACTTTGTCACTTATTCATGCCAACCTATCCTTGGACCATTATAGGCTCCCCTTGACTCATACTTTCCTCTTGAAATGCTATGCTTCATGAAATGCTACATATCCTTATGCTATCACACTACCCAAAACACACTTCCTAGATTTTGGACCATTAATCTTGCTAACCAATTCATAGAGCACTCTACCTCTTAATCAAGCCCTTAAGGTACTTTGTAGCTCCAATTAGATATTCAAAGAGTACTTCATACAAATTTTTCATGAATCTACTGAGAATATATTTTTTTCAAACCTAGAACACCTTGCCTAGGTCCTCAACCACCTTCTTAAAGCAACACAATGTCATTAATGCAACTGAACTAGTAAAATAATTGTACATACCTTTAAGATACTTTATTGACTGAATCAACTATGCACACTCATATTTCTAACTCACACACTTGTTATCCTGCCTTCAATATCTTATGGAATAGTTTCAAACTCATAGCACTTCTTCTTTAAGCCACACAAGGAAAACAGACACTTCAAAAATAGTCAAAATACTTGGATACACACCCAAGTCCTTTCGATACACATTCTTCTTTATACACAGATGAGTAAGACCTTTATAGGCATCATTTCCCTAAATAAGGTCATTAGCCACAGGCTTGAGCACATCACACTTAAGTAGTAAAACCACCTACTTTGAAGCATTATTCAAAATAAAACATACCCTTTTGAAACACCTATAACATACTTGTTATCCTACCAGGCCATAAGAAAACATATCTCTTGCTCATGGAGCTCAAACATCAACTTTGCTAAGCTCTCCATAGGACCAATCTCTCATCACTTGAGTTCTCAAGGAATGCAAACATCTCAAGATATACAAGAATCCTCAAACATCTTCACTTTTCCTTATTATAACTATTTATCATATTGCAAAGCCTTCAATCATCTTCAAGGAGTTTATTACATTCTTTAAACAGTCTCACTCACTCAAATGAATACATTATCACACTTCAATGCTTACATCTTCAAAACTGACTATCACCATTTGGGGCATATAATATAACTCTATTCACAAAAAATTTCTTGAGTACAACTTCATGAATGATGAAAAAACATTTCATTTACAAGTCTCTGCCCGTAATATTCTCAAATCCTACATGTAAGAAAATTAAGACTATAGCTCATACCTTAGATCCACTTGTTCACTTAGACCACCTGCCCATGAAGCTTTATAAAAAACTTATTTTCTTCCTTTGTAGGTCACTGACCCTTTCACAACCTTGATTCATATGACAAAATCTCCTCGATTCCTTGATATTACTAGACTAATGCATAACACCCAACTAAAAAATTCCCCTAACTTCTTATTCAAACACTACTTTGTCAACCAATCTTCACAAAACAAACCAAATCATTTTTGCCTTCATTTTTCATAGGTCATCATGGTATAAACCTCATTATCCCCTGTCAAATAGGTCTTCATGGATAACATTACACTCATATAGTCTCAAGGACATATTGGTCTTACAGACTAATCATTGTATTTCTACTATTCAAACTCCAAAGAACCATACTAGACTATCATATAATCCTTCATTGCTCCTTATGACTATAAAACCATCTTCGATAACCTTTTCAAACTGACTAATTCATCCTTCTCATAGATATAATATTGCATATCTCCCTATAAATCCTTTATAAATATTTTAGATGCTCATGTAGTTATAAAACAACATAGATATATACCTCATAATGCATCTCTATGACTGCACCTTCTTCATCTATAGATTGTTCCACCATCTTCATAGATCTTTAAACCACCTTTAATACATATTATAATAATGAACATATCTTGGACTGATAAATCATACCTTATAGCTTCATGACTGTATCTAAAATAGTTATAAATAGTACATAGGCCTTCAAGGATCCAATATGAGATCTATGACACCATGTCCACAACTTTGTTACACAACTCCACATCATTATTCAAGCTCCCCCTAACATTATGCTTCCTCCAAGTGATGAATGTATCTAATAAGATTAGTAGAGACATCCACAAAACATGGAGATCTAGAACAAAAACTTCAGGAGATTTCAAGACCTCCTTGGCACCTGCGACTCAACATTTTCATCCTTCTTCTGATCAAAAACTTGTGAACATCCATAAATTTCTCTAACAACTGACTTCTCTAGATTGTATTTATTTACTCTTGGTTCCCATGTCTTTTCTTTCATTTTCTCTTGTACTCTAGGATCCCAAAACCTCTTATTTTGTCTTAAAGAACCATGAAAACAAAACTTTGTAATATGACCAACATGATTACAGTTATAACACACAACTTCATTCTTACCTCTTAATTGATATGAATTGAAAATCCTTCCATGATTCCATGATTCCTCATACTCAGATGACCTTCTACACTCTTTTGAACCATGTCCAAACTCATTGCAACTATAACAATAACCATTAAAGGACATCTCATACCTTGAAGCACTTGGCTATCTAACAAACCTTGTCTCCTCATAGCTCTTGAATTTGTTCACCTTTTGATCTTGCTTGGAACTTGGGCTAGTAATATCCTTACTCTGAGTAGTGTAGTAGTTTAATCTACATTGGCGGTCTATAATTTGTCATTGGTGTATTTTGTAAATATTAAGTTTTATGGGGATTAAAAGAATAATCCATGGGCTGTTGGGGTAGTTTTTTTCAATAGAAACAATAAAGGTAGCTTTATTTGAGTGGGAGACTTGGTTTTTCTTCCAAAGGAAAAAATAATGAAGTTGAGTCTATGACAAGTTTGAAGGTATAAAGTTGGTTAAATATGGATTTCAAAAAATTATTGTTGGAAGGTGGTTCCTCACTAATAATCTAGGCTTCATTCATATGATATGCTTCCTGCTGGAAGTTAAATATTGTATCAACCCTAATTGAATTTAATCAATCTAAATATTGATGATAAATTATAATCTAAAACAATAATATATAAGTATATAATGATATTTTAGATCATATGTTCATTCATATAAGCATGAAAAAATACTGTAAGGAAGATATACATGCAATAAAAGGTACAATGTAGATAGAAGGAGACACTTAGTTGGTTCAAATGTATTACAAACTACATCATTGATTGCTTTGGAAAAGAAACAGAGTCTGGGAACTGACTGCAATCTCTGGGTCAAGGCCATATAATTTGGTCAAGACCATACAATATAAATTGACCTTAATATATGGTTTTGGGCCTATGTACATTTGAGATCTACAAAAGTTAGTGTCATTGTGTGTCACTCTTTGGAATCTTCAATGTCACACCAAGCCCTAGATTTCACACTTTTACCTCAAAAATAAACCATAGCTATCATGCAATACACTCAAGAAAACATTAAATAAAACTAAATGTAAATGCTTGAGTTGGAATAAACTTAGTGGTCACCTCTTATGTGAATCACTAAGAATTGCATAAAATTTCAGACTCATTGTAGTCATCCTAGTGCATTGATCCATTATGCATGAAATTATCCCTTTCCCTAACATTTAATTTTTGTTTCCACACTAATAGTGGACTAATATACTTCATCTCATTTAAACTATTGTGTGTTGATGAAAGAAATCAAAATTATGCCCTCCTATCTTGTGTATGTAGAATGTAACAATACTTATTGCTCCTTCAATTCAATATCATGATAAATAGATAAATAGATGTTTACTCAATAACAAACGCTTAAGCTATGCTTACATACTTACATATTTAAAGACACACACACAAACACACACACACACACACACACACACACACACACACACACACACACACACACACACACACACACACACACACACACACACACACACACACACACACACACACACACACACACACATGCACATGCACATGCAACATAATTGGAGAGGGAGAAGCGTGGTGTAAGTGGAGAGGGAGATTTCGGAATAAGTGAAAAAATTATTTTCGAGATATAAAGATTTGAATTGCGAGTATTTGTGAAATCAGGGGGAGGGGGGATAATCAAGTCCCCAAAATATTATGTTTATAAAATGTGCATATGGGAATTGGGTGTCCCAACACCAAGGGAAGAACACCATTATAACCCTTCCTGAAATAATACCTCATTGTTGCAGATAGATCGAGATCATATAGATATTGCGAGAACCCTATGTAAAGGCATTAAGGAATGACGTCTCATTTCCCCCACTATATGACACACAAATTTAATGATTATGAAACTTTGAAATTTCCATTCATGTATATTATCTAGGTGTGTTTTATTTTCCCCCCTGTGTTGATAAATTAAAGTGGTATTGTTTTATTTATAGCTAGATTTTGATTAATTAGATTTTGAGATTAGATTGAAACTAGATGATTGAAAAGAAGTAGAGTTGGCATTTCATGGTCCCTTTGGATATATATATTTTTTGAGAATGGTATATAATGTGAGATGGTTTTGTGTGATCAAATTTGTATGACCGTGTGTGGTTGGCTCTATATTCTCCCTTTCAGTGAAAGAAGTATGGAGGAACCATGGCATTGAGTCATAATAATGTAAAATATATTTTGTGTAGATGTGATGTGCATTGTGAGATGTAATTCATTATGTTAAATATATGATAGATCTGTAGAATTCGAGAGATTCAATAAGATGGAAAAATAGATTTGTTCTTATAGGGTGTATAGTATACATGTAAAAACATGTACACACATTCATATAGTGTGTGCAATAAAACATGATGAGGATGTGGTGTAGGAGTGATGAAAACCATAAATTCGTCACAACACACATTGTGCGAAATAGAGTACTAGGCCTCAATATAAGGGTCGCACCATGACAAAAATATTAGCGACACAATACCCTATAGTCACAATAAGGTACATTCTCTCATTACTAGAAAAAGTTATTATATTTAGTAAACATAATAGATAGAAGTTAGTTTTCATTTGTAATTAAGCGAGTTGAGGAATGGAGCTCTGAGCATAGAAAGATGTCAAGGGCTAGAGAGGTGATTTAAACTCGATTTGAGTGGGTGATAGAGGATATACAAATGTATACTATAGATGACCTGGTGAGTGTATTTAATGCCATGATTTTGTAGAAAAAGTCTTGGTTTGTAATTAATTTTTCAATTTTTCAATGTTTGATGTTTTTGGTAGAAAAGTTGGAAACAAATTGAATAGTCTAGTTTTGGCCTCGGGTCAATATTGTATGGTCTTGACTTGATACTATATGGTTTTTGTTGTCCAAAATAACTCCCTGGGATATTTTGACAACTTGCAAATACATTTCAGACTTAGATAATTTTTGTGTTCAAAATTTGTAAAAAAATGAAAGTTAGTGTTCAGCGGAATTAAGGAACTTAGTGCTCCATGGGTTATCCCAACCCAAATAATAAAGGGAGCATCAATTTGGAATTAGGAAGAGTTTTGGATAAGGAAAGTTAAGGAACATTAGATCCTAGTGTTCAATAGAGTGTGTGAATGTAGTTTTTTGTGGGTTCTCCTAACTTATAGAACAAATGAATTTGAGCTCTAGTGATGTTGTGATGAAAAGGAAAATATTAGTGAGACACTGCGTGGTAAGAGAATGAAGGTTTAAAGTGACTAGTTTGAAATTTGTAGAACACTAAATTAGTTTTCCACTGGTTTTCTAAATATTATAGTGGTCTGCAGAAATATCAAAGGATTTTCACATAACAAAGTAAGAAGGTCTCTAAGTCAAAATGTGATGGATCAAAGAATTATACTTTTTATAGTGTTGCAAATGGTTTTCCATACATAAAAACAAGGAGAATTCTTGTGGAGAAAATAAAATCACACTAAAAATCCATAGAAAAAGGTAGAAATGGTTATTGGACCATAACTTTCACTGTGAAGATCCAAATTTTGTGAAATTAGTGTTGTTGAAATTGTCTCTTCAAGGGCTTCAGTTTAGCATCAATAAATGTAGAATTCGATGTTATTTTGAGTGTGAAAAATGTAAACATTGGTTTAACACGGACAAAGCACAAATTTTCTTCTATAGGAATATAACCACTTCACCAACCATAACTTAATTATAAACAACACCCATTCCTTCTCTTGCAAATTTGATGACATGGAAAAGTGGCCATGTCAAGTACTTATATGCATTGGAAATAATTGATTGTTGTTTGGTGGGTTGTTGGCGTCAAGAACTGGCACATCTCTCTCTTTTCCATCTCTTTCTCCTTCCCATTTTTATTAAGTATGGAACTCATCCTTTGTAAAACAAATATCTCTTTTATTATTATGACACCATGCCAAAATTATGATCGATTTCTCACAAGTTCCATACCTTCAATTTAGACTTTGTAACATATTTTTCACCTTCTTCCATGAATGTAATGGTCTGTGCATCCTTTGAGAAATAATATCCTGTGTTTATGGCTCTCTTTCTACCCTATACTTGTGGTTCATTACATTATTTCCTCCAATTCTTTCTTTTGTATTCTGTGTGTATTGCATTTGTAGGTTTTTCTATTTTGTGTTTTGTAAATGTGTGGGAGGGGTTGATGTAGTTTTGGGTCTGTAGCACGTTTGTCTTCCCTTACCTACTAAATTTTCCTCCCTTTCTTCCCCTTGTGGAGAGTGATCGACCCTCTCTTCTGGTGAGCAATACTAACCCCATTTATCTTAGGTTTTAATTTTTGAATCTCTCTCTCCTTCTCTCTCCCTTGTTGCTTGGATAGTCATGTTTTCAGCTATAGGAGTTGTGTAGTCATAGGAACATTAGTATGCCTACGAACATGATTAGGTGATTAGTTGGTTGAAGATGACCTAGGCTTGGTCTCATGAGTAGATTGTGAAGGAGTATCGACAATAGGAAAGGAAATGACACTATGAGATGTATCAATAGGTGTGCTATATGAAACTTATGGATTATTAACATGCTTATATTTTCTACCAACATTATTAGGTAAATTGATATCTATATGTGGAAGAGAAGAAGGACTAAGAATAAAATCACATTTACTTATAGAAGGGGAAGAAGAAACAAAATGTGCATTACTCATAACTTGATCTATATTAGAATTTCACAAGAAATATTATCCAGTTTGTATTCAAATGAAGTAATATAAGTGCAATGATTATTAGAAATGTTACAATTAAGATTATTACTTTTGCACTCAAAAGAAGGAACATAAACACAATCATCGTTAGATCATACATTGAGACAAAGAATGTCATGCATGTTATTATAATGGATATATGTGGGATGCAACATTTCATCCTAATAAAAATAAGGGATACCATCAACCAATGTATAAAGAGAGGGAAGTTCATTGGTATAGGCACTAAAAACACTAACATCATCACCAGATTCTAGATCATACATAGTATTGGGCTCATGTTCACTACTCTAACCTATAAGGTCATCCTGAGGGCCTTTGTGAGTGAGAGAAGAAGGTGTGTGGAAATGGGAAGGATGATTAGTGAATGGTTGACAAATATGGTCGAATTTTGCATAAAAAACTATATCATCTCTAAGGGAGTATGAAAATGGAGTGACATGTTTGGCATCCACATAAGTGGTATGGAATTGATTAAAGGGATAATAATCATTATGCCTATGTAAATCCTGAAAATAAGCCATGGTCACACACAAGTAGAAAATACACACAACCCAAAAAAAATTGCACCATAAGACAACACTAGGGTTTTAAAATTAAACAAGCCCAACTTATGGAATCTTGGGCAATATCCTAGGTTAGGTTAAGGATTCAATCTAGTCAGGTTCACCAAAATGTATCAGCCATAATTGAATTTAATCAATATAAATATGGTTGATAAGATAAAAGCTAAAACAAAAATATATAAGTATGCAATGATATTTTAGACTAATTATTAATTCATTTAAGCATGAAAAATTACTTTAAGGGAGAGATATAAGAAATCCAAGGTATAATGGAGATAAAAGGAGGAACTTAGCTGATTCATATGAGTTTCATATGGTGTCGTTGATTTATTTGGGAAAGAAAAAAAATATGGGAACTAACTGGAACTATCACTGCATTACTGGAAGCTCTAAGTAAATATTTTACAACATAAACCAAACCTATTGTACGTTTTTGGACTTGTGCATAGTTGAGATATACAAAATTCAATGTCACTTTGTGCCAGTCTTTAGAATCTTCAATGTCACATCAAACCCTATATTTTTCACATATACATGCAAAAAAAAGCTATCTTACAACACACTCAAATAAACATTAGATAAAAATAAATAAAAATGCTTGAGTTCGATTGACCTCAAAAATCACCCCATATGTGAATCACCAAGTGTTGCACTATATTTTAGACTCAATATAGTTCTCCTAGCATTTTATGCCATTGTGCATGCAACTATCTCTTTTCATAATGTTTCCCTTTTTTTCCCACACCAATAGTGATCTAATCTACATCATCCCATTCAAACCCTTATGTGGCACTAAAATAAATAAGAATTATACCCTCCTATGTTTTTTATACAATATGTAATTGCACTTCTTTCTCCTTCAATTCATTATTGTGGTTGATAGACACATGTTTTCTTGATAAAAAATGATTTATATATAAATATATATAGGAGTTTGTTCCTTTGAAATTAGGACCTTAGTGGTGGGAAAGGCCAATCTACTAGATGTAAAATGAAAGATAAAAGAGGGACAAATGGACCCATAAAGACAAATCAAACGAAAATTAAAGGGGTAAATACTACACAATGGGGTTAGGATCTTGTGTACGGTCATGACCATACTTTATGGTTTTGACTGAGGGTCAAACAACATGAAACAAAGCAATGAGGGAGTTAGAGATCTTTGTATGAAAGATTCAAGTTCACTGAAAGTAGGGAAAAGGCAATAATTAAGTCCAATTAAGAAATAAAAGGAAAAACCAATAAGGGAAGTATGCCACTAAGATCTTATCTCTTTGTTCTCAACTCATGTGTATATAACCATAGAAAAAGCATGATGTAATAGTGATTTTGTGTACATTTTAGTGTCTACAAATCTGTTGTTAATTTTGGTTTAGATTGCACAACAAAACTGTGTTATATTATTAATCAAGAATATTACAAATATATAGCAATTTTATTATAACCACCCACCTTAATCATAATATAGATGTTCTAAAAACTAACAACCATTATCCCTCAAATATCTCTTTGACCTATATTAGTGTGTTATTGAAACAACACACTAATATAAATAATTATAGGTTTATTTTAACACCTTTTATTTTTTCTCAACAATATATATTTCTAACCTATTTTTATACTCACACTAAATATTTCCTAACATTACCTCCTTAGTGTGAACATGGGGCAAAGAGCAATTAAAAATATAATCGTATGCCCATGCATACTTTTCGGTTTATATACTGTTGTTTGGATCTTGTTGCACATGATCACCTACATACAAGAACTTATATCACTTTCACTTCTAGTTGAACATATTCACCAGAGAACCATCTTCCAATGAAGTATGAAAGTAAATAAGAGTGAAGAATTAAAACTTAAGAAAGTGAATAAGAGGGAGAGGGTGGCGGAAAAGAAGATGGGGTATGAGGGAGGAGAAGTGCATTGTATTCTACTGAGTCTTCTTTATCTTGGTTGTAATATTTATTTGAGTATAATATTTGTTCAAGGGGACAAAATAAAAATTTGAGGAAAATCCTAAATGTAGCAATGTAGAAAGGATGAGAGTTATGATGAAAAAATTATTTCACTAAATTGGGACTTATTCCAGTCCCAACAGCTAAAAAAATATACTCAATATCAGAATCCAATATAGCTATTTTCAGATTCCTAAATGTCAAATATTGGAATTATCTGCACTCCAAAATCACTCATATCGGATTCCAAAATTGCACATATTGGATTCCAAAATCCCATATATTGGAATCCAGAATCACATATATCGAAATCCAAAATCACCTATATTGGAATTAACTTTACTCCAAAATCACATATATTGGAATCCAAAAATCAAAATATTGGAATCCGTTAATTCTCCTTCCGAAGTCCAATATATCTAGTGGTCACGATTTAAATTTATGAATCTATGAAATAATGTTTAATGATTTTAGGGAATCCAACATTGATCTGAGAAATAATGCCTAACAACTGCTAGCCCGTATAGAACAGATACATGTTCTGATTTATAAGGGCTAGTGGCGGCTAGGCTTAAGCTTTGGAATAATGCTCTTATCAGTTTTAAGATTTTTTAAAGATTAAACTATGAAAATTTGAATATTTCAAACACCATTAAGCAAGTGGCCGCTAGGCTAATGACATTCACGAGATGTGAGACACTTCCACATTCAATTACTATGGTTCGATTGAACCTTGGGGAAACTAGAGAATTACCTTATGGGTTAAATTTGGCAGCCACCTATGCCTGTCAAACAATTTTTAGTTGAAGGGAAATTTTCAAATTTTTCCCTTCGAAAATGTAAAATAGTGTTATTTTATACTATTAATAAGATTTATAAAAGATTATATTATATGTATTTCACTCTTTCTAATATATATTTGTATATTTTACTAATAAATCTATATAAAAAAAATGACGGTTATACTTACAATTTACAAGTTGCATGTGATGGTTTTTTCAAATATCTGCAAGTATTTTACGGCTAAAATTGTATAAAACGTCTAAATGGCCATCAAATTTAACCCCTATAAATATGAAGAAACTTAAAGAGGGTGACATTCAATTTAGGAGAATGTAATTAACTATAAAACCATTCCAGATATATTTTCATATTTAAAGTTAGAGCTCATATTTACTTCATTTATAATGGTGTGATTGAACCTCAGCGCAACCAGAGAATTTCTGAAGATGTTATGAAGAAATTAGCAGAGGGCGATGATCCAGTGTAGGAGAATGTAATTAATTGTAAAACCATACCAGATATATTTTCATATTTAAATGTAGATATAAAATCAACTGTAAGAGACATGACATAAAAAATTTCATATTCAAATATGGATATGAACTTATTTAAAATTAACTATAAAACTATCCCATATATATTTTAGTATTTAAATATAGCTATGAAATAAATTGAAATTCCTTTAGTAAAGGTAGGTAGAATTATAGTAAAACATTTGATGAATAATTTGAAATTATAATATAACACTATTCCTGAAGTTGGGCTTCCAAATCAACAATACAAATCATAGTAAAGATCCAATAAAAAAGCTCCCTAAAATTGTTTTAGTGATCTAATATAATCCCGAACATCTTAGACATCCTTCAATGGTTGCAACAAAGGCCACAACACATCTAACAAGTATGTGTCTTTTGACTTAGAATCTATGTTAAATGTTTCAAGCAATTATGTAGTTCACAACATCATTGAACTTGTTTTTCTCTAAAGAGTCATCTACAAGCACTGTATTTTTACAATTGTACGATGCATTAAACCATGACCAAATGAAGTTAAGATTCTTGAGATATAATTTGGGATTCCTAGAACCTTCATAATCAGAGCGTTTGGTCTCAACGTAATCTTCTTGTGTAAATATGAACTCGAAGCTTGCAACCTCCAAGCCAATGTTTTGAAGGAATGAAGGCATCATGTCATCAACATTTGACTTTCTCGTCGATGTCCACATTGCTATGTTGAAATGTTTTTTGCACCATTGCAAGAACTCTTTCACATTAGGTCTGAGATTTTTTTTTTTCGAGCTTGATGCCACCAAACTTTTTGAATTGTTTAAATGTCGAAGATGCCTTGTGGAGGGTGTGTGCCAAAACACCATTTATATCAAATATTACAGTTTCATGTTGCATGTGTTCGTATCTGCAAATGAAAAAAAAATCAAATGGTTGAGGGCAGGAAATCAATTAAAAAATAAAAAACAAGTCCCTTTTGATATTGTTATATCAAAAATCAAATGGTCATAGGTGGTGACAAAGGTAAAATCTAAGGGTGTTCCTCATTTCTTATTGTTATACTAGGAATATTTTTTTGTGAAGAATTTATTTGAATAGAATGTAATGTTTCAGCACGACGAGTCTTTACATACCGTATTGTAGTTATTTCATTGCATTGGAAAGTGGTATACATTTTCTAATATCGAAGAAAAAACTAGTATTTAAGCATGCTCACAATTAATGTAGGAATACATATTTCATTAATAAAAACTGCTCAAAGATTCATTACATTAAATATTTTTTGTTAATTCACATTTGCACTTATACACTCACACTCTGAACTTATAATCAGGGAAGATTTAAATTCTCCCAACTGATAATCGTACAATCGTAATTTAAATAGTTACATAGAACCATCACTAAAACATATGAATGTATTTTATTTACAATGTTAAGTTGTATCATCACAATAACATTTTGAAATGCTAACTTTTTATTTAGCATTTAATCGCTCCAAATATTTGATGCCCTCTACCACATTCAATCCCTTTGACACTATTAGTGATAATTCTTTGTGCAAATCGGTCATCAACCACATATCTTTTGAGCAATTTTCTCCTCTGATTTTCATCCCAACCATAAAATTTGTTGGAGGGTTTCCCTTTGCACCTAATGTAATACACATTGTGTCTTCAGAATTGTAGGGGACATTGTTTCTAATCCAAACCTTTTCTAGATATTTTATTGCAATTCCATCGACCATATTGCAATGTTCTTTTCCCCAGCTGATTAATGGATTCAAGCTAGATGATAATTTTTTATTGAAGGCCTTTTTCATTTTTTCAACATCAGCTGAACTAAGTTTGTCTGACCAGAATCCCATTTCAAATTTTGTTGATAATGACTTTATAAACTCTTTCAGGCCACCTCGCATGCTCATTATCTCCCTACGTAACTTGAATGTGATGTCCCTAGAGGGTGATTGGTTTTTCTCATACAACAAGCCCTCCAAATCTAAAATAAGAAAATATTTCTTACGGCTAACTATAGGGAAGTAAATAATTTTTTTAATTAGTCTCATATCAATTCTAACCAATGGAAAAAATATAACATTTTAGCTTGTGGCTACCACTTACCGGTGGGCTTGGTGTGTAGGATTGCATCTTATTTACCCGCTGCTGGATCCTTTGATGAAATATCTGTTTCAAACAATATTAATATTATTAATATAGCTATTGCTATGGAAATGAAAGAGTATTTGAAAAAAACATACTGAACTACGTGGTAAAATGGTAAATTCAATATTAGCACTTTAGGTAGCTAGCACTTACCAACTGAGCTTCTAGCTTGGCTTGCACAGACCTTACTAGCTGCTGGTTTTTTTTGATGTAATATGTGTTACAAACAACAGTAATCAATTCAAAATCAATTTCATGTTATCACAAATGAAAGCATAATTGAAAAGCATACTGGTCTCAGTGGTAATATGGTAAGTACAAATCAAAATGTTCTATGTCTTCTGAATGAATTGTAGCACCCACTAGGGTTCATTTATATCCATTGAACCACCCATTGGTGGACAAAACTTTTTAGATATTGATGTGGATTAGCGATCGCTAGGCTATGCCATCATTGGCCGGAATAAGCATAGATTCTAATGTATGTATCATTATGTCAATACTAATGGTTTATGCAGACAAGAAACAACCTGGAAACTACAAAATATGTAGCGTTGGATGCCACAAGAAATTTTGAAATAGGTTATTTGGTAATTCCTTCTTTGAAAATGATTCCGCTTCTAGAATTAGATGAAATATTTTTCTATAACTATGTGAGCCTTAGAAATGGTTATGTTTAAAAATATGCATAGCTAACATACCTGGTTCTATCTACATATTCATGTTGGCTACCACCACGCACTCCACTGTTACTTTCTCCGGGTGTTGGTGGTCTGCATAAGCCATTAATTTTTCTTATAAATTTGTGGGGCTTAGTAGCGGTTCTTATTTATAAATGCACACGACTAACATACCAGGATTTTCTTGCATATTCGTGGATGATGTGGTTGAGTTCTCCTCATCTTTTGTCAGAGATGGTGAGCATAGAGTATTGTAAAAAAAATGAGAACAATGGAAATTGAAAACAAAGCTCATTAAACATATTTATAAAGCGATTGAAGTTCAATCACCATGATGAGTTGGTTGTGTAGCATCAAGTTGAGAGGTTTGTACATCAATTCCTATTGTTCTTGGGTTGTCTATGTAAATAAGAAATGTGTAAGTAGATTTTTTTGGTTGAAATACTTTTAACATAATCACATGTTCGAGTTGTATTCCAGTACAACCTTTCTTCATATGAGAATAGTAATGTTTCAAAAACATTTCCTGACTATGTGTCTCAAACAATAAAAACAACAGATTGATTGGATTTAACTAATGCATGCAGCATGACACTGCCACCATATAGCACTAATACTATAGAATCCTGGAAACAACATCGAGTGAACATCTCAGACCAAAACTCATATGATCACTCAAAAGGAAAAGGGTGTTTAGTTCCTTTTAGGCCAATTTTTCTTGCAGTTATGAATTGCTGTGGCAATTTTTTCCATCCAATCCCTAGTGACTTCTTCTCTTTCATCATTGATTTTTTGCAGTTGTGCACTCCAGTTATTGTGTACATAAGACAAAAAACTTTTAAATTACCCACTGCTATCATAGAGTCTGTAGCATCCATCTAGAATTGATTCTTCACTGTCTTTAACCTTTTCCATGTATTTTTTTACTATTTCTCTCAACATTTTTGAATATTCAATTGGTATGAGAAAAATAATACTACATTCCAACACACTGGTTCCAATAACTGTTAGCAACTCCATTATTTCTTTAGAAGAAATATCGCTAGACAAATTACAAAAATCAGTGACAACACATTCTGCATTGAAAGGATTGGTGGCATAAATAGTTGATAGAGTTGACAAAAGCTGGGACGAGTATGCAAATTGACAAGTAAATTCTTCTGTGTCCTCCATCCTTGCCGGTATATTGTCTTCCATTGACACCACATAGTTGTCTAATATTGTCTGAGCCTCGACGGAAGATCTTCTTTCGCCACCTGGTCCTTTTTACGTTTAGCTTTTTTCCCCCTATGTGGGAATCATATTTTTTCTTTCCTTTCCTCTCTTCACCCAATAGTACAAACAACTGGTGGTAGTGTGATTCATGTAATTTAACTTTTTCAATTACATTCAATTCACTACAGGATGTCAATAGATCAATATCTGGATGTTTTTCTTTAAAATATTGTAGAACTTTTACTCTCATTTTTATGTCTCTTTTACTCTCCGGCAGTAAGAATCAAATGTATCTACTATTACGCCTTCATGAACAGGGCCAATTAACCAGACATCCCCTGATTGTACTTTATCTTCTAGTACTGATAGTTCTTCGTCGTTCATTCCTCTAGCAGCCCTGAATGAATTGGTTGTGAATATTTCCAATGAATTAGGCTGAAATTTATCCTGATTATCTTTAATAGGTGAACAAGCAAGGCCACCAGATCTAAACAACTCAAATTTTGTATTCCATTTAGTCCATATATCATCCAAAAATAATAGAAAAGTCCATTTGTCATATAGATTGATGGTTGAGTCCATTTTGAAAATCAAAAGGCATTGACTCTCAAATTTCTGCATTCAAAAGACATTTATATGTTTTTTCTTTTTATATAAGGAAGAAAAAAGTTAATAACAAATGCAATAAAATTAAATTACATTACCTTCCACTCCTCTATTTTATTTTTTTCCAATCCAAGATGTTGAGGACATCCAAGCGATTTCCAATCTATCTAGCTTTGTACAACAAATCAATAAACTTGGTTTCTATCCAAGTTATGTTCACTTCATTCTGTTGTTTGCAAATATTAGTAATGGCTTCGTTAGTTGCATTTACAGAAAGAATGTGAGCCCTTAAAAACTGTAGCCTCAGATGTAAAGACTTGTAAGTATTTGAGCCAAAATTTTTTTTGTGCACATATTGTATGTTGGTCATCAAGTATATAAAATTTAACATCATCCCTTTCCAAGTCTTTTGGATCTTTGAGCACCACAACCTTATTCGTAGACTCCAAGAAGGGAAGAAGAATTGCGTCCCTCTGTGTAGGAATAAAATTTATCAACATGGAGTGCACAATAAGGTTAACATTATCATCATCAACAAGATGATACTGATACTCTAGAGGTACTACATGGCACTTGGAAACATCAATTGAAAATACTTCACCATTGAACAAAAAGTAGTCAAACTGTTGCTTACTTGAAGGTTTTGTTTTCGTGAATATAGTGGTTGCTTTCTTCAGCAATGCAACTGATTTAGTATTCTTTTTCAAACCATGGAACTTTGATTTGGATGGATCAAGCTCCAATTTAGCCAAATATGTTCTCCTCAGCATAGTAAACAACTTGGCATGTTTAGGTAGTGAAAGAAAACCTTTTCTATTCAAAAAATGACAAACAGGAAGAGGTTGTATCACCTCTATACAATTTTCTAAGTACTGCAAGCATGCCATTGTGAATTTCTTGTGCATTTGAACAACCAATTTTGTCTTCATCTAATAACAACCCCAAATCCCATCCATGTGTTGAACATGGACATTGTCTTTTTTCTTCTGAGGCTTGCATTTCCCATTTCCTAAATAAAGAAACAACCAACTCCATATCCACAATAAGACACTTATTATTTTCATTGTCAATGTTCGACCTGAACACGCAATGTACTCAAATCAATAAATTTAGAGGATATAATCATTCTGATTTCCTCATGTTCGTCATCTACAACAAAAAACAACCACAGTTTCTTGTAGTAGTTGTTCAGGGCCAAGGACTTCAACAAACCAGTTGTCATCTCTTTTCTTCCAGGTCTCATTGCCTTCAATGAATGGAATTGCTGAGAATGGATTTCGACCAATGGAAGACATTGTATCTTGTAATTGGAGTAGAATATATTAAATATTACTTCACATATGGATTAATTTTTGTTCTCACCATATGTTAATGAATGCAAGTATTAGCCTTTGCGATCGCCAATCTCTATAATACTTTACTTTTTATCATTGGTGAGCAATCAAAGTAAACATTAGCTACTATTAGGCTTTGACCAAACATGACATCTAACCTTCAATTGGTTACTGTAAATCATATTTTTTGGATCACAACATTAATACTAGAAACCATGCAAAATTGTTCTTGACAATTAACACACAACATATTTTGGAAGGATTATCTCGTTGTGTGACAACCATCCACTTTGCGTCGATTACATGAAAGGAAATGTTTGAAAACATAAATGTTAGTGAGAGAGAGGATTTAAGTTGACATATGAATGCACAATATTTAATATTACTTGTTGGTAATTTATGCCAATTGAATGGACTAGCTTAAAGGCCATTAATATTCAATCTCCATAACTAGTAGAAAAGAATAACGTAGCGACGCTAGGCTCAAGAATGTATTTATTTGAAAATAGCTATATGGTAACAAACAATGGTCAAGCTTAGCGGCCACTAAGATCCTCTGATTAGTGTTTATCATTGTAAGCACTATATGTTCAACTGTGGACCAATATTATTTTTCAATGATAGTAATTATATCATATTGGCTGGACTTCACATGTCAGACCCAATTGCAACACTACATTTCAATAAGATGGATAAAGACTTATGTATTTCTCCTAAAATATATCTCTGTAAATTATAAGCCATATTCGTTCGTATCAAAGAAAAATCCTAGCATCCACTGCAAGTTCTTTATTTCAAAATAACTATTGAATAAAAAATCATGGTCTAGCTTAGTGGTTGCTTACGATACTTTCATTACCTCTAGTTGTAGCAATCACTAGAAGTACATCTTTAGAATGATTGTTATTGTCAATTTCTATAATTGTATCAAATTAGTTGCATGTTACTAGGTGGAGAAAATTGCTGCAATACTTTCCATCGAGAGGGATCAAGAATTTATCTTAATGTGGAATAACATTGCGGAAATAAAAACTAGAAACTGAATATTCATTTGGGATTAGCAATGATAGAGGTTAAAAATGTTCTCCTACAAAGCAAACTATCTTTCCTTCATGTCATCTCCATGAATCTCTGAAACTTATCCCTAGGGATTATCTCACACACCAAAATAGACGTGAGTTTGTATTCAACAACTTCACTACACACAACTATTAACATATTATTAAAATGGTTGTATTATCATTATTAATAATATTACAATTATTAATAATGTCACAATATATTTGTAACACGGATGATAGGCACAACAATTTCTAAATTTGAGAATATATATAATAACAAACAACGGTCAAGCTTAGCGGCCGCTAGGCTCCTATCATTACCATTTTCCATTGTAATCACTATCTGTTCAACTTTGGATGGTTAGAGTAAAAGGGTATCAACTGCTATGCTTAAGCATTTCTTAATTCCAAAATAGTTGTTGAATAAAAAATCGTGGAATGGCTTAGCGGCCGCTACTACCATATCATTACCTCTTGTCATAGCTATCACTATTTATACAACTTTAGATCGATTGTAATTGTAAATGATTAAAATGTTAACAAATTGTATCTAAGCGTTACCTTGTGAAGCCAATTCCTGCAATGCTTTCCATCGAGAGGGATCAAGACTTTCTATTCTTATCAAAGAAAATGCTTAGTGACCACCAACCTTCATTACTCATTGAAAGTAATAACGTAGTGACCGCTAGGTTCAAGAGTTTAATTTTGAGAGGATGCAAGACTTATTTATTTCTCCTAAGATATATCTTTGTAAATTATAATCCATATTCGTTCGTATCAAGGAAAAATCCTAGCGGGCGCTAGGCTTAACAATTTCTCAATTTCCATTTCAGCTATTGATTAAAAACACATGATATAGCTTAGAGGCCGTCAGGATCCTTTCATTACCTCTTGTCATAGTAATCACTATCTTTACATCTTTAGATTGATTGTAATTTTCAATGATTATAATAGTTTCAAATCAGTTGCACGTTACCTGGTGGAGCCAATTTCTGCACTACGTTCCATCGAGAGGGATCATGAATGTTGGTTCATATCAAAGAAAAGGTTTAGTGACCGCTAATCTCGATTACTAGTTGAATGGAATAACGTAGCGGCCGCTAGGCTCAATAATTTCTAATTTGTGAATAGATATATTATAACAAACAATGGTCTAGCTTAGCGGCCACTAGGCTCCTATCATTATCAACTGTCATTGTAATTGTATCATTTTGGGTGACTTTACATGGCAGCCCTAATTGTTGCACTACATATTTATCCTAGATCACTAGCTATATACCTTCTCAGATTTGAGAATAGCCTAGTGGCCGCTAGCTATATACCTTATGGGATTTGAGAATAGCCTAGCGATAACTAGCTATAAACCTTCTGGGATTTGAGAATTTCATGCCACGTGTCATCATTTTAATGGTATCTATTTATATTATAATTTCATAATAAATGTGTAAATTATAATGTTTTCTAACTATTAGGTTCAAACATGCCACGTGTCACAATATAATTGGACAAATATTTTTCATTTGCGCACTACATCTAACATTGTATAGGTCGATTTTGATTTTTTAAAAAAAATTGTGCTCCTATACATTCGTACACTTTATTTCATTTGTTTTATTACAATATTATATTTTTTTATTGTGTTTCAACTATTTTAGGCTATAGCCACACGTTGCCATTGTTTTACTGGTAATTATTTATATTATAATATCATGGTTTCATATTATACTAGTTTCTTTACATTTTAATTTCATAATAAATGTGTAAATTATAATGTTTTCTAACTATCAGGTTCAAACTTAACATGTGGCATAGATTAATTGGATAAATTATATTTCATTAGTTCACTACATCTAACATTAGGTATCTAGGTGATTTTTGATAAAAAAATAAAAAAAATAAATGTTCCTATAAATTGCTATATTTTATTTCTACTGTTTTATTATAATATTATAAGTTTTATTACGTTTCAACTATTTTAGGCTATAGCCAATAACTAAAGGTGTTGTTTTCAATATTGTTTATTTTTTCAATATCCCACACCTTTTCTCAATGAGTAGCAAATTCAACTATTTTAGGCTATAGCCAATAACAAAAGGCGTTGTTTTCAATATTGTTTTTTTTTCGATATCCCACACCTTTTCTCAATGAGTGGAAAATTCAAAGTTCAAATTGTGAATTCCTCCCATTTTTGAGAATTTGAAATTTCAATATTAACACAGTTTCCCCCACTTTGATTTTAAAAATTCCATATCCCACACTTTTTATATTTTCAAAATTTCTAACATGGACTGTGCCAGAAAAAAATATTAAATACCCCAGAGAACTAGTTTTTAGGGTTTTTGTTTTTTGGGTCTTGCAAAACAAACAATCGTGAAATCATAGAAGAATACAAGAAAATCATAGATTGCAGGGCCAAATGCAAAAATCCCAGTTGTCTTGGCCAGGGAACAATCAGGTAGTAATTATAATCTCGTTCGTAGATTAACAAAAAATGATTAATCAAGTAGTAACAAAAAGGGTGCTCATACACTAGGGAAGAAAAAAGGGTTGTGGAAAAATAACGCAAATAGTTAGCTTGATGCAGTAGTTGGTGGTTTTAACAACATTGCCAAGCATGAAAAAATCTTAGATCTAAATAAGGTATTTATTAAAAACTTATACTATACTAAATTTTTTATAGTTAGCTCGATGCAGTAGTCATTCTGTCTTCGACCAGATCATGTATTTTTTAACCTCAGTGCACCCCTGCTTTATCATACAAAAAACATGCTTAACAACCCAACTCCGCTTACCAATTCCTTCTAGTCATTTTGTGAAACAACCTTGTGAATACTAGGCCATGTATTTTTCAAGTCAGTCCAACCCTGCTTTGCCCTACGAAAAATGTGACCCGCGGCCCGAGATTTTCTTACCAGTTCCTTCTGATCATTTTGTAACACCACCTTGTTCTTAAAGAAAACAAGGAATTTTTTGGACCCCAATAGAAGAAATTTTAATCCTCTTTCAGCTCTTGTTTTTATTTCATTTTAAATCTTTCAAGTTTCTGTCGATCTATGCCCCCCTCTAGATTAGTTTTCCCGTAAATGATGGCCAGTGGCCTAAACACTAGTTTTTAGAAAGTGCAATGTTTAACGAGACTCAAAATATTGTTTTGGTATTCATTCCGTATGCCTTTTTTACCTTTTAATATGATGATAGAAAAAACCTGAGGTAAATATTTCATTGTACATTATTTATATGGTTACCCCGGTAAAATCATATTATGTTTTCAATTCTGAGATATTTTTTTTGTGCAATGAAAGGTTAAACATATTAGATATATGCCTAAATTTTATATATAAAATATTATGATCACTATGTAATTTTATTTATATATTTAATTCTTTTAAAACAATATTATCATTAGACCATGTATTATTGGTAGAGGATACATTGTTGGCATATATATTAATTCATTAGTGTTGATGTGGAAAGACACAATATTATTAGTCTATCTATGGAAGGACACAAACTAATTATTATTTGGATATTAGTGTCCCTTGGGTTTTTGAAAAATGAGAAATCTATTGCAAGCTTAACGGTTGCTAGGATATAACGTAATACCATATTTGTAGCTAGGATTTAATAAAATAAAGAAAGATATTGCGAGTCTAGCATCCGCTAGGTATTGCCACAACATATTATTTGGAACTTAGCAGTCGCTAGGGTTTCTAAAAATAAAGAAAGATATTGTAAGTTTAGCATCTGCTAGGTATTACCATAAAATAAAGAAAGATATTGTAACTCTAGCATCCGCTAGGTATTGCCGCTAGGTTATGCCTTGAATTTTTGTCTAAGCTTAGGGATCGGTACTCAACAATGAATATCATGAATTTATATGCCACTAAGACACTACCTCAACATATTATTTGGAACGTAGCGGTCGTTAGGATTTATCAAAATAAATAAAGGTATTGCGAGTCTAGCGTCCACTAGGCATTGCCGCAACATATTATTTGTACCTTAGAGGTCACCAATATTTCACAAGTTAAATTAAGGTAGTATGAAATTAATGACCTCTATGTAATGGAGCAACATAATTTAAAAAAAAAACCTTTCTACATGATTTACCATTTTAATTGAAATTGATTTGATCTTAGTGGCCGCTTGCCTTTACAACGATGTAACAATTTAAGCTTTGAGTTCGTTGGGATTTAGCACATAATATTTGGGGCATGGAGGTCGCAAGAATTTAACACATTAAAATAAGATTCCAGGAGGCTAGCATATGCTAGAGTATGTGTATTCATAATGTTTGCAAGTTGTCGACGATATGCTTTAAAAAATAAAATTAACAAATTTTGAGGTACATGGCATATAGTTACTTCCACATTAGAAATATTTCGAGATTGGATGTCTCAAGCATTTAACAAGACGAAGTGTGGAATTTTTAGCGTGAAGTCCGCTATTTTATGATGCAACATAATATTTGAAGATATGATGTCAGTAGGATTCAACTAAAAACATGTCAGATATTGCAAGCTTAGCGACCACTAGGTTATGCCTCTAAAACATTTTTGAGCTTATGGATTGCTACTCAACAACGGATATCATGAAGTTATATGCCACTAAGAAACTGCCCGCAACATATTATTTGGAGCTTAGCGGCCACTAGGATTGATCAAAATAAAGAAAGGTATTACGAGTCTATCGTCAGCTAGGAATTTCTGCAACATATTATTTGTACCTTAGATGTCGCAATTATTGACAAAAATAATTTAAGGTAGTATGAAATTAGCGGCCTTTACGTACTATAACAACATAATATTTAAAAAAATATTTCTACAGGAAATACCATTTTAATTGAAATTGATTTGAGCTTAGCGGCCGCTAGCCTTTACAACGATGTAATAATTTAAGCTTTGCATTCATTAGGATTTAACACATAAGATTTGGGTCATGGAGGTCGTAATAATTTAACTCATTAACATAATATTTCAGGAGGCTAACGTTCGCTAGAATATGCATACTCATAATGTTTGCAAGTTTTCGGCGGTATGCTTTAAAAAATCAAATTAACAAGATGAATTGTGAATTTTTTAGCTTGACGTCTCAAACATTTTACAAGACAAAGAGTGACATTTTAAGCTTGTCATCCACAAGCTTATTTTGCAACATAAGATAACAGACATCAAGCTAAAAATTTCATAATTCATCTTGACATCCGCTATCCTATGTTGCAACATATTTTTAGCTTGGTGTCTCAAACATTTTACAAGACAAAGAGTGACATTTTAAGCTTGGTGTCTGCAAGCTTATTTTACAACAAATTATTTGAAGATATGTTATCGCTAGGATATTATAAACTCTTAGGCTGTTAATATACTGCCTCATAATAATAGTTGGAACATAGCGGCCATCAGGATTTAACAAAATAGAGAAAGATATTTTGAGTCTAGTGTGCACTAGGTATTGCAACACCATATTAATTATAGTTTATGCCACATCAAAAAATTTGGAGCATTTGTCTTTAACATTTATCAAAACAACAAATGTATGTTTAGCTACGTATATCATTTGGAATATATACACAATAATTGTATCAATTATAAATATTCATCTATAAACATGTCATACATATCACAATGCTTTCTCGCCTATCTCACATACTAAAATTTATGATTCATTGTGGTTCTTCCTTAACTACATGGTGTTGTTGATCTGAGACTGCATGCACGATTGCTTCCTTAACTATGGTTTGTTGTTGAACCAATTCCATGGGTATATTTGTTTCCTGGGATTTTTTTCTCTCATTCGGGACCTGTTTTATCATCTCGTTGTCATGCATCCTCAAAATATTTTTTTACAAATCTGAGAATCTTTTTTTTATCTTATCCATATCTAGAATAGTACTTCTATATAGCACAACAAACTTGTCATGCAAATCCTTTTGACTACCACATGATTTTTTGGCAATGTCCTTCAGAGTCTCTATTTTTTTTATTTTTCCCTTGTTTTGGAAACAATCTCAATGACATGCAAAGTTTCTCCTTCATTCACCTCAGCTATTCTCCTTTGAAAATTAACCATGAATTGCTGAAGAGATGTGGAAAACTCTTCATAAAAAACTAATGTGTGGTTTCCTTTAAATATTTCCATGACCGAAACTTCAATGAAAACCTGATTTTCTCTAGAAATAATGTCATCAAACTGCAAATAAAGTTTCCTTTCCTGTTCATTCCATTCCCTTAGTATTTTCTTTGTATAATTAGCATATGTCTGACATATACCAATATCATCCATGGTTATATTTTTAGGGTCTTTACAAATGCCTTTTTCAATGACCTGCACCATATGTGATAATGATTTCTACAACAATGCCACTCCTATAATGATATTTTCATTTTTTTCCAAGGCCTTTTCTATCTCCTTCTTTGCATGGATGCAATTCTTTATAGTATTGTACAAACCATGCAATGCCTCTTCTACATCAGAAACTATTCTCAGGAAGGAACTGTGGCCTTTAAATGAGTTTCAAGATCTATATTTCTAGCACGTACTCCCCTCATTACTTCTGCTATCACTTCTGTTGTGGTTCTTATAAAGGATTCTAGAAGACAAACTTCTTAATATTGCACCACATGGGATCCTTTAGATATCCTTTTATTTGTAAGAGTGAAGATTTCTTCTAAAGTTTCATGCCAAATGATGGCTTGTTCTGTTGAAACCTTCTAATTGGTTACCCTTTTCAAGGTTCTCATCCTTGGATTCAATTCAATGTTCACTAATGGATCTTCTTGTGCCACCCAATATGGATGTACTTTGTAGACAAGTATGAATTGATTTGGCCAATTTTTTCAGATTTGTTGTGAAGTGGAGGGAGAATATTGAGAGGGTTACACAGGGGATTCACTGGATGGAGCTTTATTTGGTTCAACCAAGACTTCTCGAAACTCAGATCTAGATTCATTTGGTGGAGATAAGGGAGCACAAGGTTATTGTGAATGTTTTGAATACAAAGCTTGATTTATCTTCGTAGCCTCCTTTTTAATAATTTCTCTCAGAGGTGGAACCACCCCTGTCTCTTTCATATTTTTTTGAACAAGGATATCTTCTATTTGGGTGATCCATACCCAGTCATTATCATCATGCACATGAGCATATGGTATATTTAACTATCCTTTAAGGGAATAAAGGTACCTGAAAACCCTATTCCATCTGTCATATTACCTTAAAGGGTGTTTGGGGAGATGAAATGAATTTCTATGGGCTGAGACAACCTTCAAATCAGGCCACCTATTAAACATTTTGCATCCCACAAAGACTGCAAAGGAGGGATGTGTTTTAAGCTTATCCTCCTTACAGTTTAAAGTAATAATGTTACAAATATGATATGCAACCTCTTCTACTACCAATCGGTCTGGCACATAATATGGTAACTGAAAAGGAGGTGTAAGGAGACCCTCGATCATGATAACTATATATTCTAGATAGAAGAATATGACTCCCATATTCCTTATCGAAGTGAGGATGGACATTAGATATTCTCGGTGGTATTGTTTCATGTAATTATTGGTAGAGAAAAAGATACAAATACATGTATATATCTTGAATATGTGATCTAAAATGATGGGCATACAAGTATGCATATTGCTCATTTACCCTCAAAGGGCTCAAAGGAGACCAGATTTGACAAACATCCAGACAATTGAGAACACCAGTGAAAACATCGAGAAGATAGGAAGCCATGTAAAATGGTTTCCGATGGTCAATGAAAAAATTTCTTTGTGTAATTAACTTGCGACAAAGCACCTGACCTAAGGAGGGAATCTTGTCTTCATCAATAATAAAAGAAAGTAACGAGATCCACTAAACATCCACCTTAGAGATTGACGGATTTCCATATAGCCTATTCATGAGTGCCATTCCAATGAAGAATCCTGGTCTAAACCTTTTAATAAGGATTTCAAACAACTTAGAATCATCCATATTATCCATCAGGTCAAATGCCTAACTTTGCAAAACATCTCTTACTCTCCTTTTGGCCATCCAGGACTCGACTGTGTCTTCGTTACACAAGTAATCCGACTTTGGAATTTTATAATAACTTTTGAATGCATTCCCAACAAAAAAAGATATTCTCTTTTTCCGTGATTTAGAAAATAATGACAAATCCTTGGACTTTGCATGAAATAGATAGGAAGTGAACAAATATAGAAATGGAAGCACTTTCAGTTTAACAACAATTAAATGGAGGCCAACTCTTTTTATTGCCCTTATGTCTCAGAACTGTAGCGCTTGCACTTCGGATATACTTGTTATGTCAACGACATCAACACTTTCATTCTGAACTATGGAATATAGAGCTGAGTAATGTTGAAATTCATCATGTAAGGATGTTGGATCAAACATGGTATCTCTTATTACTTTTTCATTGTCATTGGAATATAAAAACATATCTACCATTGCTATTTCCCGCTCGCTCACCATGTTAAAAAATTTAAGGGCCACAAACATTGCATACATCATTAACAGAAACAAGTTCTAAGAAAATGACGTAATTGATTTTATGACAACATTCATATGTACCTTATAACGAATATTATGTAATATTAGAACATAATTTCCAAATAAATGAAAGAATTGTTGATCCTAGTAGTCGCCAGAGTCAACAATTACTAAATATTCAGATCTTAGTGGTCACTAGGAAATATTAAAAGAATAACTATTAGTGTAATGAGCAAAGTGCAGTTGTACATGCACCACAGAGGGTTCAAGATATACATAGTTTTAGCTGTGGTGTTCGCTAGGAATCAGGGTAGTAAAAATATTAATGCAAAGATCTTAGTCTATCAATGCAAGCACTCTTGAGGCTTCAAGACTTACATAGTTCATATCTTGGCTATATTTTAAAAGGATTATCTGATGTTTGACAATCATCCACATTGCATAGATATCATGAAAGGAAAGTTTGGAAACATAGATGTTAGCGAGAGTGAGGATTTAAGTCAACATATTAATGGAAAGTTTTAACATTACTTGTTGGTAATCAACACCAATTGAATGGACTAGTGTAAAGGCCATTAAGACAGAATTTTTCAAATTTGAAAAGAGTGTGAGAAAAAAAACACAATAATGGGTCCAACGGTTGCTAAGAAGAATTTGTTTAACAAAAAAATGTTTAGTTGTCCCATAACACATTTTGCAAAGAATAACGTAGGACCCCCAAATACCTGACTAGTTTTTTTGAAACCGAGCATTGGAGTATGTAGTAATTCACATCCGTTCACATAAAATAAAACGCTTCATAGCCACAAAAATCCATTACTAATTGAAAGGAATGACTTTAACACTGTTAGGATTTTTCGGTTCTTAATTTAAAAAGAGAGATACTTTCATTACCTCTTGTCGTAGCAATCACTTGTTGTGCAACTTTAGAATGATTGTAATTAACAATGACTATAATTGTATCAAGTTAGTCACATTTTACCTAGTGGGGCTAATTGTTGCATTACTTTCCATCGAGAGGGATCAAGACATTCTCTTTGTATCAAAGAAAATGCTTAGCCACCACTAAGATCCATTACTAGTCTAGCTTAGCAGCCGCTAGGCTCCTATCACTAACATTTTCCATTATAATCACTATCTATTAAACTATGGATCACTAAGTTCCGGAACTATGCAAAATTGTTCTTGACAATTCACGCGCAACATATTTTGGAAGGATTGTCCATTGTATGACAACCATCCACATTACGTAGATCTAAGTTTGATCTAACTCTATTAATAGAAGCAATCTTGAGGCTTCAGGACATATGTAGTTCATATCCTAGCTATGGATATGTTTAGCCACAATGAAATATTTATAGATTGGTTGTATCTATGTATTATCCACCAGATAACTATTATAAGAATGAGAAAAATATATCCAAGCTTTTAACTGGTGGGGTGTTAAGATATACGTTGTGTTTATCTTAGTGGTTGCTATGTTCAACCACAATGAATTATTTAAAGATTCGTTGTATCTAGGCTTATTTCAAAGCCCAACTATTATTGCGATGAGCAATAGAATGCCAATCCTTGCACTATTGAGGGGTACAAACACATTTATTTAACATCCTAGTGATCGTTAGGGTTACCTGCAACATATTTTATAGATTTTAATTGTTTATAATAATCATTATCAAATAAATACATACTTTTTTATAATAGTTGTTACTATGATCAACCGCAACGATATACCTATATCTTAGCTGTTACTAGGCATCATTAACAGGAAAAATACTAATGCATTAACAAGAAAATATACAAATCTTAACGGTCAATAACATCCACCTCGACAAAATATTTAGAGATTAGGGTTAGCAAAACACCATTCAATGGACATATATCATTGACTTAAGAAAATTTTTTGTATTACATGTATACGTAAGGGATCAACATTTACTTATGTCTGATTAGTTAGTTGCAGGATCATGAATACGTCTCATTGCTAGACATCATTCACAGACATACTATTAATGGAATGACCAAAGCATTGTTGTACAAGTACCACTGAGGGGTCAAGATATACGCTTTGTTATAATGTACATGACAACTATTATTAGAATGAGAAAAATTTCTACATTCACTACGAAGGTGTATAGAAATAAGTATTTCTTATCCTAGTGGTCGCTAGGGTCAACCGCAACATATATTTTAGAGATTAACGGTGTAAGGAATCATTAACAAATAAATATGTGCTTCTTATTATTCTTGTTACTATGATCAGCCCCAAGGATATACCTATAGCTTAGCGGTCACTTTTTATCATGAATAGGAAAAACTACTAATCCATTAACAAGAAACTATATAAATATTAGTGGTCAATAACATCCTTCTGGATAAAATATTTTGAACTTAGTTTTAGTAAAACACCATTCAATGGACGTCTCTTTAATTAATTATAATTGTATAATCTCCCAGGTCATTAAATATCACAATGAGTAGTCAACACATACAAAATTCTATTCCTAGCGGTCTCCAAGGTCAGCCACAACAAAATATTTAAAATCTTAGCGGTCATTATGATCAGCATCAACAAAATATTTTGAACTTAGTGTTCACAATGCATCATTCACTGGACATCTATTATTGAACTGAGAAAAGAGTTACATTACATGTTTTCTTCAGGGGTCACACATTTCTTAGCTCTCATTAGTTTGTTCCATGAATTTGTTTGAGCCAAGTGTTGCACTAGATTCCCTCGTGAGGGGTCAAGCCTTAAACAAGTTCTCATACTATTTACTATAAGTTATTGAAAGGAAGATAAAAATTCCACATTTTAATTATAAATGAAATCTCAAAAGAGATGGTGATCTATAATTAGTTAGTAAATGAAGTCTCAAAGGCCATGGTATAATTCTAATAAATATAATGAACACACTCTTTGTAGTGTTAGTATGAAAATATAGAATGTGAACCCTATGTATAATCTCCCTTGTTATTAAACCTCATAATTTTTCATGATATCACATCTCCCTTTTTCCATATGCTTATTGTCAAATTAAGAAAGAAAATCCATGACATCTTATAATTTTACTGTTGATATATCATTAGCTAATTTAACTAAAAAAACCATAGAGCCTGTAATTTTAATCTATAAATAGTGTATATGTCTTTCCAGAACTATCAATTAAGTGAAACATTATTCAGAATCTTGTTGCCTAAATTTTCAAATAGTAGGTTTTATAATTCCCTGATACACTCATTTTCAAAGAGGAACCTACACATAAAGAACTCTTTGACATTTTCACTTTGGCAGTCACATATATGTTTAAAAAACACTTATTTCCAACAATTTCCTTATGTAATCAAACAATTACTGTAAACAAGTAGACAATTTTCCTCAGCCTTTTCAGCAACACCCATTTTGTTCACTTCCAGTAATCATTGATGTCCATCTTAGGTATTTTATGAATCATTTCTCAGTCCTCTTGTGAAAAATACCCATTACATGTTTTACATTACTCATAAGTGGGGTATACACATATGTAGCAAATCATTTAGGGATCGGTAAAAATAATGACAAAATGATGTCAAACCCTATTAGTTGAGAGGTGTTTTTCAAAGAGCGTTAAAGAATAGACATATTCGACTACTGGAAGCATAGAAATTAGGGTTTCGTTGAAAAGGCTACATAATATTCTACATACATAGAATTTCAAAATTTTGGAAGGAGCAAAGGTGATAATGCATACTGATTTTTGGTGCCTTCATGAAAAACAAACCGTGCTCAGAATTTTTCCAATCGAACCGTGATATGATTTTCCAATAAATTATTATGCTTACGAAGTTTTGCCATTATGCCAATGTTCTCACATGAAGCTTCATAAATTTAAGTGTCCTTGAAATATACTAATGAATGCCAATCTATAATTTATATGGAACGAACACTTCCAACCACTACTTTCTTTGGAGCACGAATTACAAAAGACACATGGAAGCCATAAATTTTCTTTATATTTAATGGATAATTAATGGCTATCAAATTGCGCACATATTTTGAATATTAAATGAAATTTACTTTGTTCGATTAATGGCCAATTAATTTTAGGGGAACCAATATATTAACCATATATGCCATACTAAAAAATTATCAATATTAACAACAATATCATCAAAAGAACAACATACTCAATGCCAATTTTATCATCTTTAAATTACATAGTGAGTATATATAAGTATTCCATAATTTGACTATACTACAAATGATATGTGGTTCAATTGATGTCTTATATATTGAATTATCATATTTCAAATATCGCATGAACTTTAGATTGTTTGGTTTAAGGGGACTCACAAATATTAACCATATATGCCACATACAAATAATATCAAAACTATCAACATTATTAACAAAATAACACCATGTTCATTGACAAATATTGTCGTCTATAAATTGCATAGAGAGTATATAAGTATTCCATACTTTGAATAAACTACCAGTGATATCTTGTTTAATTGATGTCTCACATATTGAATTATCATATTGTCCTCAACAAAAAAATACATGTTAACCAACATCATTTTTAAATTGTTTTGTTACACAAAAAGTATCTTCCGTATGTGTGTGTCAATGATCTTGGTGGTGCCCATGATGCTGATCATTGGCATTGTTCTGAAATAAAAAGGAAGAATGCAAAATAGATAAGTATAAGCTAACTCCAATGCATGAAGTTTTTTCTTTTAAGATGGAATGAATGATGTAATACTATATTACTTAGGTTAATAAATTTTTAATTTACTTGGGTAAAAAGACTTGCGACTTGAAGTTGTACATCCAATATTTTCTCCATTAGCTTTCTCTCTTGTTCCATTCTTTCACACTCCTATTGAATCCTTCCCTGATCAATTTATTTCAATGTATGACACAATAGATGCATGTTATTTTTTATTACCTCTTTCAAATATCCATAAGAGTTTCTTTTTATCTTCACATATTTTCTCTAAATTCCATTTTTATTAAAAGGGGTTTCTATCTTTGATCCTTCCAAATTTTCAATGTCGATAGAAGGGATTTCTAATTTCCCTCTCGTGTATTTTTCAGAAGTATAAGTGGTTGCATTACCCCTCTCTTTACCATTAAAACCAATAACCTTGTTTGTTTTTTATGTAATGCGATCTATATCTTCATGGACAGTCCATGTTGACTATGTTGCAGAGTGTTGTGTTTTCCAATTGTTTCTCCTTCTTGGAGGTTTTCTTCAACCTGTTCATCATGTATTTGCATTGCTTCCCAGTGAATATTTTTCCACAAAATTCATTCAAAACATTTGCTATATCATCCCAATGTTTCTTGCCGATATATCCATTATTTAAATGTTCATACACCTCTTTGTATTTTGAAATAAATGTTTTCACATCAGATACTGACAATAAATCTTCTTTGTATTCTTTCACTAGCTCCTCTTTATTTCTATGCTCTTTCATATGCATGGGTTTTTGAAAATGTTTCATCTAATTTTGAATCATCAACAATATTTTAGAATTTAACATCGATTTTTGAATGTGGAATGCAAGGATCCAATTTCTATGCACCACTTGTATTCTCTTCCAAATTTGAGACACTATTTCCATAAAATTTTTACACGCAGAAGTCCTTTACATGGAAATTTATTAGCTGTGTTGAAAAAAACCATATTGTTTGCATAGTTTCTTAGATTTGAGTCGAAAACTTGTGATTCGAAATGTGAAAAAAATGAAAATGGTGATATTTCCATGTCTTGTAAATTATTAGTTATATATACAATAAAAAATGAAACAATTTATGTACTCCATCTTCTATTTAAACTTAATTTCATTTTCCATTTTCTAAAAATAAATATACAAGGGGTCTTTCACTCTGTAAAATCACAAAATCAAAACATGTGGAGAACCATTGAAAATTGGTTAATTACCTACTAACAAATGCAATATTTATAATCACTATGAAATGGGTGTATAAACTGAAATTATACCAAAAATAAAATAACAATGCTTTACCTTTTTAATTTTTTTGTAACTCTGTTCTTCCCCCATTTGTGTATGTGCTCCTTGTTTTGGTGTGTTCACCTTTGAAATGAGTATTATACAATTTTCCATTTTATTGCATTAAATATAGACGTTGGTAGATTTTGTTTGGATTAAAATTTAATATTGTACCACTTAATATTAAATGCAGTAGAAAAAAATAAAATCATGCTCTCAAGTGGCAGATTTTACATTACATGGTTTAATTGCTATTTAATGTTTAGGGAAGCACAATATTAATTATGTAACTTTTGACCTTACAAAAAAGAGTAATTGTTATTGTGTGTGATTTTAAAAATATTAATCTTTCCCCTCCACTATGAGGTTTATGGAAAAAATTATAAACACGACAGTGCGATCTAAAATTAAGGTAACATTTTTATAACATAATTTTTAATGTATAAAAACTACAATTTAACATTGTTTGAGACATAATTTCAAATTTTAATTGAAATTAAGTCTTTAATATTGAAAATTATTAATAAAAAAAAACGTAGCATGTGTTACTGCTACTCAATATTATATACAATTATTAAAAACAAAGATATAAAAAACTTAGAAATAATTAAATACACATAATTGAAACAAAGCATATACCACCATCATTAATAAAATAAAGTCTAAATTATTAAAAATAAAATTATATTGTTAAAAGATTAAGTATGATATAAAAAGATTAGAAACAATTAATACACATAATTGAATCAAAGCATATCCCACCATCGTTAATCAAATAAAGACTAAAACTTGAACTCTATACCATAAAATAAGCATAGCTAATCAATTAGAGAATTAAATACATGAACGATTTACATCGACACAATATTAATGGCCCTAAATATAAGGCCAAGTGTAATCCAAACTTCATCTTAAAAATGAAGATATTTTGTTGGGTGATGGATCGCACTTCAACGTGCAAGGGATCTCACTTTGACATACAAGGGATCACACTTAGATGTGCAAGGAATTTCTTGTTGATTGTCAGATATCATACTTTTTCATTGTGATGTGCGAGTGATGAATCTCTCGCTATACGATCAACTATCATGTCACGTCTAATTGTGAATTTTCGAGCTTGGAATTGAGCCCGCTTGTACATTGAAGTGCGATCACCAACTTTATCCCATTCTAGTCAAATATTTGAATTTGAGCATGTAAAAAATAATTACTTCACAGTGGCCGCTAGGCTATAGAACTAATGAAAGCCATATGGGAAAGAAGCCAATGACTGTGTGCATTATAAAAATCTTAATCTTTTCACCACACTATGTGGTTTATGGATAAAAGTATACACACAGTAGCGGGATCTAAAGGGTGTAAAACAATTTGTTATATGTTTAAAGATTTGGATTAAATGAGGTTTTAAAGATGTTCATATAAGATGTATATTTTAATTTTCTCATTGCGATTTCAATTCTCCACACTAATGTTAAATATTTAAGTATTTTGTACTAATTTCCCCTTTTTATTTGTGGATACAGTTGGCAAAATGAACTTTGTTTTTGTGGAGAATATTATTACTACATGCAATGATTGCTATCCAAGTCTATAACAAGTAACAAAGTTACCTGGCTAATCAAAAACTTACTTTATCTAGAAACAAAAACCAAACTTTGTGTGAATGGAATTTCTGAACTCCAAGAAACAACTACCACATCAAACAATGACTTAATTTTGAAGTTCAAGGGGGTTACTACTAAGTTGATACATTTTTTTTCAAAATAACAAAATTTTGTTGCAGAAGCAAAAATTAAAAACGTCTCTGAAGGAGAAATGGTGCACTTTAAAAAATAGATGGTAATACATTTGGCATGCATGTTGATAAATTAATCATTCCTTTTTACAATGTTTTCTCTATATCAGAAGGATCTCTCATCCAATGGCCTGCCAACTAGTTTTCCCATCAAGATGGTTCCATTATGGAAGTAAGTTTAAATGATATTCTAGAAGAGTTGCTGGTACAAATGTGGAGTGCATTTAAAGATCCATTGCCTCAACTGGTATACCCAAATTCATATGAATCCTCCATATGTAGTAGTAATGAAAACTTGATAAAAAGACCTTACAATGCCTACAACTCACCAAAAGGTAAATTCTACTCCATCTAGTACATCAAAGGCAATTGAAAATGATGAAAAATCAGAGAATAATTTTTGTCTGAAGTTGAGAAAAAACCTTGCTGCAAGGAAGTATGTCTCTCTAATCTATCTCTAAGAACTTTCAATCAAAGTTGGAATTTCACTCTAGATATGAATAAACCTGCCATAATTTTTTTTATACTTAATACATTCACCACAAATGCTATTAGTTGTGATCAAGGTCAAACTTCAGAATGTAGTATAGATAAATTGAAGTTATGTGGAAGGGATGTATGTCAGAATTCATGGTACAAATGTCATGGAATCACGAAAAGCACCTATTACAAATACAAACAATCTTGGATTAATGGTGAGAGGAGGGTAATAAATGGACATACAGGAAAACAAAAACAAATTCCAAACATTGTTGCAACTATTGCATAGATATCCAAAATGGTGGAGAATAATTCTGATATATCCCCACACATGTCTCATTCAGTGGGACAAGATGGTACTAAAGTAATAATGACACTGTTGCTTGCATGTTAAAGTTTTGCTTACATACTAAAAAAGTGTAATGAGGGACTTTCACTGTTGGGCCTTCCTCAAACGTCATAGTCAAATCTCACCAAAATATGGAAAGAACATTTCTCCCATGTTTCAATCACCAAGAACAACTTCTTCACCAAATGTGACAAGTGCACAGAGCTTAGGAACAAATGTGCAATGACCTCATGTATAGAAACACTGGCACAAATAGATCAATGCTAGAAATGGCACAATGATTACATTCAAAGTTGTCGTGTAACTTACTATGCACATAGAGTGCAATCACAACAAAATCCTAATAGGTATTTGAGCATTGTGCATGACAAAATAGACAAGATGAAAACTGCAATACCAAGGATGGGAAAAAAAGCAAAATCAATAAGCAATGCTATTAATCTTCTCATCACCTTGAATGGTATGCTGACACGTGGGCACAAAACGGGGGGTTTCAGGCACTTCAGTCTCCATTTTTTTGAGTGAGGAGAAAAATTCACAATAACATCATTGGAACTATGTTTTTCCGAAGCTAGAAGAACCACTTATAGATCAATATGGTGATTTGTTATATAGTAGAGGGATGTCAAAACACCCATTACATGATGCATTGTTGAAAAATGATGCATATGACAAGTGGAAGAATACAAGAAAAATGAGGGTGATCATACAACTAATAATGTAATTAGTTGTTCAAGTTCATTTAGAAAACAACCACCAACTCTCTACTTGCAACTAGATAATGTTACAAGTGACAACAAAAATCACATATTGTTTGTGTTTGCATCCATGCTGACAGCTAGAACGGTTTGTAACATAGTGTATGTTAGTTTGCTTCCAGTGGGTCACACGCATGAAAACATAGATGGAACATTCGGCTGATTATCAACAACATTGTGCAAATTGGATACATCCTCCTTGCCACAAATAATGGACACTTACATAACATGCCAAGAGGATTCAAACACATTCACTCCATACCTTATCGAGGAAGTATATGAATTTAAGGCCTTTATGGAACCACACTTGACAGATGGTAACCACAAGATCATGGGTATCAAAAAACCAAAGATGCTTAAATTTTATGTCAAAGACAACAAGCCTATCATGGAGTTCAAAGCATCAATCTTGGAGTCCGTTTGATCACACTCAATTGAGATTTGGAAAATAGTGGATGGGAAGCCTTTCTTTCTTGAAGGGGATCCTCCACTGACATCCCTAAAAGAACCCAAAGAGATGTCAGACATGCAAAGATGCATTCATGCATACATCACACAATGGACAAATATTTCAACAGATGGTGGAGAAGCATACTATGTTCTAAATATTGCATATTGGAAAAATGTTCTACATGCCTTAGAGAATCCCTCTGTCAATTGCATGGGGGGTTCACCTAGTAAAACTATGGTATAACACATGCATTTAGAGGGTATTAAAGAATACCCTTGATTTTAATTTTTACCTCTACTTATTTAATTGATAATACCCCCTCCTGTTATATTATTTAAAAGGAAATACCCCCTATTTTTTCCATATACCTCACTTACCCATTTTTCCATTACAATTTTTTTTACCCATTTTTATCTTTACCCGTATATGTCAAATAAAATATATATCATGTTTCTCACTCAGATATTAGTTTTATAATACATCTTTTCTATAGAAAGTAGGTTTGAAGACATTCAAGACCTATTACCAATTATCTTAATGTTATTCTTTAATAATTTATCATTTTTCAAGTAATTAAGATGGTGAAACAATATTATTTAAGATGAAAATAATACTCAATCTTAGTTACTGACAAAATCGGATGTTCCCTTTGCATCTCAATATTTCCTAATTAATAATCTTCTAATTGAGATTTCCTTAGTTAATAAGAGACTATAATTTAATTTTACGACCGCACTCCTCTTGAACTTTTTGAGTTTTCAAATAGACAATGGTAGATAAATTGGGAAGATTATCAAGTATAATTTCTTAGATAAGTATATTTTTATATTAGCACTTATCAATTATTAGTCATGGACTCTTTATTATTACATGTCCGTATAAATACCCAATTTAAAAAAAAACTCATTTACATATAAAATAAAATAAAAAAATTTCAATGGATGTAAACTCATTTACACAAAGCATTGAATTTAATTTAATACATGAAATTAGAATGAATGAGGATAATGCCAAGTCATTGATTCAAAGTCATTTTTGAATTCATAATAAAATAAAAATTCAAATGAGATATATTACATGCAACACAACTAACTAAATTGAAATACAACTTAGCAAAAGTAAGGGATCAATTAAAATAAATCAAGTTCCGTGAATAATTTATCCATTGCCATGTACAAAATGAACTAGTTCATATCATCACAAGTTGACGTAACATGCCCAAAAAAGGAATCTTGAGATTCCAAAAAATAAGTTTAATGTTCTTTTTATTAGTTTAGAATATTTATAAATTAATCTAAGTTGACATTAATATTATACAAGTATGCATGTGTTGTGGGATAACATCTTGAAAATGTAAATAGTTATTTAGACCCATTTTAGAATTTAACCATAATTTACAAGTCTTGGAGCCACGTCTTCGTAAGTTTTCACAACACACCAATACTTAGAATAAAAATAGAAAATTTATTAGTCACCAAGAATTTCAAGAACAAAAATGTCAGCACTGTGATATGATGAAAAGAACACCTCTTTAACTTTGATTGAACCCACCTTACCCTATTTTATATGGTCTTTTTGTATGGGCTTCTAGTATCACCCTTTGCTTGTGTCTAATATACCATTTGGTCCTGAAATTACTTGTACTAAACTTTATTTGCAAGGTGAAAATGTTTCATTTTAGTATTAGAGAAAAGTACATTCTAAGTTGTATCCCAATTTTTTTTTGTTAAGTTAATTGATCGACTATTTAGATTTGGCTAATGCAATTTCTTATTGAGGAATTGAATTTCATCAAACGGTGATTGGGGGTTCAAATATCCCTTCAATCATTTAAGCAAGCATGATTTACCATCTAAAAAATTAATGTATAGAAGATGTGTCTTTTATATAAATAACAAAAGGTGATTGCATGGTATCCAAATAACTACGAATATGCACAAAATGAGCTTATCAAAAAAATATCAACATAAGTTAAGAAAATGCAATTGCAGATGTAAATACCAACACATCAATGTTTGCTAGCATCATAAAAGCTTGTACAAAACTTGGAGATTTGGTATAAAATACAAATGTACATTAAAAAAAATAATTGAGTACATTTTTTTTCAAATGTTATAGTTCTGAATGAAACCCCTCATAGGTGCATATGAAAACTAGGTAGATTAAGCAACGCACATGAACTCATTGACAAAAATAGATATCCACGTGGCATCATAGAATGCAATGGTTACATGATATACATTTCATGGCTATTGCAATAATGCCATCAAACTCTTAAATATTATTATGGAGGATAATTGTTAATGTATATGCACAAAATGGTCTTGTTGAAAAAGCCTAAAATGTCTTTATGCAAATGATCAGATGTAAAGTCAGCCTCATGAAACTTGGATAACATCATCCTACCAAGTGTTAAAATTGGAGCTTTGAAACATATCGATCTATCAATAAATAATTGAAAGTAGATTATTATCAAACATACAAGAGGAAAAATGTGCTAAAGTGGGTTCCTTTCCTTATTATTATTCCAAAATATTCACAAATTCCATTAGAGTAATCACTACACATGTAGTAATGATTTAGTGAAACATTTGTCTATATGGTGAAGCTTAATAGTTCAAATATAAAACTGAATTTTTGAAATAGGAAACTTGATCTCTGAAAACATTAATCTTAACTAAAAATATTATGAAATAATTATAGAATCTTGATATCGAAAAAATAATTTAAAACCTCAATAGATTTAATGTCTAAAAGATGAAAAATAAAATGCATTTGAGAATGTGATTGCTAGAAATACAATTCAAAACTTCTGGAGAACTGAAATTTGTAACTATAGAAACAAAACTGAAATGAGAAGTTGTAGAAAAGTTAGAACTAATTTCTTTAAATGCAATGTCTAGGCGAAGTTTGATTCTTACCCCCCTTTTCCTCAAGGGCATATTAAGGGCTAGCCAAACTATGAAAAGTTGAATCTTTTAGTAAGTGCATGCACTAACCTATAAAATATAAAAATGCATTGTCTTCATATGGTCTCAACGAGCACCATTTCATTATTATTCAAACCTTTTACTTCACACATGCTAAAAAAATATAATTAATATTATATTGTTACAAATGAATCAATATAAATGAAAATGCATAAAGATTTTTAAATAATCTATAACAAATAGAAATTAAAAGAATGAAGACAAAATGATTTAAAAAATACATCTTGTTTATTTTTTTGATAAAATATTCAAAAATAGTGTAATGATTGTCTTCTAATTTGTATGTATTGCTCTTAGAATCATACGATAAGTTGGTAATAGCTCTTGCTAATAGATTTCCTAAAATCAGTATCATTATGGGTTAAATCATTTATCATATGAATTGTATAGCTTTAAAAGTATCGTATCTACTGGTTTTTTCTCCATGTATTGAACATCAAAAAAAAGTTGAGTGGGAAAAATAGACCCATGTCAAACAAACCCACCAACCGGGTTAAGTGCTCTTCAAAACCCGAAGTAGAACATGGAGAGTGACACATCCTAAACAACCTTTCAGACCTCTCATTTTTATTTCATGATAATACAAGCAATTTATTTGAGATTCAAAGGAGTTAAACCACACTAAAACCCAAGTTAACATTGTAAATTTAGAAGTAATTGGATAGTTACATCGAGTGTAGAAGTCAGAGTTTTGATTTACTGCAACGGTAAATAATGATTCTCTACTCTCATAATTAAATAAATAGAATGTTAAGGAGAACTATGCTAAATAGAGCTCTTGCTAATATCTGTCCTAAAATCAGTACCATTATGGGTTAAATCAGCTATCATATGATTTGATCACTTTATTTGAGATCTAAAGGAGTTGATCAATTTATTTCAGACCTGTCATTTTGTCTCGAAAACATTCTCAATAAATGATACACACACAAAATGATTTACCCCTTGTTTTTTTCCATTAAGCTCTTGATCTCTACTCAATATGATGCTACTGTTGAATAGGTGTCTTATTGATTTTTATTAAATACCATTAATGTCATATTTTTTCCATCAAAAATAGCCTGAAGACTCAGTAGTTCCTCTGTCTTTACATTATCACTTTCCTTAAGCATATTTACTTCTTTAGACAATGTTTTTAGCTTGTCTATAAGCTTCTTGATACATCCTTCCAAATGCTCCTCATTATTGTTGTAGGAAGATAACTCCTCAAAATCTTGGTCCTTCATTGTTTCATTGACAATATTAACTAGCCTCCTCATGAAATCTTCTATAGCTGAACAATTATCAATATCATTGGGTTATAGAGGAGATTCACGGTCATGAACTTCAACTTGTTGATCAACAAGTTCACTGCATGAACTCCCTTTTTGGATTGTTTCTTGAGATGCTTCCAGACTTAATCATTCGTATTTGCAAACTAATCTCTTCGAGGTCTTTCACAAATATGTCTTTCTCTTGTTTTTATTTTAAAGGACTCTCCTCTAGGACTATTTAATCTTCTTTTTGAATCCTCTAGTTCAATTGTAGATAAATCGACAACTCTCTTAACACTCTTAATTTAATACTGAAAATGAGCAACATCCTGTTGGACCTGACGTAGTGCCTTGCAAATCCATTCAATATTAGACTCTGGTTCAAATGAGTGTTTTAAACAAACCCTGTAACCAAAACTCAAAGTTGGATATAGAGTGTAGAAGTAATATGCTTCTCATGCAAACAATCTTTAAGAATAAATAAGACCATGTACTTACAAGATGTTGTAAGAAGATATAAATATACCCAAGCTTGTGTAAGAGGATAGCAATGTCATATGGAATTTTAAGTTTAATAGGAGTTGTTTTGGGTGTAGGATTTGTTTTTGCATCACTGCAAGGTGGATTCATTTCTTTCTCATAAAATTTGTAGTTTGAATGCATGGACAACACAATGGATTATGAATCCCTAATCCTGGGATTAAAGGTTGTCAAAGAAATTGGCATCAAGAATCTAAATGCTCAAGGTGATGCTGAACTGAATATCATATGGAGTTGCAGTGGGATGGGTGGGAGTGAAGTGTTGTGGAAAATAATGTGAAAGAGAAAAGTGATGCAGTGGATGGTGTGAATGCATTGAATGAAATGGATGAGGTGAATGTAATGGATGTGATGATGCAGTGGTGTATGGATGCGGTGGAGAGCACAGATGAGTAACAAACTGATCTAAACGTATCATGGCTCGAGTACAAAATGTAAGAGATGACTCAAGTGTGGTAGAATTCCTATAACGAGGTAGAGGAGAGATGGATCACTCACATGAGCGAGAGCCAAAGTTGATGATGTCCTTATCCTCTAGTTGTTGCAATTGATCATGAAGGGAAAGACAATAATTATCCCTATGGCCATTTATGTAATGATACTTACAATAAGGTTGGTCACGATGCCGCTGTTATTAGTGTTGCAGATGATGTTGGTTGGAGGGTAGGATAATTAATCACTCTATAAGTAAGACATGCAACACATCATGTGGTCGAGTGTGATGATATAATTGCAAAGGCTCATGTGACCTAGGTGGAGTGGTAGGAGGAGTATCCTATCGTAGAGCTATAGAAGGAGTATGTGATGCAGAGGATCATAAAAAATTCAAAGAATCATCAAACAAGATAAAAAATATTCACTTCTTTTATTTAACTTTCAGGTGTACAATATATTGTATTTGACTCTAGTAAGAAACTTTGGCACCTTCATGCACTTTTGATCCTTTAATTCATGTATGTACCTTTTTCTTTAATCATCCTATTACAAGACCTCATCATCATCATTAACCCTAGATTCAAGAAACTTGATCAAACCCCTTCTTTTTCCTTTACAACCTTCCTAAGTCCACTAAAATTCTTGTAATCTTAAACAAAAACTCATCTTATTGGACTTATCTGATCTTACAAGAAATCCATCTACCTAATAGCAATGATTTGACAACCAAATAAAGCATATAATTTGATCAAATCCTTACTCTTACTTTAATACCCTCAACTCTGCCCTCAGAGGTTCTTAAGACATGAACTTGAATAAACTAAGCATATCAGGTTTTAGATTTATTTAAAATGCTCTTATGGCTTCCTTAGTTCCCTTTATACTATCTTGAAATTCTTCCAAAATATCATAGACCAAATCCTTATACAATTCCCTATACATCACCTTTAGGGTTTTTGTTTCTTAAACCTTACTAAGTTTGCATTTATACATTGTCATGGATATATGCATTTTTATGAAGTTTAAAGAAATCAAATTCACATATCTAATCTCCCATTAAGGCTTTAAATTTGTGTAAAAAGTCTCAAAGACAAATTCCAAGTGAAAATAATAATTTCTTTGTAAAACTCTTTTTCATAGTTAGGTCTTGACTGTGATAGTCTACTATCACAAATATCACAAAATTTCATCAATGGAATGCTCCAAACCATGTTACAAACCCTTTAATACCTTCTTAACATTATATCTACCAATTTTCAAGAATAAAATCGATGATTCAGGCATTCTAAGCTCAAACCCTAGCTGTAGGTCTGTATATATCCTGTTAGGCACTTAATCCTTTATAATTTTCTCTCTCCTTATCATTCAACCTCCCAATTTTACTAACATGTGTATATTTACCTATCAAACATGATTAATTTAGCAGTGGAGATCTATCTTTCCTTTAACCATTTAAAAGTTCCATCACTACCCTTATGTTGACTGTATGTGACTGAATTTGAAGGTTTTTTACTCTTTCTTCTGCAAAAGAAACAAAGAGACTTGCTTAACATGACCCAACATTTTTACTACAATGTTATCAGAAAAAGAAATTGATCAATCTAAAATTTCAATATGGTGAAGAGGGAGCCTCTAAATCTCTCCTGATTTCAAATGCATTTTTGTTATTAGAAAGATAATTGATTGTAAAAATTAGGCATAACAAGAAAAACATCAATAACATACAACAACAATGGGAATGGCCAACCTCATAGACCATACACTAGGGTTGAAAGTAACTTGCGGATTCCAGAAACTTTCTGACCGTATGCCAGTTGAAGACAAATCATGATTGTTTGCAGCACTACAAACTGATCTAAGTTTTCTGCAACAATTTATTTTTATAAAATAAGCTAGAGTAGCAAACAATAAGAAATAGATAGGAACTGAGGATTCAAATATTGAATCAGAAACATTAAACTAAAAATTTCCTTGATGCTTGAAAAATTCATGAGGGAAAACACTACTTGATTGTTGAAACCACTATAAAAATTAACAGATGTCAATGAGAGAACACCACAACTGGATCTCATGCATAATAAGTAGCATTATGAAGGTGGTTGTTGGTTTTTTGAATTTATATGTAACTTCTGCATCTCAAATTTCATGGGAGAAAATTCTCAATATGGATAGTAACTAACCTCTCTCTAGACCTCAAGTTGGATCTCGGGTCTCAAAAGAAATCCAACATCACTCTGGACCAGAAAATAGATGAGACAATATCTGATCTGAAGACTACTCATTGTGGATGGAATGTCAAAATAGTAGCTAAGACCTCTAATGGAAATGTTCTTACTTTTGAAGGAGAAAAATTCATTATTCGAAAACCAGTTCATATGAATTTCACTCTAGAAACTATTATCCCACAAGCAAAATCAAACCATCACCTTCCAACAAAAAGGGTACTAGGGGCTCAAACATAAGACAAGAATCACACCCTATTCCATAATTTTTAGGAGTGTAGTGTGTGAAAATAGTGTATGCTTAAATATCTAACCAAGAACATCCACATCAGCTATAATAGGCGGATCCAATCCCATGATAAACTTATGGATATAGAACTACTTGTCCAACTGATACTGTGGCATGTACTTAAGAAATGTTATGAACTTCTCCCAATACTGTGTCACTTTCATATTCCATTTAAGTCTGCATAAGGAAGAGAATACCCAGTTTCAAAGTACTGCTTATTCTCTTGATGATATCCTTTTGCAGCACAATATAGGGCACCAGGAGGATGATATTAGAAGTTTTTTTTGTTTTTTGTTCATTTGTCTAATTCCAATCTTTAGTGTATATTAAATACTAATAGTAAATAAAAGTATGATTGTCCTTATAACAACTACTGATCAATGTGGGAATCTGAAGCTTTCTAGTGACAGTCACAATATACAGCAGTTAGAATGCAAAATCCAGTTTTGTAAATGATATGACAATAGAGACCATTCTTTATCTAGTTGGATATGATAGAGGAACAACCATTAAGTGACAGATATTTTGATTGTCATTTTTTGATCTGCATGGACTGTTTGTCCTTTGGAAATTCAATGTTAGGATCATCACAAATATTTTATTGTATGCCTGTAAATATATTTCTAGGTGGAGCTTCCATAATAGAAGCCCTGATTTATTATTTTAAAAAAACTTTCACAAATAAGGTGATCAGAGAGGAAAAACAATAAATCCAGGCTCTCCAACTGACGTAGATCAGGGTTATAGAATTTATGAACTAAACATGTCAAGGGACATATTATTTATTGAAAAAGAAAACAATATGGCAAAGAAGACTATATTTTGTTTAACGAACAAATCCCAAACTGTGACAATTATAGTAGGAAAAACTCACAAAAATGATAAACCACATTCCAGTTAGAGGATACAAGGAACAAAGGAGTTTTCCCCTTTATTTTATATATGGTTCAAATTTGTATCCCTATGATTTTGACCTCATGACCAGGCCCATGAGGAAACAAGGCCTTGTTAATCCAACTTATATATCATACCACAACCTTGCCAATCTACCTTATGTATATTTGATTGGATAATATTATATTACTCTTAGTTTATATGGATTGGAATGGCTTGATTTGCTAAAAGCTTTGACGAAGGGTTGAAATCTAAAGAGGTACAAATTTGAACAATAATTATAAGAAAAATGTGTAAAGTTATGTTGATCCCTAGTGGTATAGGATTCAAATCTTTTTCCCATCCCAAAAAACAATTCATTGTACACATTTTGGTGAAATTTTAAAGAAAACATGTTGAATGAATGAGCATAAGTGGTAAATTATGGCAAAACATATTGAAGAAAACATGCTGAATGGGATGAGATTAATTAAGGGGTATATTCTGGAACTGTTCATAGTGAATTCCAGGTTAAATCCTATAAGAAACATGTTAAATGTTAAGTGTTCAATTTGGCTAGCACACAACATCCAACTCTAATTTTGGCACACCCTAACCGATGACGCCGATAATAAGTCATGGGTAACTTAACAAAATAGATACCTCTCGATCACATCATTTTAGGAGGAGGAGGCGTTTAGGTGTACCCAATATACTGTGGCATATGCAAGTCCCATGTTACTTTGACAGAAGAAATTCCCCTTAATTGTGACATTTAAAAAGGAGGCATCCTAACTATGGGTCCATTGTACCCCACCATACAAGGGGAGAAGCAAGTCACGTGTGACTTTGACAGTAAAAAATAACCTTTGTACATGGAATTTAAGCTGAAGGGATCCATCTATGGGTTCAGCCAACCACAATATACAAGGCCAGGTCCAAGTGTCAGGTGATTTTGACAGAAGGGATACCCCTCGCTCATGGAAATTTACAATACAACGCAAGGGTAACTTACCAAATAAAAATAATAATACTGTTCAGAAACCATTCATTTTACTACCTATGTAGGATTTCATATATATTTATAGAAATTCTAAACATTTTAATATCATCCTAACCCTTCTATTTACAGATAAAACAATGTCTAAGGTTCCATTGTTTTGTTTACCTGAGGAATCTTAAGGAAAACGAGGTCCAATTTGTCTCCTTAAAACAATGATAATAATATACAATAAACAATTATCCTGAAGTCTAAGCATTTCTTTATTTCACTAACCCTACCACATGAGTATCTTAAAAACCTTAATGATGCTTAACCAATGAACACAGTTTGAAAGTTCTAGGTTTATACTAATTTTCTATAGGGCATTTGCAGTAGTAATAAAAAAATGTACAGAGAAAACACTAGATTTAGGGGAAAATAAAACCTTAAGATAAAAGAGAAAGATAAAAAACATACTTGAGAGGCGAACGAAGTAGAGAGGGTCTTATCGAGTTTGAGAGGGGTTTTCCATTGAATTTTTTATGCAGTAGATCAATCGAAGGATGAAGTAGTGTGGGTGTCTTGGGAACTGATATCAATGATTGAGCCATGATCTTCTTGAACCATGATCTTCTTCACTATGGTTGAACAACATACTCAACAATGGTGATTTTTTACACTAAATATCCAGAAAGATACAATATTTTAGTTATTATTAGCGATTAATACATAAATTTTGAGGATTTGAAAAGAATAAGATCGATGCAACAGGTCAGGAGTAGAGGTAGCAAGATGTGGCCATTTCTGCAATGAATCTAGGGCATTTTTCTATCCAAGCCGGTTTATCTTTGCCACCACTTGCAAGCTTCAAATACCTAGTGCTCGGTTAAAAAAAATGATTGAAATGGGTGCCCAGATAATGCCTAGATCACACCTAGATCTAGAGGATTAGATCTCTTCAAACACATGAGAAACTTTCTCTTCATCTCCTCCCAACTCTTGTCTCTCTACACGACCCCAATACCTAATTCAAAATGCTAAAATATTAAACCCTTCCATCCCCATTTACATAGCGGTATATTGGCATTTTTTTTTGACATTTTTAATACCCCAATATGAATGGACGTGATAAGATATCATTTAGGTAATGAAACCCCCGTGGTCAATTGTAACATGATGAGAAGAGATTTCTTTTGGCCAAAAATAATTCAGGATAGCACAATGTAAGATCAGATAGTGGGTGCACCATGTCTTAACGTGGATAACTACTATTGTCAAAATAACCTTTCAAATAATGATATATATGTCGGACCTATTTGTGATAGAGCTCGAGAGGAATTCAAGCCAGTAGTGGATGTGAATGTTGGGTAGATGATACTAGTAAGACCGGATGATGATAATGTACCTATATGGATGGGAAAGGTAGAACTAAAACTAATACTTTATGTTAATAAAAACACTCAAAACATAAGGGTACATTCATGGGAACCCATAGGAAATGGAAATACAAAAATAAAGGTATGAGGAATGCTTTTTGAAAAAAAAATGGTGGCAAAAATTAAGGGACACATCAAATATTGATATAGACAACGTCATCTGGGCATGGAGTCCAAGAAAAACATGGAAAGGACATCAAATTAAAATACCAAAACAGGGTCATGAAGCTATCCAACAATACCTTGCACAAATTCAAGAACAATAATTAATACCCTTGTGAGGGATCAATGCTTATGTAAATTTCTTGAAGGATTGACTGCTTATGGAAATACATTTTCAAATCCTTTTCCTCAAAACAACTTGTTTAATGTAATTCTTAACTCGTTGTTGTTCTTTATGATTTACAAAATGGAAAAGTATAAAATTAGTTGCCTTTATCACACGCAACTTGCATATTTACAATATCATGATATTTTTTTTATATAGATTTATATAAATATTATATCAATATATAATATACATAAAATATTAAATATATATAAATTTGAAGAATTTAAATAACTATTGTTTTGTATTTTTTAAAGGGAAATATTGTAAAATTATCATCATCTAAAAATTACTTGACAGACATAAGTGGCCATCAAATTTAACCCCAAGACTATTGATGTAACTTTGTGGTGCCTAGGGTAATGTAGTGATTGCTAAGTTTATATATCTTAGTGGTTGGTAGGCTTATGAAACTTGCTACATGTTCGTTGGTGTAACTTTCCAGTAGCTAGGATTATTTCACCTAGATGAATGTACTCTTGTGTAAATTAGTGGCCACTAAGCTTATGTAAGTTTACAACATATACACTTATGTAAGATAGTAGCCACTAGGCTTATATAAATTTGAAGAATTTAAATAACTATTGTTTTGTATTTTTTAAAGGGAAATATTGTAAAATTATCATCATCTAAAAATTACTTGACAGACATAAGTGGCCATCAAATTTAACCCCAAGGCTATTGATGTAACTTTGTGGTGCCTAGGGTAATGTAGTGACTGCTAAGTTTATATATCTTAGTGGTTGGTAGGCTTATGAAACTTGCTACATGTTCGTTGGTGTAACTTTCCAGTAGCTAGGATTATTTCACCTAGATGAATGTACTCTTGTGTAAATTAGTGGCCACTAAGCTTATGTAAGTTTACAACATATACACTTATGTAAGATAGTAGCCACTAGGATTATCATGGTATCATGTAAATTAGAGGTTGCAAGGCTTATGTAACTTAGTGTCCGTAAGGAAAATGTAAATTAGTGGCCACAATGTAGATGTAACTTTGACATCGCTAAGATGATTTCACCTAGCATGCACTTTTATCATGTAAATCAGCAACACTAGGCTTATTGAAAATAGTGGCCACGAGGCTTATGTAAGATAGCAGCCGATTGGATTATGTGGTGGATTCAAATAATAACAAGCTAGAAATCCTAAAATAGTGAAAATAAAATCCATAAATCAGGATTTATAAATTGGATTACAATAGTGGTTATAATAAATTGGATAGGATTTAGTCCATACAAACATATTCTTGAAATCGATTACCTATTCCCACTATTCTAATTGTGAATGCTTGCACTTCTTCTTGAAAATTATTGTACTTTGTCACGCGAGGTATCATACGTTACTTTGCGATGGATATCACACTTTGATGTGCGATCCATCGCTCTTCGGTGTGCGAGGGATCACACTTTGACATGAGAGGGATTACACTTCATCGTGAGATGGGTCACACTTCAACGTGTGATGGATCACACTTCTTCATGCAATTGATCGCACTTCATCATGCGATGAATCGCACTTAGTAAGATTTACGAGGCCACGACTCTCTCGCACTATGATGAGATATCACTGTCATGTGTAAGTGTGAGTTTTCAAACTTAAAATTGTGCTCGCTTGCATGTTGAAGTGCGATCACCAACTTTTTGCCTCCCATTGGAGTCAATATTTGAATTTTAGCATGTAAGAAAACAAACTATGTCACAACGACCACTAGGCTATACAAATTTTGAAAGCCAGAGGGGAAATAAGCCAATGACTGTGCATAAGACAATGACTCCAAGAGGTAATGTGTAGGGATAGGACCACTAGTTTTAAAAATTGAAGTCAACATTTATAACTTTTATACTAAAAATTTAGAAAAAAGCTAGACAATAACACAGATAAAATCAAGTCACATGTACAAATCAGTGAATAAAAAGATGTAACTTTGACCCCGCTATGTTGATTTCACCTAGCATGCACTTTCATCATGTAAGTTTGCAACCACTAGGCTTATTGAAGATAACGGCCACTTGGCTTATGTAAGATAGCGGTTGCGATGCTTATGTAAGATAGTGGTTGTGACGCTTATGTAAGATAGTGGCCCCTTGGCTTATGTGGGGATTCAAATAATAACAAAATAGAAATTCTAAAATAGTGAAACTAAAATCCAAAAATTGGGATTTATAAATTGGATTACAATAGTGGTGAACTTGGAATCCAATAATTGAGCTATCGAAATCCAATATTAGCCAAATTGGAATCCAATAATAGTGAAATTGGAACTAGAATAATTCCAATAATGACAATATTAGAATTTGATATTGCTACTAATGGAATCCAATATAGACAAAAATGGAATCCAATATACGCAAAAACGGAGATGGATTTCTTCCAATACTTGAAATACAGGAGTCTCAATTTACTGGAATATGTCCCAATTTAGTGAAATAAGCGTTATGAGATAATCTTACTAAAACATAATTGGAATTTGTTCAGTGGATTATATGTAAAAATTATGTGTATATCACTAAAGATATACACTTAATGAAATTCTAAAAGTTATATCACTAAAGATATACACATAATTTTTACATATAATCCAATGAACAAATTCCAATCATGTTTTAGTAAGATTATCTCATCATAACTCTCATCCTTGCTACCCAGTCCAAATGTTCGGCTTCTTTATCTGTTGAAAATAAGAACTTCAATTATTAAATAGATTTTGTCAATCCATAAATAGAACTTATAATGTGCACATATCATCTAAATATTAAATTATAATAATCGACCTAATTTTTACATATAATACATTGAACAAATTCCAATTATGTTTTAGTAAGGTTATTCACTATGAATATGTTCAAACAGTGTACCATTTGGAGCATACTCAAAAACCATCATTCTTATAAATGGCTCCTCATCCTCACAGATGCCAATAAGATAAGCAAAGTTTTTGTGGTTAATCCTAGAAAGGATTTCAATCTGTAGAAAACATATAAGGAAAGGGATTAGACCAGTGATCTTATATATACATGGGAATAGAAACCCATATTCATGAATTAATCAAAATGAAATATTTCTCTTAGTATAAGTGTATGTAAAGTTTTAATCAAATAGTGAATGGTGCTCAGATGAAAATGCAAGCAGAAAAGAGGAGAAGAGGGAGAGAATTTTGTCAATTTATTATGTATGTTGGTACCTTTTGCTTGAAATAAAATCCTGAACGAGGTGGCCAATATTTTGCAGATGATATTGTGGTAAACGTTACAGAAATTTTAACACCATTTGAAAGAGTCCCTTCGAATATAATGCCATCACGTGAGGAACCAATGCTGTTACTGTACTCTTCACATGCAAATTCTAATTCTTCACGGTTTAGTTTAGGAACACCTTTGCAAGAAAGAATTTAATGCCATCATTTAATCTTCAGCTAAAGTACGACTTTAACTTAAAAGAAAGTAATATTTGTTAATATAAAGTTACAAACCATGTAAACCTTCAGTATCTTTCAAACTTCACAAAATGTGGAAGAGTCTATTAAATATAGATAAAGGTTTACTAAAATTTTTACTCAAGTGATACTGACTAGGGACAGAGACATCTAAATTAATAATGAAAGGGACACGAGTCAATGTTGTTGGAAAGATAGTTGTCATAAATTAATCACAAGGCACAAACACATGCACTGGCCTCTTCTGGAAACAAGCATAACAGAGGTCTAAGAAAGTACAATTTGTTAATGTAAAGTTATAAACCATGTAAGGCTTCAGTATATTTCAAACTTCACAAAATCTGAAAGAGTCTATTAAATCTAAATAAAGGTTTACTAACATTTTTTCTCAAGTTAAACTGACTGGGGACAAAGGCATCTCAATTAATAATTAAAGAGACATGAGTCAATGTTGTTGGAAAGAAAGCTATCATAAATTAATCACAAGACACAAACACATGCACTGGCCTCTTCTAGAAACAGGCATAAAAGAGGTCCAAAACCAAATGTTTTCTTGATGAATTTCTTCCGCCTGATCATGAGCAGATAAATTTGTCACAGAAGTCTATCAATCCTCTTAAATCGCCACTATGAGGCTCCCCCTTGATATTACCAACTTGATGATAGAGCTTTTATATATTATCTAACTTAAGTTCCTTCAGGTGTTGTTAGAATGGGAACCGATTGAAAATCATAGAAACATTTAAAGTGTAGCAAACTATTCTATGGTAGAAAATGCAAGCTTGAGTTGAGATGCATATCTAATAGGAAAGGAATACCCTATGGTTTGAAAGTTAAGCACAACGCACATTTTGGAAATTAATAATAGCACTCCTAAGGGAAAAACATCAAAACGCAACCCTGCTATACGGTGGTACACTGCTGATATCACCCTATAACACACAAACAAAAGTAATTAATTTTCTCTATGTAGCCACTGGAATGAGCCCCGAGCCACTTAATACCCCAAATCCCAACTACTGCAGTCCATATAAGGAATGGTTGTTGCCTGAAAAATTCATATAATCATTTTGATGCCAAAAGAATAATCACAGAAGTGGTTGGGAGCAACACGGAACAAGTTACTAAACAAGCAAGCATCTGCAGAAGTGAAGATGATCTTAGGATGTGGATACTTGTTAGAAATAGCAAGCTTGATAATGCATACAGAGCCATGGTTTAATAAGCAATGCATCGGAAGATAAGACAACCTAAAATTTGAAATAGCAATACTCATCATTAAATTTTAGTTTTTCATCATGTTATTGCAAACGAGAAAGACAAAATTGCATAGGTGCAAAATCTTCAGTTTGCCAAAATTTCTTCTAAGCTGACAAAAATTTAGATTTCTAGATGTACAGTTAAGTTTTCAATTTGATGGTTTATGCCTAGAATAGAAGGGACTCACAGAATAGAAACAACTACTTTCTTTTATTCCCGATTAAACATCGTTATACTAAATTGTAGCTATCATACCCTTGCAAAGAACTTGAACTAACCTGTAACAAATCCCATCTACAGTTGACCGCTTATACCAGTCCTCCAAGGCCTTATTGTAGCCTTATCTGATTGCGAAAAATAAAAATTATAATGACAAAAGTTACAATAAGAGATGTCAGCAACAGAATCACTATGCGAAACTTCAGTATAGTTTATTTACTTCTTGACGAGGTTGGCTGTGAAACAAATAATGTAGGATGCAGCGAAGGAAGAGAAGGTATGGCTGTGGCAGAAAAAATAGAAAAAGGTGTCGAAGGACTTAAAGATTGTTGTGAGGGTGTAACAGAGGGTTCAGAAGGAGGAGGAGGAAGGTGGGTTAGTGAAGGTGATAGCGGGGATGGAGATGGGGAAAAAGAAAATGGTTAGTGTATCATTTGAGGGATGGGGCCATGACCATTTTCCACTGTGGGTGCATTACCACTATCATTGGCATTTGAAACTATCGGTGGTTTAATTTCATGGGCATGAGTATTTTCTGAAGCTTCCAGCACTCTAGCTATTTCTGTGGCTACTCTCCTTTCTCCTTAATATGAATGAAGTCCTCTATTACTTGCAAAGTAGATCAAAACATGTCTCGATCATTTCAGAGAGGGCAAGGTCCGTTTCAATTGTAATCGCCTCCGGCGTAATGAATGTGTGGATGGAAATTGAGCACTGTTACATCACTGTCCCAAATTCCCAATGGTTCTGCAACTGAAGAACCATTGGGAATTTGGGACGAACTCCCACACAATTAACACTAAAATCCGTGATTCATCTAATATTCCCCATACTACGTACAAAATAAAAACAAAAACAAAGATGGTTAGAAAAAGAATGTGGAGTAATAAACGTAATCACAAATCAACATTAACCATAGTAGTTATATATTATTCGTAATTAGGTTTAAGTAAAATTTGAATAGAAAGGATATTATGGCATATTTATTGAATTTGTTGTGATTGTAACATCTGGTGGATATGTGTGAGGACCTCCAATTTTTTGTGAGATGTTATCTTCTTTTTACATTGTTCCCCACATAAAAATACCACTTACTACTATCCTTTATTTTACATTTTTATTAGTATTATAATAGAAGATATATATCACTTTAATGTTTTTAGGGTGGTGAATATGTGTATATGTTTTTCCTTCAAAACCTTTTAGTAATTGCGAAGATTCAATTTTGTAAATAATTCTTTGGTTTTTTTACTTCAATGACTAGTGTATATTTTGTGATTAGTTGTATGTTAGGAGTTATGTCACCAATGATCTAAAGCATCCCACATATATTTTGTTAATATTTAAAGTTATTGAATTTATTGTGACCCTTATAATCCGTCAAAATTCATTCTTAATATATCATATTTTAATGTTTCTAAGTATTGTCTATTTTTAATGCATTTACATATTTTTATTATTGTTCAAAACTTTATTAAAATACACACTAATTTAATTACAATAATTTACGTTCTCAACTATTAAGATAAATTTAATAATCAACACACTTTGCATTAAATTGGACTTATATCATTTTTATCAATTATAAATAACAATGTTCATAATGATACAATCTTTTTAATGTAAATATGGGGATCAACATGTTAACCTTTCCATACCTCACAAGAAGCCTATTTACATAACACAACTACCAAATGTGCTATTTTATTTACCCTTACATTATTATTTTAAAGAGGGCATTCTATATTTGATTAAAACATGTGTTGATTAGGAAACCATATTATGAAGATGTCTACATACTGTTCAACATAAAAGAATACATAACACAACCATGTATTTTTCTTTGAGTGTGTTATTTCATATGATTATTTTGATATAACAATTACTTTGAATTGATTTTTTTACTTTACACATTTCTAAATTTGTTACTCACAATTCTATTCTCCTTTACATTATGTTGTTATCATGGATTTACAACCTGCCACTTAAACCAAATTCTCTCTTATTCGCATGATATAAAATAGTAATTTATTTTGATCTAATAATTTAGAATTGGTATCACAAATCTTAGTGTGCTATGTGGGATCTATTATAGTTTCAATTCCTTGTAATCCCTTTACTTTTATAACAAATATATTGAAAAAAAAATGTATTGTGCAGGATTACTATCTCATTCTCATAGGTGACATGTGGCTATTTATCTTCAGAAGTGACATGTGACAACTACCTCCTCTAAAGGATAGATCACTGTATGTTGGAAATTCATATGGTTAGACCATTCTGAGGAGATTTATCAAGTTTATCACCTTGATGAAAATTTTCCACTAGCAAGGTTTTGAACCAATGTAGATTTACTTCCACAATATCTTGCATGATGTTATAAATGTTGAGGCAAATTTCAAGGATCATGAGGCCCTCATGGAATAATTAAATGCATTTTTGTCTCCAGAATAATAAGTGATTTTTTTTCCCTCCTGTCATTCATTTGTGACAAAAAGTTTTTTTTGACCTACACATCCAAGTTATGTTCAAGTAATTGAATGTTCCTTTCTCCCATTACAATACAGAACATGTAAGATGAAATATTTTGTCTGGAATAGATGAATGTCAATTGTAGGGTGATTATTTTCAATGTAAAGCTAAAAATGTAATGTTTGCTACCAACTTATGTGTAAATGACGATCTTGTAAATGGTGTGATCGACCAAGTTGAATCTATATTTCCTTTAAAAGTGGCACAAAACCACATTACCTGCAATATTTTTTGGTTATCAAATCAAAAATACATTGTATGGACATGGGATGCTTAGTGTCAACCTTCACTCCTTCAAATTTAACTTTTTCTATGTACCTCCCCATTAACATCTCCATTGTGTTGTTGGGGTGCCATTGCTAGTAGGTAAATGGATTATGATGAGTCCCTGAAGATATTGACAAATGTATCCTGACGTACGAAAAAGCTAATGGGTTGTCTATATTTCAACATTCATAAGTATGCCAAAGATAAAAAAATTAAAAATCCCTACCTTTCAAATTTTTAAGATCAATGTGATCATTAGAAGCATTTTGATGATTCCCACAAAGGTAACACTAAAATCCATGATTCATCCATGATTCCTCACGGAAAAAAAGAAAAAGAAAATTGTTATAAAAAGAATGTGGACTATTAAACTTAATCTCAAACCAACATTAACCTTACTTTAACTATGTTATTTGTACTATTGGGGATGTCTCCAAAATTGAGAAACCAAAAATGAAGAATGCACGAAAGTTGAACAAAACAAAGAGAAAATGAAAAAGAAGTTGTGCAAGAGAAATCTATAAAATCATGTAATATGCTTGTATTCCAAAATCAACAAAGAAGCTCACAAAGTGAGGTGTACAAATAGGAGAGAGGAAATGTAAATCCGACCTTGAATATCGGTCAAGATTCCTCGATTAAGAATGTAACTCACATACCCTGAATAGTAGGCCAATGGATCAACTCCCACTAGTACGATCATGATAGTTAAATGGTAAAGTGTAACTCTCATTTGAATATGAAACCTAAGAAAGAAAACTCCACTAGTGTAGGAATAATCCATGTGTAGGAAAATACCCCAACTAAATGAAAGTAGATAAATAATATCCTACACTAACACCTCCCTTAAGCGTATCTACGCTAGGTAGAAAAATTGGGTCCTAACAACAAGGATCAATGAGTTACCTAAGTACAATGAAAATCTCATAAAATGGAGAAAAGGAGAAAACTTGTAGGAAACAAATCCCCCCAAAATGAGAGAAAAGAATAAGAGAGGGCTAAAATACCCTACTAGAAGCTAAAACTACATATAACCACCTCTTATCATGAAAATGATCTCGCTGGAGTGATTGTGGATTAAAATAAAATGTAATGAAGAGTAGATCACCTTGAAGAAATGAGTGTTTTCCAAGTTCTTAATGGATATTCAACCAAGGTATGGCTCATATACAAGGACTTGTGCTCATCATGTATAATAAATGAGCCAACCACTCCATGTAATGATGGTATGTCAGAAGTAGAGGTAAATAAAGAATACATAATTCCTTGTAACTACATTTATTTACCTAATATCTAATGAGTCTTGGTTCAATATACATGCTCCCTATAATTTATGTAGTGGACTGGAAGTATGTAGATAATGAAATAACTCATCAATGTCTGGAAGGTAACAAAGAGATGGTGGATGCCAATGGGGTTTGGGTGGATTGGTTAAGACGAACGATTGTATCTGGATCCACCCAAGATCAAATCCTGCTGGGTACGATCCCTTCAGTGTGGTTTACTGGTGGTGGCAAGTGTTGCATCACCGGTCGTTGTGGCTGGTAGTTATTCTCAGTGGTAGTGGAATTTTCATTGTCATAATTGGCATTTGCGGTGGATGGTGGCTCTAAAAACAATGGTGGTGAAAAAATTACATCACCGATGCAGGGTAAGTTATCACAGTTTGTGATGGATTAATTTTAATATCTAATCTAAGGACATTGTTAAGGGAGGGGACCCAAGAACCCCCTAGTTCTAAGCTCTGGTCAAAAATATTAAACTATATAAAAAAAGAGATGGTGGAGGTGTGTCCCCATCACTATTGTAGTCATTTTTGATATCATTATGAGTAATCCTCATCATCAGATATGTGCCCAGGCTCAGAAATGTCTTCAAGTTTAGGTGAGTCCGATGAAGAAGAATTTGAAGGAGAGTTAGAGACAAAGAGAGAGAATGTTTACAAATGATTCTTACTCACATGTATAAATATACACTTAATATGGAGTTTGTAGGCACTCAAATTTAGTAATTCTACTATTTGACATTGTTATTCTTGACATAACTCTCTTGCTCAAACAAGTACACTTTACCCATTCTCATTTGGTACATCTCTAGTTATTTTTTCTAGCTTGATTGATTATACACAATCATCTATTGATAGTTTATAATAATTGAATGCATCAAATCCATTTAGAAACTCCACTTGTTAGCTTCTGAACCTTAGATCTCAATTTTCCCTTTTAAGGTAAAAAATGTACAATAAGGGCAGGTGTTGGTGTGGGGTACTTTCCTTATCATCTCAGGGCATTATCCACATCACTTGGTGAGTCATCTCACTTAGGTGAGATCATAGGTCTTAGGTGTCTTAGGGGATATGACATATTCCTTCATACATGTCAGTGTGCATCAATGTGTCATACATGAGTTACTTTCCATTTCTGGAACATAAATCCTCTTCTCCCTTGTGGAGATATGATTGATCTTACATTGGGAGTTACACAACACTCCTATTTTTACCATTTTTTTCTAATCTATGAGTATGAGTAGACCCTTTTCTTTTATATGCACATTTCATAGTTGAATGCTTTCTTACTACATGGAAATCTATCACGATACCATTTGAGTGTAACTCGGTTGATGCACATGCCATCCCACTTGATCCTCATTCTCACATTCTTTCACATGGTATCAGAGAACGTTGTTGGTATTTACATTACTTTATGTCATTTTTTGCCTACTACTCTCGGTTTCATGTTCTTACTAGTTTCTTGTGCAAGATTCGTAATCACTTTCCCATTTGTGCTTTACTTGCATTAAATTTTGTTTTATTCCAGAGCTTACATCTTGTTTGGATTTTACTGGTTGTTTTGTGTGTTTATAGTGTTTTTTCACGTTATATTTGGGGGTACATTATAAAAAATATTGGGTTTTATGTAGGTTTCAACAAAGTTGTGTCAAGTTTGGATTATTAAGAAAATCTTTTTGTGGCCTAACTCGGCCTCAACTCTCCGAGATAGGCACCGAGATGGCTGAGTTCCACTCCTTGCAGATCGATTGCGCTCTATTTTCTTCAAATCTGAGCTCATTTTTAAATCTTACTTGGTGAGCTATCTCCTCCCTACAACTCTGTTGCATCCAACATCTCCAACGCGTCCAACATCTCCAACGCGACACACTCTCGAGCTAGTTTCCCTACTTCTGTTCCTATGATTTTCTCCATCATAGCTTGTCCCTACCATGCTCCTAGTTTTTTATTGATCCCAGTCGAGCTCACCAATATGTTGACCATGCCCTGAGTTGCTTTTCCCTATAGCTCATCTAAGGTCCTCCCTATAGCTCATATGAGACACTTGAGAGAGACTATACAGTGAAGATGCGGCTTGATGGGATGAACAATGGAGGGAACCAAAGGGTTTGGTTAAGTCACTCATGAAAATTTAGGGACAAAAAATTTCTCGTTTCTAACCCACTTGTATACAGTCTATGGTCAATCCTGTGTATGTATAGTGTCGATGTGAGAAAGATGATTAGGAGTAGAATCATGCTCGTCAAGTGTACTACTACCTGTGGGCCTATGCTGTGGTGGAGGTGAAGTAAATATATTTGCATGTCATGAATAATAAGAAATGATACCTTTGTCCTCTAATAACTTAAGGTTGTGATATAACACATAACAATCATTTTCACAATGTTCACTAATATGATTAAAGTTATTAAAGGGCTGACCATTCTCACATTCAAGGTGATTAGGAGGAAAATGATCATTCTAGGTGGAAACCAAATCATCCTCTTATTAATTAATGAAAGTAATATATCATGGGGCTTATTACGATCCTTATCAAAATAGATGGGATTCCACCTAGGAGGAAATGGATGTCATGTTTGTGGTTGAGGAGTAGGATGTGAAAAATTATTTCCATGATATAAAAGCCTTAATTCATTATTATTGTGAGTATTATTATCATATATAATAGAAGGGGTTGTAACATTCACATATGGAGGATTAGGATTATGTGTTAACATAATATCTTCTTCTAAATCAAATACATGCGTGCAAAGATAAAAAATGAATCACAAGTATCATAATGTAACTAGGATTTAAGGGATGGTACAAGACCCCTAAAAAATATGAATTGCATTTCTAAATCACTAGGTTGATAAACAAGGAAATACAGGTTGGCTTTAGAACATAAAATATAATCAGAAATATATTCATGTTTAACTTGATGAAAATAAATATTACACTTGTATGTAGCATTAGGGCCTTTAATATAACTAAAGTAGGCTAGGAATTCATCCTCAAGCTCTACAAAGGTGCTTAAAGAGCCACTATGGAGATGAGTGAACCATAAGAGAGAATTTCCAATGATAATCTTAGAGAAAACCTTAAGCAACATTCTATTAGTGTCATAAGGATCCACAATTTCTATATAATGTTAGATATATAAGTAAGGATCTATAGTGCCATCCAAAAATTGGAATGAAGGCATGATAAAAGATCTAGGAAATAGTATTTTAAATATTCTACATGGAATAGGATTAACATGAATGACATTAGAATCAACACTAGCAAAATAGGCCTTGTTTTCTAAAGTCAAAGTTTGAATCTTGCATTAGAGGTCACTTACAACATGCATGAAAAAATCACCTCTTAAGGAGTTATAATATGAGAACTTAGGGTTTCATTCAAAGGTTTCACTTTCCCATTAAAATTATCCATTGGAAAATTAGTAGACCTAGGAACATGATTGGGTGACGAGTTGGATGAAGATGACCTAGGATTGGTCTCATGAGTAGACTATGAAGGGGCATCAATAATAAAAAAGGAAATGGAACTATGAGATGTATCAACATGTGTGCTATATGAAACTAATGGATTATCAACACACTTATCTTTCCCACAAACATTACTAGGTACATTGATATCTATACGTAGAAGACAAGAAGGGCTAAGAATAACATGACATTTAGTTACAAATGGAGAAGAAGAAACACAATATGAATTACTCACAACATGATATTTATTATAATTTCTGCATACAAGATAAATGGGAGGAATTTCAAAATAAATATGATCCATTTTACATTCAAATGAAATAATAGAAGTGCAATGGTTATTATAAATGTTACAATCTAGATTATTACTTTTGCATTCAAGAGAAGGAGTAGAAATACAATCATCATTAGATCATGGACTGGAACAAATAAAGGCATGTATGTTATTATCATCGATATATGGGACACATCATTTTCTCCTCATAAAATAAGGTATACAATCAATCAATGTATAAAGATAGGGTAATCCATTGGTACATGCACTAAAAACACTAACATTATCACCAGATTCAGCATTGGGATCATGGTCACTACTTTAACATGTAAGGTAGTCTTGAGGGCCTTTGTGAGTGAGAGGAGAGGGTGTGTGGAAATGGGAAGGATGATTAGTGAATGGTTGAAAAAAAGGGTCTAATTCAACATCAAATAATATATCATCTCTAGTGGAGTATAAAAATGGAGTGGCATGCTTGTCATTTGCTTAAGTGGTATGGGCTTGATTAAAGGGATAGTAAGCATTATGCCTCTACAAAGCCTGAAAATAAGCCAAGCTCACACACGAGTAGAAAATACACATAAACAAAACAATTTTTCACCATAAGACAACACCAAGGTTTTAAACTTCAGCAACCCTAACCTATGGAACCTTGGGCAATATCCTAGCTTAGGTTAAGGATTCGATCTAGTCAAGTTTACCAAAATTTATCAACCATAATTGAATTTAATCAATATGAATATGGTTGGTAATATATAAACTAAAAAAAAAAATATAAGTATGAAGTGATATTTCTGATCAATTATTCATTCATATAAGCATGAAAAATTACTTTAAGGAAGAGATACAAGAAATCAAAGGTACAATGGAGATAAAAGGAGGCACTTAGATTATCCATATGAATTACATATTGTGTCATTGATTTACATAAGAAAGAAAGAAAATATATGAATTGAATAGAACTATCACTACATTACTGGAAGCTCCGAGTTAAGACTGTACAACATAAACCAACCGTATTGTACATTTTTGGACTTTTTCATAGTCGAGATATACAAATTTCAGTTTCACTCTATGTCGCTCTTTAGAATCTTAAATGTCACATAAAACACTATATTTTACACAGGTACCTACAAATAAACCCAGATATCCTAAAACACACTCAAACAAACATTAGAAAAAAAAAACAAATGCTTGAGTTCGACTAACCTCATCAGTCACCCATATGTGAATGACTGAGCAATGTACTATATTTTAGACTCAGTTTAGTTCTCCTAGTGCTTTATGTCGTTGTGCATGCAAATATATTTTTCCCTAGTGTTTCCCTTGTGCTTCCACACTTATAGTGAACTAAACCACTTAATCCCATTCAAACCCTTATGTGGTACTGAAATAAATTAGAATTATACCTTCCTACATTGTGTATGTAGTATGTAATTGTACTTCTTTCTCCTTCAATTCATTATTATGGTTGATAGAAAAATGTTTTCTAGATAAAAAAATATTAAGATAGACTAATATATATGCGAGTTTCTTACTTTGAAATTATTATCTTAGTGGTGGGAAAGGGGAATCTAGAATATTCAAAACAAAAGATAGAAGGGGGAAAAATGGGCCAATTAAGACAAATCTGATGGCATGGTATCCTAGTGGATGTTGTCATTGATGAAAAACCACATTAATGACAAATTGAATGTTGTATGATTATGTCAGGATTTTGTATATGATGCTTACATATTGGTTCACATGTGTTTGAGTTGCTACAATGGGATTTGATGAGGTGTGTTTGCTCTTGCAAGCCCATACAGGTGCCTAGGAGATGCAGTATGATAGTACGAGATTATTAGATGATTAGGAAGCCTGTTGATATGATTTATAGAATTTTTAGGGCAGTTGAGCATTCACAATATTGGTATGGTACAGGTACATGTGTTTGACTTGGTTACAGGTGCTCATTGGGAGCGGGTATGACAACTTGAAGGTGTGACAAAGTGTATTGGAGCCATTTGAGAGCATGGAAGAATGAAATAAGGTATATCATGGAACATGAGGTATGTTTGGGTCATTTTTAGAGCTCATATGTTAAGTTATTGCACTATTTCAGTTGATATTAGCTTCTACAGTGAAGATCTAACATGCAAGCATAGGTAAGTCTTAGTGACTAGAGATATTGGGCTATGGTGTTGTCATTATGATTATTTGAGATGTTATAGGGATGAGTGATGATGCTCTCAGAAAAATTTCAGGTTTCCTTGATGAGTATTTTTCTAGTTATGACAGGTTTTGTGAGACAGGGTAAAAATCTAGTGCATTTTTAGTTCGAAATGCAACTTCAGATGCTCATTGTGAAAAGTATGATTTCCATGGGACATTTTGGATTTCAGGGAAGATTATATGGTGATTTTATAATGTTTTAAATAAATAATTAGGTCATTTGATTTTCACATTTTTATTAAGAAGGTAAAGTGGTCTAAAGCCCTAGTTAAACCTTAACAAGGAGTAGTTGGTAGAAAGTGTTGTGACCATATTTTGATTGGTTCATAAAAATTTAAAATTGTATTTTTTATAGGAATCCTCAATATTTCCATAAATTTATGGTTTAGGTCATGATGATATGTGGGCCCCACCTAAAAATAACATTTTCTGGAGATGAAGGTTTTAGGACAAGATGATCCAAAGGAGTAGCATTTAAAATTTATGGTGCATGATTATTGGGAGTTTTTATTTATGTAATTGGAGGTCTAAATGATTTTTTATTCATTTTCATGATTTTTTGAGGTCCAAACATGTTGATTGGTCAAAGGGTAGTTTTGGGGTCTCAAATAACAAGGTCTAGTAAAATGGTCATAACTTGAGCTACAGGTGGAGTTTTGAGATGATTAAAGTTGTGTTGGAAATTAAATTCAGAGGTGTATATAGTTATATATGTATTAAATCATGATGAGGTCATTTTAAAATGTTTACAAGTCATTATTTGAGTAATAATATTTTTGGCAGTTCAGGAAAACAACTGTTTTGGTGCAAGTTTGATGTTGTTTGAAGCATGATATGGATTGGTTGATTCTTAATATCACATGGAATGTGAAGAGGGATTAAATTTTCATAAAATTAATCCATTATTATGTATTTAATGTATGTAGAAATTATTTTATGAGCTAACCTTTAGAAACCACTTTTTTCGTAGGTTGATCTGGTGAAGACAAATGTTGTTGTGGTTAAAAGTGAAGGATGTTTCATGAATTATAACTTACTTAGAAGTTTTATACAGGGAATTAAATTTAATTTTATTTGTCACATGGAATTTTTTGGTTAAGTATAATTTATTTGGTGATCATATGAACTTTCCAGGGTGCAAGAAACAGTGGTTTTGAGAACTGCAAAGAGAATTGGGCTCAATAAATGAAATAATTTGATTGGTTGATATAAATTAGGAAAATGTATGAATTTTTTATGATATTTTTTTAATATTTAAAGGTTTTTGGGGCATGGAAAAGCATGGTACTAATGTAGGAATTTTTTAGAATGTTCCTGTTGGGTTTTGAGCCATATTTAACACATGTAATGAGGTTTTTGGCTAGGACAACCTAATTGGGTCACATATGACTGTTATATTTAAAATTTAAAATTTTTCCTTGATGTATGGGCTGAATAAAATGGAAGGAAATTTTATTTCCTAAGTTTGAAAGGTGGAGACGCATATTAAAGCATGTTTTTGGGTGCTTTTTAGAACTAGTTTAGTGTGTGCATGTGGAGCGACCTAGCGAAAGTTTATTAATAAGTATATGAGAATGAATTGAGATTAGATCAGGTGTGTGACATGTTTATGAATATAAAAAATCATGTGTGAATTTTTTTGAAGCATTCAGAAGTGAAGAAAGAGTTAGATTGTGCAAGTTGAAGACCTAGGGTTTGAACAATGGTTTGGATGATTTTGGAGATGAATATTTGGATCACTATAAGCTGTGGTATCAATGAATATTTAGTGGTAATAATTCAACAAAATATTGTGTGATGATTCATATTCATGCGAGTCTCTTTTTGTGAGTAATATCAGCAAGGGTTTAGGGATTGGTGCTCCTTGTGGGGTTGGTGCCTCACTCAAGAAATATCTTGTGATGTGTAATATTCACTTGAGTCTTTATTGTGTGTAGTACCAGAAATTTTTTTCAGTGGGTTTTCTTTCCCTTGAGGGTTTCCCACTTATATCTTGTGTTTTGTGTTGTCTCTTTTTCTAAGGGTTTATAACATGTATGGTATTTGATTGTTAAGTGATTATGTGTTTTTGAATAAGTAATCTGAAATATGATTTGAATATTTTTAAAGAACTGATTCACCCCCCGCCCGCCCTCCCTCAGTCCTTTGTGTTTACAACAATTGGTATCAGAGTGGGTCCTTTTGGAGAATTTTTATAGTTTGAAGGGAGATCCTAAAGCACAAAATGGAAAGTGTTAGAGTTACAGGAAAGGCACTAATATTTGATGGAACAAACTACAATTTTTGGAGTTTAAGGATTAGGACCTACATTATGTCACAAGGATTTGATGTTTGGAAGACTGTGGTATATGGCTATACTTCTCCTGCCACTCATATTACTGATAAAGTAGAAAAGGATGCATATGAACAAAATTATAAGGCCTTTAATGCTATCATTCAGGGTCTTAGAGAATCTGAGTTAGGAAAGCTAATGTACCACAAATCAGCAAAGGAAGCATGACAGAAATTGCAAGTCCTATATGAAGGTGACTCAAATGTAATAATTGCTAAACTTCAAATGTTTAGAAACCAATTTGAATCTCTTGAGATGAATGATGAAGATTCCATTGCCGCATATCTAATTAGGTTTGAAAAATTTGTAAATAACATGAAAGGATTAGGAGAAGAATTAAAATAAGAAATGGTTGTTCAAAAGGTTCTAAGGTCTCTAACTCCAAAATTTGATTCCAAAGTATTTTCCATAGAAGAAGCAAAAGATTTGACTACTTTGAAGATGGATGATTTGCATGGTAATTTGACTGCTTATGAGATAAGAGTAGGTGATCCCAAACCAACCAAGAAAGATGTTGTATTCAAATCTAAAATGAATACTACAAGAAAGAAAGTGAAGGATGATGAAGCTACTCTTGATATTGAAGATGGATATCTCTTTGGTGTGATGGCTAGAAGATTGAAACTTGGATTTGGTAGGTACATAGGTAAACTTCCTTACAAATGTTTCAAATGTGGTAAGATAGTACATTTTGTTGTTAATTATCCTCATATGAATAATACGGAAGATCATGATGAACATGAGCATGATAGAAAACATGACAACAAGCACAAAAAATATGATAAGAGAAAGAAAAGATTTAAAAAGGTTGTTTACAAAAAGGATTAGAAGAGTTTTTATACAAATGAAAATGATGAACTATCTAATGCTAGTAGTGGATTTTTAGATTTTGAGTCTAAATTAGGTTGTGAGAACATTGCAAATGAGGCCTTATTCATGACTAAAGAAGCCATGAAGTCTTCTAATGACGAAACTTCTTTGTTAGGAGATTTTATTTTAGGGTATTATAGCTATTCTATTAAAGATGATGATGAAGATAAAGTTGATATTAAAGGAATTAAAGAGAAGTTAAAACATGTTGAGAAAGAAAATCAAAAATTGAGTTTGCAGATCAAGGAATATGGGAATCACTTTCATGAGTTAGAAGAACAATATTTTCTTGAATCTTCTAAGAAGAGTGAGTTAGTAAAATTGCTAGAAGAAAAGGTAAAGTATCTAGTTGCAAATTTGAAATATAAAGATATTTTTTATTCAAAATATGAAGAGGATATTGAGTTTCTAATGACTGAGGTACTAGAGGCTAGCAATAAGACTATTTCCTTTCAAAATTTTGAGAAAAGTGGAAAATACCTAGATGACCTACTTGGAAAACAAAGAGTACCAGATGATAGGACTGGATTGGGATTCAAAGAGGATTCTAAAGGAAAGGAAGTGAAGTAAGAATACATTTGTTAAAGAAAAGAATCAGGTGAACCTATCATCAAGGAAGAAAAGAAGGGTATACTCATGAAGGACAATGTGAAACCAAGGCCTATTAGGAAGCCTAATCCCTCAATGTATGAGGTAAATTTCAATGGTGATTGCTATAATTGTAAAGCATTTGGTCACAGGGATAAAGAGTGTAGGAGATATTAAAGAAGTAAAAAACCTTGGAAATATAATCAAATTGAATATAGAAAGTGTTTTGTATTCTATAAGTGTGATAAGATAGATCATGCTGCTATAATTTTCTTGAATAATCCGCCTAGATATGTTGATGGTTTCAAGAGGAAGAATTCAATAGTATGCTACATCTGTAACAAGGCTGCTCATGTTGCAAGAAATTAATATCAAGCCTTTTAGGTCATGAAAGGAATTATCAAGGTCCTAAAGAGCAAAGAAGTGGGTTTCAGTGGCCTAGAGTGCAAGGTAATGGTCGTAGAAGGTCTTGGGGAGATAGGAAAGACCTTGGTGTCTCATCAAGAGATGGAAATGATGTAATAAAAGGAAAAACATAGTGCATTGATTATAAAATGGAGGATGAAGGAGTTTTACAGGTGCCCAAGAAGGCTTGGGATCTCTTCAAGATCTTTTTTTAGGTCTCCTTGGAACAAATATGCCTTCATTATGATTCTTGAAGGTATATCAATGCAAATGAATCATCTAGGTGAAGGGGAGTAGTCTATGTCATCTCTAAAAATTCAAGGTATGTGTGTATTTTCTCTTCATAGTCTTGTTTTCGTTCATTATGATAGTTTTGGTGCAAATATCTTGTCGAATTTTCTTACATCTATATGTTATGCTTGCAAGTTGTCTATGTGGTTTGTGCATGAGTTCTCAAAGTATGAAGTTATTTAGTGGTGATTATTGAGTGGTTAGGTGTCATCTTGACATGTTTCTTTATGATTATTAATGGTTTAGTGGTCTTGAACATCATGATCATGTCATTTATGTCCTAATATGGTTGGTATTGTATCACTAGGTCTGTGATGGTCTTCACTCTCTTGTTTGAGCCATAAGATGTTTTATGGTATAGTAATGAAGTAAAAATGGTCTTGAAACATGTTTCATAATATATTTTATGTGTGTGATGTCACAAGCATTGTCATTACATTGAAAAATTAGTATCTTGAACTCATATCATTATGTTGTCAGTCTTGTCAATTTGTGCATCAATTCTGTGTCATGGTCCTTGAATGTCTTGGTTTGTATCATGGATCACAAATGTGGCATCTATTCCCCTAAAGTCCCTTTGAAAGTGGTTTAAGTTGATCAAGTCCGACTTGATCAATTTGATCTCAAATAGCTTGGCTAAGACAATGATGTGGTTAAGAAAGCACATTATCAGGGTTTCCCAAGCAAATTGAGGTGTTACAAGAATGAGATTTGGTTGTGCATGGTTTGAAAAGATGCTCTACATGGTTATAGATTTTTTTTCCAATGTGTGGACACTATTTTTGAGGAGATAAAAGTAAAATTAATACAAAATGCTACCTCACTTCCTTGACTGGGTTTGCACAGTTCTCCAAGAGTGGTATGCATAGAAACACAATTTTGAGTGGTTAAATTATGGAATTTTGGTCTAATATTTTGTATGAATCATCTAGACTAATTGGGATAAAGGATGTGAATTTTTGAAGCTTCAGGCATTTATACTTTCTCTTTTATGGATGACAGTGTTAAGAAGTTGTCTTCGTGACCTATAAAGGGCTATACAAGAAGTTGTGAGTGGGTATTTTGGTCTACAATATGAGTTTTCATGATTTAATAAAGTGAGTTGAATTTGTTATGTGCATCATGAAGTGTCAAAATACATGAATAAGATGATATATAGAGTCTATCTCAGTGTTTTTTGGTTATTTGGTTGTTGTGCATCATGATTTGAGCTAGAAAAGTGCACTCTACAGTACAGTGGCAGAGTTGACTATGTCTAGGGTTTGAAAGATGGCTTCCCTAAATTTTGACATTGTTCTTGAAGTATCCTTGTGAAATTTTTTCAAGATGCTTGGAACCTCTTTGGTAGATTATCTCAACTAATGTACTTGTATGATCCTAATGGTTCTCCATGAAGGAAGAATGATTACCTGCAGATATAGGAGGTAGATTCAGATGATTGTAGAGGTATGAATCATAACTCTAAGGCCTATTTTAAGTTTAAAGGTATGACTTAGTCATCTATCCATGATTTGATATGCAATTTTGTAAGAAGAAGGTCTTAGGTACTTGATGAGGCTTGAAAAAGGTATGGCTTAGTCATCTATCCATGATTTTATATGCAATTGTGTAAGAAGAAGGTCTTAGGTACTTGACGAGGCTTGATAACTTGTATTTAGCTCAAAATATCACTCTACAGGCACGTAGATGCTTGTTTTTATATGGAGTCTATAGTAATGAAGTCATAAATTTTTTTCTTAGTCTTTTGCATGGGATTTTCATGATGTTTGTATATGAAGTAGTTGATTCAAGGGTGAATTGATCAAGTCCTAGGACGATACATTGATCTTGACCTTCAAGTGAAGGATGATACTTAGTTACAGTACTCAAAAACAATGGTTGGACCGAGAATAGGTTGTATTTTTTATTCTAAAGACAAAGGAAGTATGACTTAGCCCTAAATGCAAGTGATTGTAGGTGTTTGGGATCCTCAAGACATGGTTTTTCCCTCAAAATGGTGTTGTGATGTTAATAAAATAATTTCATTCTTGTAACTATGATTGAAGATGTTATTATAACAAGAAATCATGTTGCTCTTGGTGTATGTATGCTAATCATAGCAGGGGGGTACTTGTTTGTTAAACCAAGGGAGTGGAATGTTGGCTAGGCTAGGTGAAAAAATGGTGATTTCTTCTTGTTTATACTTATAAAGGTATGTAATGACTTATCTCATCTGAAAATGATTTTTAAATACTGAAAATGGTGTTTAGGACTGTGTGAAAGTTGTGAAGATGATTTATTGTCATGGTAAGAAGGTGAATCTCACAAATTTGTGCTTAGAAGCTAGAAGTAGAGGCTTTAAGCCTAGGAGGAGTGCATTTTGCATGGGTATAAGCATGGTTGACATGTAGATGGATGTTAAACATGGTCAATATTGCACTAAGAAGTCTGTTATGGTCTCAGTAGTCATAAAATCATGCACTTTAGACATTATTTAGCTTAATCTCATACTACTGTTTAGAAGGTTCTTGAGTGAAGAAAGTACTAATTAATCCCATCTTTTGGCCATCTTATTTTACTTTTGTTTTGTCATTCCTACACATTTGTATATACATGCCCATTTTGTTTCAGAACTTTCCCATCATTTTAGCCTAAATTGGGACACTTAGGCCTGTACTAGGGTGCCCTAGGGCCACCTAGGGTGCCCCAATCCTTTTCAAATCTTCTCGCCATGTTTTGGGCCTTTTCTAACCATTTTTCATCTTTATCTTTTTCTTAGTTAGCCACTTCAGGGTTAATTATGAAATTAGATCAAGAGAACCCTATAAATATAAACTTATGAGATCATAATGAGGGTCCTAACATCATCTACTACTATCACTCCATATAGATTTTAATCCATTCTATCACTTGCATCCACATAGTTTCATACATCAAGGATAGGATATCTGCATCAATACATACTTCATAGGGAAAGGTATTATATTATATTCCATGCACACATGCTATTACATTTTCTACATTTAGTTATTGCTCGTTATTTCACATATTGTGACTGACACAACATCACCTACAGAACAACATGCACTCACACACACACACACACCAGAACTACATTTGGGTCTGAAATGTAGTGCAACTCTCAGTTTAGTAAGCCCACTTTTGTGGTAGCTGAGGTCAGTCTGACCCATTCATTTACATTTTATCTATTTTTAGGGTTTGATACTCCTTTTGCTTCTTACAGGTCATCATTACATTATTCAGTACATATGGCGCAGTTTAGAAAATCTAATGCGATAGATAACGAAGGTCACATGTCATCGTGCAACCCTAAAAGAATCAAATTATGAGCTTCTGCAAATACTAGGGTGCCTATTTCTGCATACCAGAGTGCCTAGGGCACCTTAGTACCCTCTTAGGCACTCCATTATGCTCAGATCTTCTAGATACTCCATTTTCAGGACCTCTGTGCAACCGTTCCTGCTTCTGGAATTTCTTGTTAGACCTGCGACACTCTGCAACAATAATCTACAATTAGTTGAGTTCTCTCCTTGCTTTATTCTTGTAAAGTAGGGTTTTATTTCCACTATTTTTTATTATCCAGTCATTTTCTATTTCTTTAGGGTATTTATTAACAATGTTTATGTCCTCCTAGATCAAATTAATTATATTAGCATACTCCTAGTTTCTTTTAATATGAGTTAATCATTTTGGTGAACCCATGTCTCATCATTGCTAAACATAATCCTTCTGAATCTCCACTCATTCTACAATTTGATACCTTTGGGCATGCCTTTGTTGATACAACTACTGATATTTCTGGTCATAGACCTTGCCCTTTGTTTATTTAGCTTCCATATTTTGATATGGATCATAAAGCTCTCAATGTTATCATTTTTTCTTATATGTGTACTATTGATGGCACTATTTTAGCACAAATCATAGAAAAGGATCAAGCTACTTCACCCGATCCCATCATTCCAACTCCCACCATTGCTAAACCGTAAGATGATTTTTTTTCACTCATTAGTTCCTCCCGCTTATGCATAGCTGATTCTCCTGATACAATAGTTGACCCTACTTCTCCATATTTTTCAGTTGAATTTCAACCCCTTGAATCTTCACATGGATCCATCCCTACTATTTTTATGGTTTATATGGTCCCTCTTGATTCATCACTAACTCTTGATGTTACCAATGCTTTGGTATTGTATACAAGGCCTACTCCATAATACTCTCTTTCTTTACCTATCCCTCCACCACCTCCCCTTATAGAGGAGCTACCATTTGCATGATAGACACAGTTCCCTCCTTGGTTCCTGTTACTAATATTGTTATCATTCAATATCAGGGGCCTTTCCATTCCATGGAAGTTGCTCTCTCATCTACACCAATGTCATCCCCTTCAATGTGACCACCATTCACTTGTACTCTATTCATGAAAAATTCCTATTGGAAGCATATACCACTCGATACTTCCTACAAAGCCACCATTATCCTTTATATGACGGTCTCCTTTGGCTTGGTTTTACCTTGGAGGACCTCTATTCTCCTTTATATGATGCACATTTGTATCATGGCTATGTTATTCTCACTGCTGCATATGATCTTTGTGTATTTCATCTTGTGGTTCATAGAGCACGTTATCATACTTCTTATTTTCTTACTCTTGGTCAATATTGGTAAGATTATATTGGCAGCACACTTGATCCTGCTCACATAGATATAGCATTTCCCGTGCCATTTGGTACTATGCACATTTGCAATAGCTCTTCTCTTTGCTATTCACCTAACTTCACTATTGGGTATGCTCATGGATGTCCCTTTCCTCCCTTTATTGATGAACAATATGCCATGACAATGTATATCTTACGCATTCATGGTTATTTGGATGACCAACCACGCACCATTGCTTAGTAGGTTTCCCACGCATTAAATCTTATTTTGACAATGATAATGATGATATTTTAGAAGGTTTCACTTATCCACTATCTCCCTTTATTGATGACAATCCGCCACCACACTAAATAAGTCATGTATTCACACACTTATCTGATAGCTCTGGCCCTCATAACCATCCATCTAATACACCTCTATTGGACTTAATCCATGCTTTGCAAGATTGATTTCAAGCTATGGAATCCTCAATTACTGCCCTTACCGCTAAAATTCAACAACTTAAGGATGCTTCTCAATCGCATGTTTATACTAATTCTACATCTCATATCCAATCTATGTCTACTACCTACCATCTAACTGAACCTCAACACATACCATTTCCTGAGCCTCTTATATTTTCACATAATACTTTGACACATGACATTCTTATTAAACTTCTTAATCATTAGTTGATCACTCTGTTGCCTACTCATTACTATCCTCATTCTTGGCTAGAAAAATACCTTGGTCATCCATATTGCCATTATCATCGAATTACTGAACATCATGATAATGATTTCCGTGTTTTGTCACGAATAATCAAATATCTCAAATGTCTAGGCCTTCTTTCATTTATTGCACATCCTTCTAATACAACCAATAAATCCCATCAGGCTCTTCTATCTCATGCATATTAGGCTAGTGTTTCTCAAGCACCTTGTAAGAAACAATATTTCTCAAGATGTTCACCATCTCTTTCTCTTCAACCTTAGCCGACATCACCAACTCAATCTTCTACTGAATTTGGTTCACCATTTCCTACCAATAACTCGTCAACCCTATCACCGTAAAAACTACCATTAGCCTCATCATCACCACATGTTTCTACACCCCAATTTGAATCATATATTAATCCTTCACATGCATATAGATCTCATTCACCAGCACCACATTTATCTACCATACCATTTCTTTTAGATCGTGGCCATCCGCGGTCATCCTCGCAGGCATCAGGTGGAGAACATCTATCTTTCACTCTCATTTTTTATTTTACATACTTGGGGGGCATAACATTTAACACCTCCCCTTTTTTCTCATTCATCATAGAAATCATACATCTCTTATCTTTGCATTCTCCTATCAACCCCTTTTATAAATAATTTAGCACCATCATTACCCGATGATGCACTCTTGTGCTTCAGTTCACACTTGACTGTTGAGGGATTATAACACTAAACCCCACACACTACACTATATGCATTCTATGTTGCATCTCATCACACACTATACATTCTACATTTAGTCTTAAACAATTTTGATATTTATACATCAGACATCCTCTTAGTCTTCATATTACATATACCATAATATCCATGCATTACTATCATACACTATTCATTCTACACGTTACATACAACATTAGGATATCTACGTTTAACCTATACCTAGTCACATCATACACCACACATCTATACATCACATTTCTTCTGCATACTACACTAGTCTATATTACATATGAGTCTATATTTACATTTCATTCCTCAATTCTACATTACTAGTATATCTACACCTATTATCACAATTTACCCATTATATCCCATACCTTTAGCATCTCTTTTAACATATGATGCATTTACATGCCCTATTCATCACTTGGTCATTTATACTACGTTGTTTTCTACTTGTCACGCTAACCACGCTCTAATTCCCTTTAGTTCCTAGGTCCATACGCCTACCAAGGGTTTACAAATAAAATGGACCTTACATTCACAATGCGACATTTCATCCTACGATATTCATAGGCTAGTGACATATGCTTTAGGATAAATATTCACTTACTTTTTATATATTGTAGTGGTATATGCCTTAGGATAGATCACCACCCTCATTATATCATCTTGTTGTGGTATAAACCTTAGGTTACATCAACACTCTTTATAATTCATCATATAGTGATATACGATTAATGTTAAATCATCACTCATCATAATCCTTTCATCTTATAATGATATACACTTAGTGTTAAATCATCACTCATCCTAATCCTTTCATTTTATAGTGATATATGCTTAGAGCTAAATCATCACTCATCTTTTCATCTTCTAGTGATATACGTGTTCTCCCCTAAAAACCACTTTTCATTTTCCAAGCTAAATTTGAAATTTCAACCTCTCGCCCTTCTAAAGTATTTAAGCTAAGTTGAAAATTCATAGAGATAGAAAAATCCATGCCCTAGAGTTTTTTCAAATCCCCAGTCTGCTTGTTTTGATAAATTTTCCATTTTCCTATCTGGACGGGTGAAAATTTTATTGATTGTCATCATTTGAATGAAATTGTCAATCTTTCTATGCCCCTAGATCGTCAAACCTTGTATTTTTTTCAATTCCTTGGCTCGCAAAATAAATTTGAAAATCGGGTGAGAAATGGTGGAGTTTTCTTCTTCTCTATTTTTTTCCCATAGTTAGGAACAATGGGAATTTTATTCCCCATCAAATTTTGGCCCCATCATGCATGGGTACATGGAAATACCTAATTGGAAGCGGGTTGGCAGAGAAATTTGTGTTTTTGAGCCTCCTTATAAAAAGGAAAAAGTTAAAAAGTGACCCGCAGCCCCGATCAGGCTTAAAGAAAAAAGTCAAATCTTGAGCCCACAGTCAAAGGAGTCAAAGTAGGGAGGCAAATCATTAGGGGATTTGAGATTTTGAGCCTCTTTGTAAAAAATGTGAAAATTTAAAAAGTGACCCATAGTTCCACTCAGGCTATCAAGGATAAAGTCAAAGGTGAAGCCCACTGTTGAAAAGTCAAAGCGGACGAGTGGGCCATCGGGGCACTTTTGGAAATTTAACCAAATTTCCAAAAGTGAAGTAAAAGTTATAGAATGCTTTGTGGCTCCGCCAAGGTCTCAAGCCCGTTGTTGAAAATTCAAAGAGGGAGAGTGGAGCGGTGGAGAACTTTGAAGTTTTGAGCATTTTTCTAAAAAAGGTTAAAATTGAAAAAAGCAATCCACGATTCCTTCACCACTCAAATAAAGCCACATGTTAGGCCTATGGAGGAGAGGTGGAAGGGAAGACAAAAATGTCAAAAAATGCCAATTTTCTACAAAGGCATAAAATGTAAAAGGCATCCTCCACACCCGCTCAAGTAATTTTCTCCCACGTGGATGGCTCTAGTTTAAAGTTTCAAAGGCAAGATAAATGGTTCAAATTCAAGGTTACAAAATGAATGTAATGGCTACATTATGAAAATTCTAGTTTTTCTACCATTAGCATTTCTTTGTGAATTAAGAATCCGAATGGATGCAAATGATTGAAAAGAAATTATAAACTGTTTCTTGCTAACAAAGAAGAAGTTGTAACCGTTTCTTGGAGGAGATTTAATGGCTTCTTCACACCATTGTTGAGGGTTGGTGATTGATCTTATAAACTCACGAGTGCATTGTACTTAGAGAAAATAAAGGAGATAACCATTTTTCTTCCATTTCCCCCCCGTTTTCTCAATTTACTCCATTTCTCCACTATGTACAAGTTTTGATAAGGAACCAATACAAGAAGAAGGATTTTGTAGCCTCTTTGATGAGGAGATTTTAGAAACTTTGAGTTTGCAATCTTATCTCATCTTGTTTCCATTTGCAGGGTTGTTTCTTCCCATGAATGCATGTGATGAATTTTCTAACTAGTTTGTGCAGGAATCTGATTTCCTAGCTGCAACATTAGTTCTCCTACCTCTTTTCTCATTTCCTTTCCCCCTTTCAGACAAAGTTCTCTCTTGTAACTATCTGCAAGCTTTGCCGCAGGGTCATTGGAGTGCCCCTATTGGATCCCCATCTAAAAGGCGACCACAGAAACCAACATTTTCTCATGCATGCATATACGATAGCTGCACCAGTTAAGTAGAGGGAATTAGATTCCCAGAGCATTGGCAAGGAATCCAAAAATTTGTCCACCCAGCAAAATCCCTCGCCAATAATATGCTTAGGGATAAATAATCACTCATCCTTTCATCATATAGTGATATACGTTTAGTGCTAAAGCATCACTCAACCATTCATCAAGTTGTGATATACACTTCAGCTATAAGATTCACGCACATACTTCCTCTATGTTGCATCTCATCACCCCTACATCTGCATTCATCACAACGTGCTAGAAAAAACATAAAATACTTGACCATTTCCCGATGACACACTCTTGGTTACGGTTCATTCTTAATTGATGAGGGGGAAAACAAAATGAACCTCACTACACATACTTCCATTCACTAGGGGTCACACAACTCCTATTATTCCATCTTGCATTCCATTCCATCCATCGATAACATATTGCATTGTCTTGGAGCATTTACTCTTGTTTACTAGTGTTTTATATGATCACTTTATTACACAGGTTAGATTGATTTCTTATATGTCATTGTATATACCATTCATACATTCATATTCACACCTTTGTTTAGTTTGATCGCAGATACAAGACCCTTACATGTGACACAAATGCACGCCTTCTACCCTTCCTACACTGGTCCCTGGGGGCATCCAAATTTGTCTCTTCCAGGTGCTATTATTTCATGTTATACTTAGCATCTTATTTACGTGATCATACACACTCTCTACATATTGGTTATTCCTCTAACATGCTAATGGGTGCCCCATGTGTAGCACTTATTATACAAAATTACATGTTTCCATGAATTTTTATTTGCCTCTTTGTACTTGTCTACCATTGTTTGATTCTTGTATACGGGATTAGTTATATGATTTGGGTGCACACTTGCTTGTTGTTTGCAACCATGATGGCCTTGCATCTCTTGTGACATTTTGAGTGATGTCCCATGTTTACAACCTACTTTTTGCTGCTTACTTGTTTTCTTGCGTGTTTATATTTACTATATTGTTTGCGTAGCTTACACATGTTTTCTATATGCATACATTGCCTGCTTTACACTTTTCTTTGACTAGCATTCTTATTTGTGTGTACCTTGGTTTCTAACAAGAAATTTCCAAGGTACATATTTTAGAGTGTGGTTGGCCCTCTTTTATGGCCGCATTATCCTATTAGGGATGCTGCATGTGTCCCCAAAGAGGGGGGTATCATTTGGGGGTTTACATAATAACACAATACAGTTACACCGGTTCAGTATAATGCACTTTCTACCCTTGGCATTGTGGGTTTACATACATCAAGTGGGTTCAGACTAGTCTACGAACCCCATACACAACAGATTTTATAGGACATGGTGTTCTTTGCATTTCTAGGAAGTAGTTATAGGATTAGGGGTTACAGTGGGTATGCCTCTCTACACTACTCCGGCCAGTGGCATCGGATCGCCCAAAAAACTAGGACATTATAGAGATCTCTTCACACACATTTCAACATAAGTGATTAGAGCTTGGAGGACATAGAGCATTTCCTCCCTACATTTCTTCAGTCAGGGTGTCGTGAGATCTCCCAAAAAACTTGTAGTAGTACATCATATCCTTCTACACCCTTTATCTCAACATGGATCAAGTGCACATGTTCCATTTACATTTACATTTAGCGTATTTTATATTTGCGTATTTTACACATTTCTATGCACATGTGTATTTTACATAGCATTTTTGCATACATATTTGACTACTTGATCATTTCCTTCTTGCAGGTCTAACCGTATGAGAAACAAGCAGTCAAATTGGCGGCAAAAAATACAATAACATTTTGTGACAGCACATGCTTTACTAACCATGTAGGTACACTACACACCACAACAGTTACACACACGTTCTTCCCTAGATTCACTATCATCACTTTTTGTATGCACATTTTTCATCTTTAGATTCCACGCTCCTCCATCTTATTTTTTGTCATTCCATGCTTGATTCTATTCCTTCGGCACGTTTCTACTACACTCTTCATGGATATTAGGTACGTAATTCTATCTACTTTATGTTACCGAGATTTTAGCTCACCAACCTAAACTGGGGGGAAATTGTAGTCATAAAATCATGCACTTTAGACATTATTTAGCTCTAAGGTATCATAATACTATTTAGAAGGTTTTTGAGTGAAGAAAGTACTAATTAATCCCATATTTTGGCCATCTTATTTTAATTTTGTTTCGTCATTCCCACACATTTTTATATACATGTCCAATCTGTTTCAGTCCTTTCTAGTCATTTTATCCTAAAATGGGGCACCCAGGGCTATACTGGGGTGCCTCGATCCTTTACAAATATTCCTACCCCTTTTTGGGCCTTTTCTAACTATTTTTCATCTTTATCTTTTTTCCTAAAGATAACCCTATAAATATAAAGTTATGAGACCATAGTTAGGGTCCTAACATCATCTACTACTATCACTCCATCTAGAGTTACATCCATTCCATCACTTGCATCCACATAGTTACATACATCAAGGCTAGGAGATCTGTATCAACACACACTTCATAGGTGGAGGGATTTTATTCTATTCCATGCACACATGCTATTACATTTTATACATTTAGTTATTGATTGCTATTTCACATAGTGCGACTGTAAAAAGATCACCTAGGGTGTGACATGAACACACACACACCAGAACTGCATTTCTATCCAAAATGTAGTGCAACGCTCATTTAGTAAGCCCATTGTCATGGTAGATGAGGTTAGTCTGACCCATTCATTTGCATTTTATCTATTTTTAGGGTTTGATACTCCTTTTGTTTCTTGTAGGTCATCATTACATTATTTAGTACATTTGGTGTATCTCAGAAAATATAGTGTGATAGATAAAAAAAGGTCACAGGTCATATTTTGACCCTAAAAGAATAATATTTCGATCATTTTCAGAGACCAGGGTGCCTATTTCTACATACTAGAGAGCCCCGAGGTGCCCCAATACCCTCCTAGGCACTGCAATATTGTCACATCTTATAGATCGATCCTTTTTGAGACCTCTATGCAGTCGTTCCTACTTCTGTAATTTCCTGTCAGACCTATGATACTCTATGACAATCATCTACAATCAGCTGAGTTCTTTCCTCACTTTATTCTTGCACAATAGGGTTTTATTTCCACTAGTTTTAATTATTTAGTCATTTTATATTGATTTAGAGTATTTATTTAAAGCGTTTATGTCATCCAATATCACATTAACTATATTATCATACACCTAGTTTATTCTAATTTTAGTTAATTAGTCTCATAGTATTTCTCTTAAGTATGGAAGCAAAAATATGCCTTATTTTACATGATTTAGGCCTAGAATTGATGCCTCATGGTCAAGATTGATGGAGAAATGATGAGGTAAGGTTTTTCATGACATTATTGACATGTTGAGGGTGATGTCACCCCTGTCCCATGACTACTACAATACCATTAAGGAGCTCAAAATAGGGGTATAGAAGTAATTTGATGTTTTTGCTTGCCTAGAAGATGAAAAATGAAGTTTTCCTCCTAAGAAGGTGATTTTTTTTCTTTTTCAGGGTGTACCAATGATTTTTAGATGATGGAAGTGTTTTTTTATGGGATATTGACATTTACATGCTTGAATGAAGGAAAAAATCATTTTTTCTGCAAAAATCAAGAATTTGAGCTTGTTCAAGACCTTTGGTTAATGTTTCTAACAAAAGCATGAAGGTATGAAGCTAAAGAAGGTGAATGAGGTGAGTTATAAGTGATGAAGCCTAGAATTTACCAAGAATAACATAAGCGTGCTGGCACATCACTCAGCCTAGACTATGTGCTCACCCAAAACGTGCAAAGTTACTAGGCCCCTCTTTAGGGTTGCTCATGCAGGATGTTAGCATAATGAATAATTAATTCATTCAGATCCATAAATAGCATAATCATTCTACAGAGCATACTCCAGATCTAGATCTACGAGTAACAGATCTAAATATTGACCATAATGAATTCAACCATGTAAGAACTAATTACAACAATGATTAACACCTTGATTCAGCCAATACACTCCATTATATTAAACATACTGAGTACAAAGAAGATTTTTACAATACATAGTATCATATGCTCATGCGTGCATCAATCTGGAAGCATAATTTTGTAATATCTCTCTTCTCAGTTCTAAATTCTCTCACATACTTTCTTACATAATCTATACATACATAAACTTGACATCTCACTATATCTTTATAGAGGTGGGGACTTGCCCTTAACCTCTTACATCATTCCAAAAATAGGTCACATGCTGAAAATAGCGATGCTCCTTTACAATAATAGCCACACATGCAAGTGCACTAATAATAGATCTCTGATAGTTAATTGGCAATGGTAATTCTATTATTAACTCGAACCCATGTGAATTGTTTAGTATATGTTCTTCCAAAAATAGCCTATGCATGTCGCGCAAGTCTTTATCTTGTTTATATGTTATCTCCAAAAATAGCCTGTACTCAGGAAAATGGCTAAGTCCCAACTCTGTCCTTGTCTTTTGTGCATGTGTCCTTCCCTATCCTTCTGCCCCTTTGACTGTGCTTTACTACTGCGCGTGAATCTTTTGTGCACCTTCTCCTTAGTAACATACTTTTGTTCGGATCAACATTACCCCACACTAAACCTCATTGCCACCCTCGAAAATGGTTGCTCCTTGAATATTAAATAATAAAGAATGGAAATAATTCAAGAACTTATATACAAAGAATGAATTTTTACTCTGCAACATCCTCTGTGTCAACTGGAATAATTAATTTCAGATATTATTATTTTATCTTAGCCTCTAAATTTTTTCATTCAGTTAGCAAAACCTTTGTCTTCTCTAGAATTTCCACTGCAATAGACTCTAACTCATTCTGGGTAATGTCCTCTTTCTCATTTTACAATACCAGAACAATGTTGGACATAGAAGACATTCTCCTCTGCACTATTCACTTTCCAATCTCATCCAACCTTTCCTTATGAGGTTCTTGTGTTGCTGCAAGGGCCTCATGCTTTTTGTTTGACTAGAGCTAATATCTCTGTGTGTCCTAACGTCTCATCTTTCATAGACTTCAGAACTTCATTGTCTTTGACTATTGTCCTTATTCTTATCACTGCCTCTAGAGCTGCACATATATTCAATGCCTGATTTGCTTTCTTTAGTTCCTCCTAAAAAGTATGTAGCAATGCTTCGTAAGATGAAATATTTCTAACCACCAAAGCCTTTTCTCTCTCTACCTCCTGCTCCAAGTTCTTTACTGTTGGCATGAAAATTGGTCCATCATGAAGCACCAAATTTACTAATGTACGCACATAGTGCATAGCCGAAGGGAACGTTTCAGGTACCTTGGATTCCAAGTGTGGTCATGCTTTTACGACATGATCACCAATCTCCTCTACTACGTTGATGAATGCCTCATTCTTCTTCTTCTCCAAGTCCTTATCCCTTTCAACCGTGTTATCTCTGCAGCTTTATCTTTGATATCTTCTCTTAGCACTCTAATAGTTGTAGCCTTATCTACATTCCTTCGTGTTTCCTCTGTACATATTTTTGTTGTATATATCTCCCCCCCGGGTAAATATAGTCAAGATCAGAAGAATATGGAAATCAAGAAAAATAAAAATCCTTCATTTCAGGTTTTGAAAGTGCATTGCATGGTCAAAAACTTGACATTTATTACGTCACCAAGCACCTCTAGCGCACACCACATAAACTGTCGACATGTAAAAATTCGTGCCCAAGGCGTAGGTTGGGGGCGCATAGCACAAAGTGTCAACATGTGAAAATTCACGCCCAAGGTGCAGGTTGGGGGTGCATAGTACAAAGTGTCAACATGCAAAAATTCGTGCCCAAGGCGCAGGTTGGGGGCACACAACACGAAGTGTCGACATGTAAAAATTGGTGCCCTGGTGCAGGTTGGGGGCGCACAACACAAAGTGTCAACACCACATTTTCAGTGCCTATGGTGAACTTAAGAGTATGTTGACATGAGGATGCCGAGTTCTTCACCGAGGCGCATCTTCAGGAGGTGCAACATTTTGAGCGTTGACACCCCAGACCCGACAGAAAGCAAACCCTGACGTAGATATTCAAATGGCCATAACTTTTCACAGGGAGCTCGGATTCACACAAAGGTTGGACTTTTCGAAATATTACACGAGGTCCTCTGTCAAACTATGACTAGATATATTTAATTGGGTGAGAACAAGTTCTTAAAAATGCAAAATACAATTCACCATTTTTTGGGTTTGCTAAGGTTCTCACCTACCGCCATAATGAGATGAATTAAATACAACCTGGAGGTGGTTGGGGTAGATTTGGAATTCCTCTCTCTTTTCTCTCTCATTCTTCCTATAAACTGTAAGGAGGGGCTTCTTTCTAAAGGTTGGACATTATTTTTTTTCCCCTCCCTTCTCCTCTTTGGCAGGTGAATTTGTGGAGTTCAAACCTCCCATCTAAAACTGTAATGCAACTTTGCCTCTTGGCATTTTGTAGTGTATTATATCAATATTTGGAGCAAATAATGCATGTCTATGGATGATTCTCAACCCTCTCCATGTTCATTTGCATCCTCTTGATATTTCACTACAAATCTTCCTATCTGTGCATGATCTTGCATTGCATTTTTATGGTTTGTGTTTATTGGCAAGACAGGTGTCTCTTCATTCCTCGGTGCATCACCTTGTTAGTTTAGGTTTATTTTCATGCATCTTCTTACCCTGTCTCCTTGGCAAGTTAGATTAGGTTTTTGAGTAAACCCTCTGCATTTTTATGTGTGCATCTGAACAGAGGAATAGGAACCGACCTTCATCCAGAGAGCTTTCCCGATTCACAAGGTCCCACACTTGGGAAAATCTCCATGTTATGAAATCACACTGAGAGTCTCAACCCATCGAGTTGCAGACATTCAGGGGTGTTGTGATTCGCCATCAACACTTTTTACTAAGGAATTACTCACCTGTTCATCACACATAACAGTGGGCTTAATAATTATGTGCCTGGTTTGGGGTGCCTTCTTTAACCTTCTTGATACACAAGATTCTTTGCATATGTCAAATTCTAACTCATCTATATGTAGTGTTCATATACCAAGACAATATCTACCTTATGTGTGTGGTTTTCATGTCTTTATCCATCAACTCCCATCCATATAATTATTTAGGGCTCGCCGTGCTTTGAAAATGGGTCATAGAAATTTGTACTTGTGTCCTCATCATCAGTACAGAGTCAGAACATTATACTCTCCACATGTTCTTTTAGTTCTTGGCCCCTTAAGAACTGGAGCACCAAGATTTGGAGCTGGATCTTCTATGTTCTGAGCATTATCTGGCTCTGTTTCTTCTCCTTCCCTTATCTCTTCTTCTTCATCCTTTGTATCTTCATCCCTTCATTCTTCTACTTCTTCTAGCGGTATAGGAGTGCCAAGCATGCTCTCTGAAGACTCCTTCACCTCCTCATTTAGGTTTAGCTTCCTCCTTTTCTTCTCAATTTCCTCTTTTTGAGGAGAGAGTCGTGGTGATATTCATACTGATTGTGGGATAGTGCCTTGGGTTCTTGTTCTCTTGAATACCATTTTAAAATCAGATTTCTTCAGGGACTCCTCATACTTCCAAGTCTTCATCTCCTTCTTTTCGTTCCTGGGGTGGAGTACTTGCATACTTAGCTTCTACCCTATCTATGGGTTACCTTTTGTCCCCTGTGATCCAAGCCACCATTGTCCTCATGTTCTTCCTCCTCTTCATCTACCACTATGGTTTATGTGGGCTTTAGATCTGGGACAATCTCCATTGTATGCTTTCCCTTAACCATCCCTGGGAGTGCGAACTCATTCTCTACATACTTGTTACCCTCACACTTAGGCTTAAGCTGAAGGTATACAAACATGGCTCCACTGTCTCCAATCGCCAAACTTACAGGATTCATTCTTATTATGTCAAAAACTAGCCTCTCAATATAGGTAGTCCGCCTTGGATATACATACATATTCCTCAAGGTGTGGTAGTCACAGTCTACTTTGTTTGTAATGAAATTTAGGTGGCAGTGCACATCAATAAAATGGTGGATTGATGCCTGGAAGTAGCGTGCTATCAAGGCATATGGATAGTTTGCACCATGGGCTCCAAGTCCCATCCTTTATTTCAAATTATGTGATGCAGAAGTGTTGGTATACCACAAACTACACTCCCTTGCTAACCACTGAAGGTAACTCCTTGGGGGTGCGCCACTCGTCTTCAAATTGTGCGCGGAGCCTGTCATACCACATCTCTACCCTCTACTTGAATGGCCCACTCATTGATCCTTCACATAATTAATTTTCAAATGTTTCTGCAAGTGACTTTCTCTCTATGGGATACTCCCATATCTTGTTCTTTGGACCGTCGAGGCACTCCAATCTCCATAAATACCAGAGATAATAAGATAGCACCAAAACTGATATTGTCACTTGTGCACATTTCCTAGATGATAGTCTCTATAATGTAGCCTACAATGTTGTAGATTACTTCCTATGACATTCTCCTCATGATGTGTAACCACATGGTATTCACCTGTGACCATCTCTCTTGATCATTTCATTTGGTCACTAGATGTGCAACTACCTGTACTACTAGGTACTTCTTCAACTTATCGATATCCATTCCACGTAAACCCTTGGTATACCCTAACTACTTCTGTGTCTCTAGGATTGTATAATTTATCTATCATGTCACTATCTAGATCTACTCTTATGCCCTTTAATCCTGTCAATGTTGAAATCAAGGTTGCAACAATCCTTACCCTTCGTCTGAAAAAATAGAAAAAATATTCATGTACTCTACTCATTAATCACTGGTACAAAGGTTCATACTTGCCAAAATATATGAGCTCATACAATTGGTAGACTCCAATCTGCTTTAACAAATTCTCTCTAGCATCATCATACACTGGCATGTCCTCTGCCATGCGCTTGTTTGTCTTTGTAATCAACAACACATCCAATTCATTCTTGTTATCCGATGTGTGGTGGTTGTAATAAATGATTTTACACTTACGGATGTGATAATCCCATTATTTTCCCACTATCATGCCTTCTAGATACTCCATCTCTGATAAATTTCTCTTAGGAGCAATTTTAACCTCTTGCTTCCACTTTCTTCTTTCCCTTCACTCCTGCGGAAGGTTCTTTCTTTGGTGCCATCTATAACTCTCAATTTTTTGTCCTCCGTAGTGTGCAAATGCTCTCCTTCTATCTTTTGTAATATGCAAGCCCAAACTCTAGCTTGAATTTGTGTTCCCTAGTGGAAATCACGTGCCCTAACTCTTTCGCAATTCTCTACTTCACTAAAACCCTTCACCAATAGGGACGCAAGCTTTTCTTGTGCATAAATTTTCTCTCCACGTCTTGTTTCACACTCTCCACACTTCAATACTCTTTGCTTAGCACATTTACACTTCACTCGTTCAAATTTTTGTGATTATAATGATAAAAATGAACTCGTATCCCATCCTTATATAGATTTTCAAAAAGTTAGTGCATTTATTGCTCCTTCACCTACCATCAATCCTCTCATTAATCGACCATTTTTAAAACTTTCCGTGTGGTACATCTTCTCACCCTAGCTATAACCTTCTAGCGTGCCTTCCTACCTTCTAGATACATACTTCTCTATAGCGCGCTTCTATGCACATGAGTACCTCACCACTACACCTTCTCCTAGTAATCCTTATGGACATGGCTTACCTCATGTTATATTGTTCCTTCATTTTCCCATCTATGGTCATTGTTTAGAAGCAATCTCTTCATTTTTCACACTCAAATAGAACCTGTAACAGTTTATTCCTTGATTTGTACCCAATTGTGAACAAAAAGTAACAATCACCCCACACAAATGGTATGTGTAGTCATCTGTGCAAAAAAATACTGTAAATGGTAATTAGCTTCTGGTGCGCGAACACACTTATTACACAAAACATCAAACTAAATTGACAAAGCATAGCGAAAATAAGGAAATACATGAATGGAAGACAGAAATGGAAACCTAAGATAGATGAAAATATTGCCTTATTACAAACATCAAAAAGACTTATTTATAGTAGGGCTTCAGACTACTCCCATTGAAGTAACCAGGTAGCTGTATTCCATCAAGCATCTGTAATTGAAAAGTTTCTGTTTCAAGTATGTGAGAAGTTACATACAGTCCTAACAAATGCAATTTAAGCTTACCTAGATGGTGTACAAACCTTGAATCATAAAGGAGCACCATCTGGCCAACGCCAAGCTACTTATCCCTGATGTGCCTATCAGGTCATGCCTTATACCTAGCCTTTTTCTACTTTTGACTCCAACATGCTATTTCTCAGTGCTCATTCAATTGTATTAACCTATTAATCCATTCTTCCAATGTGTGCTCATCAACTAGACCTCCAATATGGGAAATAAAAAAAGAAGCTAACATGAATTCCATAAGAAGAACTGCTTCTACCCCAAACACTAGCTAAAATGGTGTCACTTTGTTCAACCTCTTATATGTTGTTTTATACGCTCAAAGCACTGCAAAAACTTTATCAGCCCAATTTTTCCTTCCAACATCACAGATATTTGTCAATGTTTGGCTCAAATTTTTTTTGAAGGCCTTAGCAGTTCCATTTTCTTGAAGATGATAGTGTGAAGTCTTATAATGCACAATCATAAATTCATCCAATAATATCCTAATTGTCTGATTCAAAAAATGTGTGCCCCTATCACTTGTCAAACTTAATGGGAATCCATGCCTTGTAAGAATATTTTCCCATAAAAACCTGTCTATTGTAGCTATTGTACATTCTTTGGTAGGTTTTGATTCTTCCCACCTTGTCAAATAATATGTACAAGTGATGATGTAGCATGATCCAGTCCTACGCGAGGATGGAAAAATAGGACCCAAAAAATATATAGCCCATTTCTAAAATGGTTCTACACTAAAAATAGGCCTCAACGCATCTCATCTCGATGTCATGGTTTACCAAGGCTCTGAAAATGATCACATGCCTTGCAATATGCCTTACAATCTTTATATAGGGTCTCCCACCATAATCCATCGAATACAATCTTGCGCGTAGTGGCATCACCTGCATAATGCCCACCTATAATACCACCATGACCCTCCTCCATAATAGTTGTGTGCTCATGTCTAGTTCAAAGTGATGCAATACTTCATCTTGGCCTAATTTTTATAGGTCACCGCTAATCAACATAAATAGTGTCGCGCGAATGGCAAGTTATTTCTTCTCTAGGGATTTCATTCATTCTGGTGCTATACTTATACTTAGGAAAACATCAATGTCCTCAAATTCTAATGTCATGCATTATAACCTATATAACTGTGCATCTGGCATCGTATCTTCAATTGTTTTTACATCTTCCCAGGATGACTGTATTGTTGATAAATGGTCTAGCCCATAATTACTTTTCCCTGGTTTTAACACCACTGTAAAATCAAATTCTTGAAATAAGAGCACCCATCGACATATGTGCCCTTGTAAAATGGGATTGTTGACCAAATACTTCAATGCCATGTGGTCAGTATAAAACACAAAAGGTGTTGCCAGCAAGTACAGTTTGAATTTATGCAACGCATAGATCATTGAAAAGGCCTCACTCTCTATTGTTGTATAATTCTACTGTATAGGGGTCAACTTTCTACTATTAAACTAGATAGGATGATCTATAATACCTTTTCTAGGCTGAGCTAATACTGCACCAATGGCCATGACTGAAGTGTCCACATGTACATGAAATGGTTGGTTTTAGAAGGGAAAGAACAAAATAAGCGTTGTGGTGAGTTTCTCCTTCAATGTTTTGAATGCACGCTGCTGCAGTTTCCCCCAATAAAATGTCCATTTTCCTTTTATTAAATCTTCCAATGGTGTGGAAACCTTAGCATACCCTTTAATAAATTTTCTATAATACCCAGTGTGACCTAAGAACCCGTGCACCTCACTTTGACTAGTAGGATCTTCTAGGCTGACAATAATTTCAACTTTAGCTGGATCCACCGAAAAACATTCCTTAGAGATGATGTGCCCTAACAGAGTGCCAAACGATGTAGCAAACACACACTTATTGATATTCAAAGAGATACTTAACTATCTACATCATTCAAACATTAAGTGAAAATTTTCACAATGATCTTTAACAAGCCCATACACGATCTAATTATCTAAATAAACCTTGAAGAAGTTGTGAATAAAGTCTTTGAATGCTTGGAAAACTATGCGTGAAAATACAGTTGGTGCATTTTTCACACCAAAAGGCATCACAATATAAGAAAAACTTCCCCATTCTGTGGTGAAAGTATTTTTCTCTTGATCCTCCTGTGTAATGCAAACATGATGATACCTAGAGAATCCATTGGTAAATGAATATATTTCACACCCTGTAACACCTTCTAGTATCTCCTCTATGAAGGACATAGGAAAAGGATCAGTGACACATGCAACATTTAGTTCTCTATAATCTATGCAAATCTAAATCTGACCATCTTTCTTTATACTGATAACCACGGGACTAACCCACTCCGATTATTCTAGGGTCTTGATGATGCCATACCTTAACATCTTTTCAATTTCTTCTTGAACCTTTATGCACAAATTAGGATTAATTTGGTAGGGTCTCTTCTTGACTGGGATTCATGTATGCCTTTTAATTCATGGTATCCCCTAGGAGATAAGTCCTAAAAATCTCATAGTAACTCAATGATTTTTTCCACTTCAGATTCAGACCAATAATCCCCGATTATGGCTTCCTTGGGTTCAGCATCCGAGTTGATATTCACTTTCTTTGTCTTCATAGGTTCATGATAGGTGCGCATGGTCTTATCCACACTGTCCAAAACCTCACACCGACCTGTAGAATGATCTACATCAATATTTTCTACTTCTTCATCATCTACTAAGTAGACTATATTTTCGTACTCTTTCTACAAGCAAGCGTACTCAAGTTTTGTGGCATCTATCCCATTTTATTCATTAAAGTGAGCTTCTGAGCCTGTCCCACCAAATAACTCCTGAATGAGTTCTTATGCCTTAGCACTATCTTCTATAGTTAAGCACTTTATAACATTTAATGCCTCTTGTTATGGAGGTTTAGCAGAGAATTACTCAGAATTCTAGACCATCCTTGTAATAAAATTCTACCAATTTCTAGTCTCTCTATGTAGTTCTGCATATACATACCAAACATGTGTGCATCCTTGTAAAGTGGAATAGAATTTTTGCACCCATAGCAAAGGTGGTAAAGCATCCTACCCCTCTGTCCAAAATCTCTCACATTGTTGAATGTGGTGCTAAACAGGTTGATTACCATGGTAAGTGCATATTTGAGTAGGTGAATTAGTTCTAAAAAATAGAGTGGAAAGAGCAAGCTTGATCTCAATCCAGTCGATAAAATCATCTCTGTGAACCACCCACCAGTGCATTGTCATCCCACACAAGGTATATTCCAACATACTTATTCTCTCAAATTGATTGGTCCATTGTTCCTCTATGGTGTGCAAAAATACTATAGGATCTCCTTTTCTAGTGTACCTAGGAACCAAATTGTTACCTATGTGCCTAACACAATGAGTAGTAATATTCCATGCAAGTGTGCTCCTCACCTCGTTTCCAATCATCTCATAAGTACCTTGCGCCCAATTATCACAAGCAATACTTGTAGTGTCACTAATAGACTGTGCATCTTCGCACTAAAGGATGCCCTCTTTAGATGGATCAAGGACCTTTGGGTCTCGAATGGTGTGCACATAGATATGGTTCAAGTATTCTTCACTTAAAGGCTCAACATAAGGCATAGAATTTTCATTTGTTAAAGGGATAGTAATTCTTTGCTCCTTATTCTCAAAACTGATATATACCTTATTGAACCGTAGATCAACATTATTTTCATACCACCACGGGTTCCCAAGTAGAGATGGGAAGCTATCTTCCTCTGCAAGCGCTAAAACCTCAAAGTCCCCAGTGAACTTGGCTCCCTGTATAGTAGCAGATGCATCTTTTAAAACTCCAATGGGGGTGGCCTTAGTTCGATTAGACATGAAAAAAACATTCGAGGATAGCTATAATAGAGCTATGCCCATCTATACCTATACATCTAAAGTAAGAACATTGACTTCTGCACCTGTGTCAATCAATATATTACTCAAAATCCATCCTTCCACAATAGCATTTAGAGTGATTTCCTTGTAATAATCCAAGCTATGAGGGGAAATATTAGCATGCAAGGATCTCTCATCCATTCTCAATACATGCACGCAGAGAGTTTCCCTTCATCCAATTCCTTAATAATGGGATGATATTCTCCTAATGCAGCATTCTACATACTTCTTTAAGATGATCAATATTATAGTGGACCATCTTTGCGGCCTTCTTCTGTTCTATCTTTCATGATTGATCCTTTAAACACTGGATTTATCCCTGAAGGTTTCTGAGTAGGTCCATATTTTCTTATTAAACCTCCTTCTGATGGGTAGGATCTGGGTACCGTGCATGTAGAACCTCTTCCTTAGTGATGATAGGATTCTATTTTAATGCTTCTCTAGCACTCGCAGCTTCAGTGTGTGTAGTAATATTTTTAGGTAATACTTCACATCCTGGTGTCAACTTGGGCATCCACTGATTTTCCACAATGCGTTGTATCCAAACCATCCATGTGCCTTTGTTTTCTTGCTTATGCTACTTACTAAGATGCTCATATAAGTCTGGGCACCCCTGATAACTATGATTCTTCCCATAGAAAGAACATGTAATAATTTGGGGACATTAGCACCTGTAGTGGTCAGGTGATCCACATGTAAAACAAGTTCTGTCGAGGAAAATCACCTCGTCCACTACCACGACTTTGGCCTTCGAATCCACCACAGTATCCTCTACCGCTGATATTACCTCCTTCATAATGTCCTTCATTCCAATCATAACACACTTGATTGTGATCCTAATGCTCACCCTTCCATTTAGAGTTATTTTATACTCCTGTCTATCATAAACCAATATCGATAGCATCATGGATCTAACCAATCAACTGGAAATCATTCTGTATCATGAGTCGTGGACCTACAAATTTTATAATAGTAAGAGACGTTATTTCTCATCACACATTGTAATAGTGGGCAACGGCTAGCATCAAGGTTCAAATGACATATCTCACAGTCTAATAGCAATGAACGTTCTGATCTGTGGGGACAAACTATCGTTGGTGTGCCCTTCTAGTTCACAATTTGTATACCAAATTCATGTGCGCATCATCATGTGCTAAATTTTCCTATAGTTTCTCCAACTACTTTTCCATAGCTCTACAATTTGTGTCTCCAAGAATGGACTTACCCCATTGTCTACACACCCAACTGACCTCAATGTGTAAAGCTTCTTCAAGTAATTCGCATGGATCAATGTATGTATTATGTGATAGAGCCCTTATAAAAGGTGTGATTAGACCTCCAACGAATCAATTGTGCATGTTGGCTTGCATGAATGTCATAAGAAAGTGTAAACATTAGAGTTTTGAAGTGAGTGTCATACTCCTAGAAATTCTCAGTAGTTCCTCGTTTAATATCCTTGAGTGCGCTTATACTCTTCTTCTCAAACTTAAGGATGTGAAAATTTGTAAGGAAAGCATATTTTAATGTTGCATAGTCTATGCAAGTCTGATCGGGGAAAAACTTTATGTACCAGATGTGTGCACGTCCTTGTAACGTAGTGGAAAATTTACTTGCCTTGTGCTTAGAAGCCATGATACCTTTTGCGCACGCCACAATATCTCACACATGTGTACGTGTTCAACAACATTTTCTATACCCCTATACTTTGGAAGACGAAGAGACATCTCCATGTAAATATTTTGGGGTTGGTGCAGACCTTGCCCATGTGATCCAAAACCTCCTGTGTTACTTATGCCTCTAGAACCACAAGATCCACTGAGAACTAAAACCACTTATACCTCCTGATCCTCAACCTATAGACAAAAGAGGACCAAAAGATGTACTTCCCTATGTCCCAGTAGTAGTACTAAAATAAACCACTACCATCTGCAAGGTGGTACCACTCCCAGAAGTGAGTCCAAAATTATGTGTGCTCACATTCTATTCGGATGATGTGCCTGAAAAGGTACCTCCAAATAATAATGAAGATGTTTGTCCTGCCATAGTTGTACTTAATTTTTCTCCTCTACTACCCAAACTAGTGTGTTGATTACTTTTTGTACTAGATATTGGAAAACCAAGTGCAAAGGTGAGGTTTCCAATGTAGATTCAGATGCGCGCCCACAGACCAGGTCATCTTTTTTGGTGCACTCCTTCATGAGGTCGGGGAGGGATCCCTATAATGCTTACCCAAATGGGGGAGTTCCTGATGATATAGCTCCACGTCTCCCATGTGAGCTCCAAATCCTTCACGAGGAATCTCTCTCCTCAATGCCATTCATTCTAAAATATCACACTACTTCTCTATCTCCCTCTCATGTGCCTCATTATACTTAAGCCACCTTTCTTCTCTTTACCTTTACGCTGCTAGGTTTTCCATCTTTCACCAAACCTACTCCTGCTACCGCGCATGATGGGGTTTAGCTAGCCATAGGTTTTTCTTCCAAGTTCAGGGTTACCATCAAGATCTTGATCGCAAGTGGAATTCCTTGCAAGTAAGTTCCCCTAGGATACCGTAAAAATTGGAACTCGGCTACATCCGGGCACGAATAAGTGGAAATTAAGTACTCCAAGATATAACTATTCAAAACTCCACAAAACCAAGTATCCACAACATGTGTCCAAATAAGATCAACATCATAAATGGCCTGAAACTCTTCATGCATCCAAACTAGTGTGTGATACCTCTAGTGCCATTTAGATGCATAAGCAACAAGTCACTCGTACAGTTCTACAAGAAAGATAATAAAGAAAATATCATACAAACAATAATACAAATTATGTTCCATCCACATGTGTGCGTTAAACTCAGATCCAATGCTAAACCTCTGTGCGTATTATTCTTCCAGATCTTGTATCCACTCTTCAAAAATTAGGTCAACCGGTACATCTTCATCACAAAGAATCCTGAAAACAACTGAAAAAGAGGTCTCGGCAATGGAACCAATGATGCATGATTTAGGCCTAGAATTGATGGCTCATGGTCAAGATTGATGGAGAAATGATGAGGTAAGTTTTTTCATGACATTATTGACATGTTGAGGGTGATGTCACCCCTATCCCATGACTACTACAATACCATTAAGGAGCTCAAAACAGGGGTATAGAAGAAATTTGATGTTTTTGCTTACCTAGAAGATGAAAAATGAAGTTTTTCTCCTAAGAAGGTGATTTTTTTATTTTTCATGGTGTACTGATGCTTTTTCAGATGATGGAAGTGTAATTTTCAAGGGAGCTTGGCATTTGCATGCTTGAATGAAGGAAAAAATCATTTTTCTGCAAAAATCAAGAATTTGAGCTTGTTTAAGACCTTTGGTTGATGTTTCTAACAAAAGCATGAAGGTATGAAGCTGAAGAAGGTGAATGAGGTGAGTTATAAGTGATGCAACCTAGAATTTACCAAGAATAACCCAGGCATGTTGGCACATCACTTAGTCTAGACTAAGATTTCACCCAAAGTGTGCAAAGGTACCAAGCCCCTCTTTAGGGTTTCCCATGCATGATGTTAGCATAATGAAGACTTAATGCATTCAGATCCATAAATAGCATAATCATTCTATAGAGCATACTCTAGGTCTAGATCTAAGAGTAACAGATGTAAATATTAACCATAATGAATTCCACCATACAAGAACTAATTACAACCATGATTAACACCTTGATTCAACCAATACAATCCATCATATTGAACACAATGAGTAGACAAAAGATTTTTACAATACATAGTATCATATGCTCATGTGCGCATGAATCTGGTAACATAACTTTATAATAGCTCTCTTCTCAGTTCTACATTCTCTCACATACTTTCTTACATACTCTATACATACATAAACTTCACAACTCACTATATATTTATAGAGGTGGGTACTTTCCCTTCACCGGTTACATCATTCCCAAAATAGGTCACATGCTGAAAATAGCCATGCACCTTTACAATAATAGCCACACATGCAAGTGCGCTAAAAATAAATATCTGATAGTTAATTCTGGTTATTAACTCGAACCCATGTGAAGTGCTTAGTAGAAGTTCTTCCAAAAATAGCCTATGTGTGTCACACAAGTCTTTATCTGGTTTGTGTGTTCCACACGCTATCTCCAAAAATAGCCCGCACTCAGGAAAATGGCTAAGTCCCAACTTTGTCCTTGTATTTTTCATGCGTGTCCTTTCCTATCCTTCCACACCTTTGACTATGCTTTACTCCTATGGGTGAATATTTTGTGCGCCTTCTCCTTAGTAACATACTTTTGTCCACTCAACAATAAGTATGCCTTTTTCATTAATGTAAAAAGGGGGAGAAGTTCAGGTTGTTTTCCATCAATGACAAAGGTAGAGATTGTTGGCATGATATCCTTGTAGGTGTTTTCATTGATGAAAAACCACATTAGTGATAAAGTGAATGTTGTATGATGATTTCATTATGTTGTATATTATGATTACATACTTGTTTAGATGTGTTTGAGGTTGCTACAGTGGGATTTAGTGAGGTGTGTTTGCTCAAGCAAGACCATACAAGTGCCTAAGAGATGTAGTATGAGATTATTGGATTCTTGGGATTCATGTTGATATGATTTATAACATGTTTTGAGGGTTATTTATCTCTCATAATAGTGGTATGGTACAGGTACATGTGTTTCACTTGGTTACAGGTGCTCATTGGGAGAAGGTATGGACAACTTGAAGGTGTGAAAGAGTGTATTGGAGCCATTTGAGCTCATGGAAACATGAAATCAGATATATAATGGCATATGAGGTATGTTTGGGTCATTTTCATAGGTTATATGTTTAATTATTGCACTATTTCAGTTGATACTAGCTTCTACAGTGAAGATCTAACATGCAAGCATAGGTAAGTCCTAGTGACTAGAGAGATTGGGTTATGGTGTTATAATTATAATTATTGGAGATGTTAGAGGGATGAGTGATGATGCTCTCAGAAAAATTTCAAGTTTCTTTGATGATTATTTTACAAGTTATGACAGTTTTTGTGAGACATGGTGAAAATCTAGTTCTTTTCCAGTTCGAAGTGCAACTTTAGATGCTCGTTGTGAATAGTATTATTTGCATGGGAGATTTTGGATTTTATGGTATATTATATGGTTATTTTATAAGGTTTTATAAAAATAATGAGGTCATTTGATAGTCACGTTCTTATGAACAAATGTTAAGAAGGTAAAGTGGTCTAAAACCCTAGTTAAACCCTAGCTAGGAGCAGTTGGTAGAAAGTGAAGTATTGTGACCAATATTTGATTGATTAATAAAAATTGATGATTATATATTGTATAGTACTCTTAAATATTTCCATAAATGTATGGTTGAGGTCATGGTGATATGTGGGCCCCACCTAAAAATAGCATTTTATGGAGATTAAGGTTTTAGGACAATATGGTACAAAGGCGTAACATGTAGAATTGATGGTGTATGATGATTGGGAGTTTTTATTGATTTAATTAGAGGTTTCAGGAAATGTTGATTCAGTTTCATGTTGTTTTGAGGTCCAAACAGGTTGACTAGTCAAAGGGTAGTTTTGGGGTCTTAAATAACAGGGTCCAGTAAAATGGTCATAACTTGAGCTACAAGTGGAGTTTTGAGATGATTAAAGTTGAGTTGGAAATTATATTCATATATATTTCCATTAATATATTTATTTACTCATGATGAGGTAATTTGAAATTTTTTACAGGTCATTCTTTAAGCAAGAATATTTTTGGTAGTTCATGACAACATATGTTTTGGTACAAGTTTGATGTTGTTTGAAGCATGATATGGATTGGGTTATGCTTCCTATAACCTGGAATGTGAATAGGGATTAAGTTTTCATCCAATGAATCAATTTTTTATGTATTTAATGTATGTAAAAATTATTTTATGAGCTAATATTTGGAAACATCATTTTTGGCAGGTTGATCTGGTGAATACAAATGTTTCTGTGGTTTGAAGTGAAGGATGTTTCATGACTTATAACTTTATAATAAGTGTTCTAAATGTTCTGGAATTTATTTTTAGTGGTCACATGGAATGTTTTTTTTAAGTAGAAGTGATTTGGTGATTAGATGAAGTTTCCAGGGTCCTGAAGGGTGCAGGAAACAATTGTTTTGAGAATTGTAAAGAGAACTGGGCCCAGTAAATGAAATAATTTGATTGGTTGATATTTTATTCATATTTAAAGGGTTTTGGGTCATGATAAAGTATTGTACTAATGTTAGGACATTTTTAAGAATGTCCCTATGGGGTTTTGAGCCATTTTTGGCACATGTAATGATATTTTTGGATAAGACGACCTAATTGGGTCACTTGTGACTGTTATATTTAAAATTTAAAATATTTCCTTAATGAATGGGTCTAACCAAATGTAGGTAAAATGTTGTGCATAATTTTGAAATATGGAGAAGCATATACAAGCATGTTTTTGGGTGCTTTTTGGAACTAGTTGAGTGTGTGCATGTGGAGCTACCTAGGGAAAGGTGATTTATAGGTATATGAGCATGAATTTATATCATATCAGGTGTGTGACATGTTGAGGAATATCAACATGAACAAGAATGTGTGAAATAGTTTTAAGCATTGAGAAGTGAAGAAAGAGATAGATTGTGTAAGTTGAAGACCTAGGGTTTGGAAGAGTTTGGAGCTGAATCTTTAGATCAGTATGAGTTGTGGTATCAGAAAAATGTTAGTGGTCATAATTCAACAAAATATTGTGTGATGAGTTATATTCATGTGAGTCTATTGTTGTGAGTAATCTCAACAAGGGTTTAGGGGTTGGTCCTCCTTGTGGGGTTGGTGCCTCACTAAACAAATCTCTTGTGATGTGTAATATTCACTTGAGTATTTGTTGTGTGTAATATTAGCAAAATTTTCCTTGTGTTTTCTTCCCCTTGAGTGTTTTCACTTATATCTTGTGTTTTTTGTTGTCTCTATTGCTCATGGTTTATAGGATGTATGATATTTGATTGTGTGCAGAAATTAATGGATAGTTAAGTGATTATGTGTTTTTGAATAAGTAATCTGAATTCTGATTTCAATTTTTTATAAGGAATGATTCACCCCTCCCTCAGTGCATTGTGCTTCCCAAAAAAACCAAACAAAAAGTAAATGGGGAAAGACTTCACAATGGGGTTAGGATCATGTGTATGGTCATGACCCTATTGTATGGTTTTGATTGAGGGTCAAACAAATTCAAAAAAAGAAACAAGGGAGTCAAATATATCTGTATGAAGGATTCAATTTTAGTGAAAGTAGGAAAAATGAAATAAATAAGTCCAATAAAACAATAAAAATAAAAACTAATAAGGAAATTATGCCACTAAGATCTTATCTCTTTGTTTGAAACTCGTGTATATATAACCATAGAAAAACATGATGTAATAGTTGTTTTTTGTACATTTTAGTGTCTACAAATATCTTATTAATTTTGGTTCAGATTGCATAGTAAAATTGTGTTATATTATTAATAAAAAAATATTGTAAATATATAGGAATTTTCTTATAATCACTCACCTTAATTATAAGATAGTTGTTCTAACAACTAACGATTATTATTCCTCAAATATCTCTTTGACCTATATTAGTGCGTGGTTGAAAAAACACACTGATATAAATAATTATAATTGTTTATTAACACCTTTTATTTTTTCTCAACAATATAAATGTCTAACCTATTTTGTGGTCACATAATATTTGTTCACACCAAATATTTCCTAACATGTGTATATGTTAAAGGCACCTTGAAAATGGCCTTTTGGTTTGATTCAATCTTGTTCATCCATTAATTTACGAAATGTAAAAAAGCTACAAATTGTCTTACCAAATTGAAACAATTTTGTGGCCTAATTCCCTGATAGTTAGTATTGGTCCTTTTAAGTGAAATATACTTGGGCCTTTGATTATGGATGTGGATGTTAAGGAATTCCCTAGGTCAGATAGTTGACAATGGGTCGTGGGTATTGGTATTGCAGGGGTGTGCTTGTATTTGGATAGATTTTGGGTAATTGAATGATCTAAACTAAGTTTGGGATAATTTTTGTTAACATAGGATAGTTTTAGATTCCCTTGAGTATTTATATGGATTAATTTGATTAGTGAGGGATTCCTTTAGCTAGTTTTTTGGTAATGGACAATATTTGGATGTGGGTAGTATATATGTGACATGTTTTTTTTGTGGAAACCTTATTTTTCTATGGATTTTATAGAAAAAATTGATTTTTACTCAAATTAGGAAAGACTTCATTCTTGGGAATCATATTTAATCTTTCCAATGGTTTCCATCATGATCAAAGTAAAATATAGTTTTCAATTGGCGATGGATTTATTTTCTTCCATGTATTTAATTTATTCCATGCATACATGTCTCATTATGTTCACTTGTTTACACTCTTAAATACTCTTACCCCTACTTTGGGTCACATAGATCTTCATTACTAGCACCTACCTTGGTTACTATAGCTTTCACTCAACTTTAACAAGTTATTATTAAACATGTTTTAAACCAATAAGAAATTAGTATTATTTTCTTACATTAATTTTCAAATGTCTGAAAATTTGAACTTGCTTATTTTTTACCCAAAAATTATTTAAAATGTATTTATCTAATTTGTGATTGGCTAAAAATTTTTACCCCTTATTCCCACCTTCATTTGAATTGATGCACCATGGTGTCATCATATTTATTGTGATTGTCATTTCTCCATTTTGAGAAATAATTCACTTTTTTGGAATTTTTTGCTTAAAATAATTGACGTATTTTATAACTATGCACTCTTTTGTCTCTTATAATATTTACAAAAAATTAGAATTGTCTTTTATGTATAGACTTGATGGTAAAAATTTAAGTACTTTTTAAATTGGAGTGAATATTTTCTAGAGAATTCCACCTAAGTATTCCAAAGGACTTATTCAAAAACATAAAAAATAGTGCCACTTTTTCCTTATATTACACCGTACATATGTTTTATTTTATTTAAGATACAAATAATATTATAATGAGTTTTTAAATTATTATAATATTATCTACTTTAAAATAATTTAATACTAATTGTTTTAAAAACAATAAATTGCTATGGATGAAAGCACAATACTATGTCCCACTTGGTGTTCCAAAAATGCGAGTAGGTATTTGGGGTGGGTTGGTATTTAAGGGTTGTTCATGCGAACATCCCCCTTTGTGCAACACCCTTTGTTCTGAATTTCCATGTAAGCCACAAAAAGGTATTCACGCGAACACTCCCTTTGTGGGAAGGGTGGTTCGCCCAAACCCCCTTCACGTGAACCCCATGTTTATATCTTTTTGGTGTCACGAAGGTTCTCACTTTTTCCTTTGCCCTGAACTTCTTCATACAAAATACAATCAACTGAATGCTTCTATCAACAGGTCACACTTAGCCTATCCCAGCAGTCACCCAACGTTTCTCGAACTACATTTTTATACTAGTTTTTTTTGTAAAAAATGGTTTTTTTATAAAGATTACAATGCACTAAATTGGTTTTTTTTATAAATATTACAACGCACTAAATTGGTTTTTATGCTGGTTTGTTTTTTAAAAATTGGTCTTCCCTATAGAATATTGAAACCCTAGCTAACAGTAAATTAAAACCCTAGCTAAAACTCAACAATAAGTGATCCTAAGAAGCAATTTCTCTCCAATCCCCAACTATGCAACCAATCCCCATATTTCACTTCAATCCCCAACTACTGTCATTCTTGACTTCACAAAATTAATAGAATAATCAACTTCTATACATGTTTTTGTTATATCAGTTCAATCCTCCAACCAGGTGGAAGTTCATCACAAGATTAATACTAGACCTACATTTATGCTTTTCCATGTCAACATGACCTATGATCATGCAAGAAAAGCATTTAAAGAGAACACAAACCCAATAAGCATATTATTCTTTTGAATTTATTTGTAATTATAACTACAATTAAATTTATCTTGGTTTGAACTACACATGACACTCTCTGTCCAATGTACTAAAAGTTATATCAACACAAGCTTGCTTGATGTCATTTGATCCAATGATTTTTCGTATGGATCCTTATACAATTAGAGCAAGCATCAACATAAGATTTCACTACTACCAATATCGAAAGTGGATTGATTTATCTTTGATGAAAACATTCCTCTTGGGTAAGTGGAAAAGGAACAAAATGCCCATTACTTTGTCACAATTTCCAATAAACCATTACTCTGAAAGGATTATGGGGTTTACAGTTTCTTCCCCAGTCTGACATCGATTTGTGAGGATTATTTCCTTGGTGTTCTCATAAAAGTATGGTATTCCTTGTCAAAATTATTTTTGTTGAGTTCATGGTGTGTCAAATTTTTGAAGTCTTATGTTATCATGTTTGAATCTAAGTCTAAGCCCTTGTGTCATTTATTAAGCTAATCATGAACCATATATTTTTCCTCTATGAATTCTTAGCACTGTGGAGAGAATGTATCATAGGAAAAATTGTGCTGGTGAATGATAGACAAGAGGCTAATGAGAACTTTGTATTTTATTTGCCTATTCTTGTCATTTTGCAATTTCTCAAATTTTGTGGAAATTTATGGTTGTAAATTACATGAATCACATCAAACAATGTAATTTATTCACTGAGTATGAATGTAAATATACACATGGGATATTTATTTCATTTGCATGACTTGTTTCTTTCCTATTCTTCCATACCATACCATACCATGGATATTTGAAAAACATCACAAAATTCATAATTTTTTATAAAATGCTTAGGATAAAAATTATATTCTCATTTAAATTAATATCACATATCTTTATTAATTATCAACCATTAATATAAAAAACATAACCCATGTATCAGTTTTGAAATTCTAATGGTAAGTCTAAGTTTTCCTTCTTAGTTTATGTTCTATACTTTGAGTCCTGAATTGATAAGACCTTAAAATTAAAAATGAAAAGTGCTTTGAAAAGTCTGTACTTATGATTTTGTGTATCATACATCATGAAAAAGGTCTCATTTCTTGTCTTTGAGATGTAAAGTCATGTCTTTGAAAATATTAATTCTCAAACAATTCAACAATTTAATATTAGGGTAGGGACTAATCACATTGTGACTCTTGTTTCTTCCATATGTTTTATATTCCACTTCATGTTATTTTTCACCCTTTAACTTTAGGGTTCCCTAAAGGTCAATGCCATCACCTATGGGTAGAGTGAAAAGTTTGGTTTTTCCTTTGGCCAACACTATTTCCCACAATAAATGGAATCATATATATAACCCACCACTTTTTTACATTTAGATCACTATCAATTTATCAATCAAAAAGGAATTACTTGTTATCACTCACATATTTGTTCACTATTTCATACTTATTTGTTAGACTTGGTGATTTGGAGCTTATAATTTTTCATTCGGGTCACCATAGTGAGTTAGGACTAGATGTCTTCTTGTTGAGCTTTCCGCTTCTCCACTCATATTCATTCTTAATGTAAATGAATGCACTAGCTACTAAATAAACTAGTCAAATTAGAAATATGGAGTGTTTATGTTACCTCAGATGCTTGATGCTGAATATGGGCGCCAAATGATGGATTGTTATTACAACAAGATCTACAAAACTGAAACGGATTGGATTAGATAGATAAATGTGGGGTTTTCCCCAACTAAGTGGTTCCAAGAATCTTTTGACTTCGTTGGTGGATGTCAACCCCCGTTTGTTAGATAAAAGGATGTGAAAGAAAAAAGCATGCAAAAATAAAAATTTCATTGAATTTGGAAATGGTAGAGACTAATATAAAGCTAGTTAGATGACAATAGTTGTAAAATAAAGGTTACCTAGTCTGGGTCGACGATGACCCAAACTTTGCACAAGTAGGTTGAAGGTGAGCTAGGAAAATGAATTTGGAGCTATAGATGAAATATGCAGACTTTCAAGGTTTGGGAGAAATTTGGAAGCTAATGAGGACTTGTAGCTACTATAGGAGGATCAAGAGAGAAGGAAAAAAGGCAGAAAGGTGGGGAAAAGGATAGAAAAGACTGATTTAGACATATTATTGGATGGACAGGGCCCTAGTTTATGGAGACCAGGGAGGCTAAGCAGTGACTGTAGTAGGATTGGGATGAGGCCAAGAAAAGATAGCTAGATATGGCAACCTTCAAGCTCTAGAATTGGAAATAAAGGTTGCTGAGTGATAGCTGAATGTTTCTCTAGACTTGAAAAAGGTTAATCTGTAAGAAAAAAAAGATAATTTGATAGATAAGTTGATAAAAGCACTATAAAAGTAGGAAAATCTCATGAAGAGAGCCCATGAGTGATGCAAAACACATTTGGTGATGGATGGGATGTCTGTGACTGTTACAGGAAGCCGTGGAAGTCATGAAGAAGCTCTTATTGATGTCTGATTACTTGATTTCCGAGTGATTTCCCGTGGTTTCATATGGAATGGAAATAAATCAACATAATTATAGGTTCAATCGAAACCAGGCTAGGTCACCGCCGATTATGGGGAATGTTTCCCTTACAGGCTTGTTTTTTTATTTAAGGTGAGGTTTTATGATTTTAAAAAGCTATCTGAATGCTTTAAAGATATTGGTGAGATTAGATGACTTGGGGATGAATCCAAGGTAGGTAGGGTTTTAAAAATATATGGGATGAAAGCTAGAAAAGTAAGGTGATTTATATGTAGGATAAATCGTCCTAATTAGAAAGTTGGTTGGGGCAATGGATGAGGATATTAATTAATTAATTAATAGAAATTAATTAATTAATAGGATCAATGTGGATGGGATAGTTGGGCATGCAAAACATTAAATGATTAATTAATTAATGTAGCTTAATTAATTAATAAGGATTGGATGGGCATTTGATTGAACAAAGGGGATGATTAAATTAAAATATGCACATACGGGTGAATGAGGGCATGGATACCGATTTTAGGTGTCTACATTTTTCACCTTTTTATTGAGTGTTTTGTGGTAGAAAACCACAAGACAAACACAAAAGGGGTTGGATAGGGATAAAGGATTGATGATAAGATCCCCTATAAATGGGAGATTGATGGCGTCAAGAAAAATTGATGATGTGTTTAAAAAAGGTAGATGGTGAAGAGCTTATGGGTGATGAAAAGATGGGTAAAAGCATAACCAAGGAAAAATTCCCTAGGTAAGAAGGATCGCAATAATGATGGAAAACTATGACGGTGACTCCAATATCACATCGGTAGGGGAAAATTGTGGTCTCAACAGAGATAGCGGACAATGTTCTATGGACCAATGAGTGGGTGAAGATCACTATAGTATGGATGCAGGCCTGGATGACCAATGTTTCATGGGAAAGTCATCAAAATATGCGCAACTATATGTGAAAAGTATGAGAAATCATTTTTACATGAGGAATCGAGTGAATAGGATATGCATTCACAACGAACGAGGATAAAAAGGCATGGTGCCCAATGGGACACAAAAAAAAGGGCCAAGAAGGAAATGTATGAAAAAGATGGATGAAGAGATAATATGCCCCAAGAGGGGAACGCATGGCCAAAAAGGAAAAAGGGAAAAAGAAAAATATGCCCTAAGTGGGGGAAAAGGTATGGCTGCAAAGGAAAAATGAAAAAAAGGGGTAAAAGCATGTCCCAAGATGGGAAGAGTATGGCTAAAAAGGTGGACTTCGATGAAAAATAATGACACCTGTATGAAAGGCCCAAACATGGCCACAAGAGTGGACTTGATGAATGTAATGATCGAAGGGAAAGATGAATATGGCCTCAAAGGAGGAATTCGTGTATAGATTAAATAGGATTACTAAATGAAATGCCAAAAAGAGAAGGGATTAAAATACCTGAAGGAACAAAGGATGCGACCACAAAGGTGGATATCAAAAAAGGAAAGTATGCCTAAGAGAGGGATAGGTAAATGACCACAAAGGTGGACTTTGGAAGAATAAATATTCCCAAAGGAAAGGTAAATAAATATGGCCACAATAGTGGAATTTACGATTGGATTAGAATGCCCAAAAGGGAAGTAATTATATCCACAACAGTGGACTTTGTGAAGAAATCCCAAAGCGAAGACTGCAAGGATGAGGGGAAAAACATAAAATTAGAATTGCAAAGGCCAGTCGATGGTGATTATGGCCAATCGACGGTGACCCAAGGGGGTCGATGGCGACTAGGTGTCAGTGGGCTATATAAATCGATGAGACACACAAAGCTTAATGAGAGAGAGAAAAGAGAGAAAATAGAAATTAAGAGATGGAGGCTGCCAAATTTGTGAGGAAACGTTAGAGGGTGCGAAGGATGGTGAGTAAAAAAACCCACACTAGTTTTAAATTAAATTAAATGTTCTATTTATTTATTTTACATTTTTTTGTAAAAAAATTGATGACGCTAGGGGTGATTAGTGGCGACCTAGGTGGGTCAACATCGATTTGGACCTAGGGCATGCTGATTTGACCATGGATGTGTTGACCTGACCTGGGTCGACATCGATTGGTGTAGGATTTGAAAAATTAAGTGTTATATTTTATTTGGATTGAAATTTTATGCATTTTGAATGAATTTTTGGATCATGGGTCTGACATATGTATGTTTTTCTTGTGATTATAGGCTCGAGAGACCTTATATCTTAGAGACCGAGTGTCGAATATTTATGAAAAGATCATAGGGGACGTGATAGATTTTGGGTGGGACCATCTATCCACAACCAGATTCAGTGGATTTAGACACTATCAAAAGATCCCATGAGATGTGGGCCTTATTATTGCTCTTGTGGAGAGATGGGATAGGAAGACTGTTACATTCCAGTTTAGGACAAGGGAGATGATTATCACCTTGGAGGACATGTATCAGATCGTCAAACTACTAATACAGGGGGAGAAGATAGTTATCATCACTAGTGATGATAGATTGGTATATATGACATGGTTGTTTCGAGCTGATGTGCCCCTCATCAAATTTTCCTTAGGGGATTTTGCATATGGGCAGAGATATGAGGCTGGGGTGGCACACAGTCAATTGATTTTCATGGTTATGATGGTAGTGTCCTGCTATGCTTTTTTAGACTCAGGAGGAGCTCAGTTTCCATGGGCATCAACCAGTGTAGTTGATGACATTGTTGACCACCGGATAGTGTTTTCATTTGGGACCACATTATTGGCTCACATTTATCATGAGCTAGCTAGATGTCATATTTCTACTACACTGTTGGGATTATGAGCACATAGCAGTGATTAAGAGATTTCAGGGGAGAGAGAGGAGTAGATTGGTATGTTGATATATTAGTAGAAATTTATGTTTATCAGGTTAGGTGAGGGCCATATAGGGATTTATCTATTTTCGTGTCTTGGTGTGGATGTAGAGTTCTAGGGTATGAGATGGACATGGTGGGTATAGGGAAGGAGGCCTGAGATAATCAAGGCCATCCAATTTTAAAAAGTGAGACTACAGTTTGGGGTCATCCAATCAGTGCCACATGATCCCATTTTGTATATGAGAGAGGATTTGGATAGGGAGTTATCAAGCCATATCATGGCGGGTTCACTGGAGGAGGAGGCTAAAATTTGGGATGATGATGATGACATTGGGATTAGATTCAGGTACTCTGATTGGCATACAACAACATGGGCAGCTCAAGGAACTGAGGAGGGAGGCGAGGAGGAGATTGAGGATACAGAGTTGGATGTTGAGGTGGATCATAGAGGAGGTGGATATGAGGGAGCATGAGAGGCTGTAGAGGTGGCACAATTACATGCCAAGATGAATTTAATGAGGGTAGGGAAAGACACAGATCTACAACAACGGGATGTGATCAAGTAGGAGTGTGACCAAGTGATTTAGGAGAGAGATTACCATTGTAGGCAGAGGGAGGCCTATAGGACATGATTTAGAGATCTGTATACCATTGTAGTGACCGAGTCAACTAGTGGAATTCAGGCAGTGTCACAGGGGTCAGTAAAGATGGATCCCCTTGACATGATTGGGATGGATAGGTATCTAGCGTTTGGTGCCGAGGCTAAATATTATTAGGATATCATGATCCAAAGGATGCCAAATATGCTTCGTTACTTGGTGCATCTTCAGAGGAGGTTGCAGATGGATTTGGGCCGTTGTGGAGCATAGCAAGTGTGGCTCAGCTAAGGTGATAGGAGGGAACCCATGAGTGATGTGATGGCACATAGGGTTCAGGTGTTATACTTTCCCTAGGAGGAGAGAATATGAGAGTATCAGACATATAGTTTATTGATTTTGATAGTATTTCAGCTTTAAGGGACCCCCCTAAAGGGACATGATGTATAGACACTCATTTTGAAACATGATATATGATATATAATTTTTATTTGTGGATCATTACATGTTATAATAGCCCATGTGTCTATCGTATGATGTGATGATTTTGATTTCTGTATGATGTGATGATTTTAGATTAGATGAGATGATGATGATTGGTTAGTGATGTAAAAATGGATTATATGTGATGTGATGATTGATTAGATGTGATGTGATTGTTATGGTTTCTTTGAAACACATGTTTGGTTCATATTTGATGATGATGGTGAAATGTGTAGATAATGACATGGGTGTGTGATGTGGTGATTAGGATTACATGTTTTGTATTTAAATCTAATCATGATGGTGAAATGCATGTATGATTAGATGATTACTTTAGATTCAAATGTGGATATGGATACAAATGTGTGATGTTAGAACTAAATGCTCCATGTAATTTAAATTTGATGATGATGATTAAAATGTACATGGGTAAAATGAAAGCAAATTAATAGGAGATGTGATTAATAATGAATGTGTTATTAGATGAAATGAAGACAGAAGTAGTAAGGAATAAATGTGATGGGGCTAGGATGAAAAACACTTCTTAAAAGTTGTGACCATAGGTATGAAAAAAACTGTACTATAGCAAGGAATGTGTGAGGAAAACATGCCTCCAATACATTGGAGGTAAAAAAGAGGGGGATCCAAGTAACACAAGGCACATGTGACCAAAACAGATGTTAGCAAGTAACCAACGATAGTTAGTCATTACTATGATCATAAGGAGAAAATGGATGAGATGATCTCATAGACCTAATGTTGACATGAAAAAATGGGTTTGAGATGTGCTTGTGCAAAGAAATGAGGGTTCTCCAAAAGTGGTGTTCCCTAAACTATGCCCTAGCTCTGGGAAGGGGAAAGAGAAAGACGATCAATGCGGGAAGCTTTCTTAGGATGCTGATAAAATAGAAGGATGATCAATGCGGGAAGCCTTAAAATATCATAAGGAGTAACCATCCTTCAAGGGTATGGTCTACTTTCGACAATGTATAAAGATGGTAAGAATAAATGATATCCATCTTTCAAGGCATCAGTCTATTTATTTAATTTTTGATTTTGATTTCATGCTTTTATTTTTTTTTTTTTCTCTTTTTTCCATGAATACCTGTCATTCGAGGGATCAGTCTATTTTTGATACTTTTATTTTTGATTTGAGCATCCTTGAATTTTGATTTTGCATGGGGGAGAGTTGGAACTAGCCAAGTAGACCACTTAGGAGGGGATAAAGAGTGTACAAGAGACACCCTTGTACCTTTTTACATGGTTCTAATAGGTGAATAAGAGGAAGATGGATGTGATGATCGTGAAGTTCCCACCAAAGGGGAGAACTTATCCATAAACAATATGCTACAGGTAGAGCCATGGTGCCCGTATTTAAGGTCACATCTAGGAAGTGATGGAAGACCACATAGTTCCAAATCATCATGATGAGAAATGGAAATGGCTGAGATGGAGGAATGATCTGAAGACATGACTAAGGGAACATTGGTAAATGTGCTAACAAAATAATGGTCACAAGTGTGATGCATTAAGTGGTCCCACTTCTGGTTTACCATACATGGTTTGATCCAGTTATGGGTAAACCTTCCATGTTGGATCCTTTATAAAGTAGCGACGTTCTGATTTAGTTATAATATCACCTAAGGATGATGGGGAAAGATGAAGGAATGAATAATAAAATCAAGCAGAAACTTATTAAGAAAGTGAGTGGCATGCATTTAATATGAACACATGGTCCCTTAGTGAAAGAAGATAAATTGGGATTATATGGAATGAGATAAATTAATATTTGTGTAATAGGCATTGTAATGGCAAGTTCAAAGCCATGGTGCTTCCAAGGGGAATCATAGATATGGGAAAAAGGGTGGTTGTAGGAGGAGAAGATAAAAGGCATGATCAGATGACTTGAGGTGGATGAGATAGGATGATGTCAAATGTGGAGAGGGACTAGTATGTGAACAAACAATTCCTAGAAAGAACTCCCGTCTAGCGTAGGAGGATAAATCGATGAAGATAAGAAGACGGACAAAGAAGATGTGAAAGGAGGGGAATATTATTCCCTAACGAAAGGGATATAGATAAGGTAGTGGATGTCAAAGGATACAGATGTCAGGAAGATGGTGTATCAAGGTGAATGGTGTTGATGAACAAGGGAAGAACCTTGTCAAGAGGTTGATCAGATGGAGATGTGGTAAAAGGGATCGGATGTGCTACAGATGAAGCAGTAGACAAAGAAGGAGACTTGTCAAGGAGGTATTCTTGCTTGATAAGATCATGGATGATAGCCTGAAGATCCCTAAAATGCTCTGTGTCATGACCTGAAGTATGATGGAAGGCACAAATGTGATGAGAATTGAACCATGATGGCTTTGGTTGGCTCGAATCAAAGGGTCTGATGGGAGGAAGCGTGATGGTAGAAGTTTGAAGCAAATGTTGGAGGACCTCAACATAGGATTGAATGTATACATCAAGAGGGGTCTGATGGGATGATATAAATGGCAAAGATGAAGGTGGATTAGGTCGAGGTCTAGGTGGTCTAGAAGAAGAAGGTTTGGTGGATGGTTTAGGCTTTGATGACTGGATAATTGGGGAGCATTTTTTTATGAATACATCAAAACTAGGAGAGAATCAGATGGTTTGGATCATGATAAAGAAAAGATTGGCCTAAGATAGATGGATGTGGTCCCAAGATGGAGGATGGGGACTTGGTTCTGATTGGAGGGATGTCGATATTCTTGTGAGGATGCTCAAGGGGACGTTATGTAAGGACACCAAGGTCTTTAGATTTATATTTTTGGACTACCCTTGGCGGGGATGACAATAATCTCTACTGGGGGATCTAGTGATGGCGTTGTGGCTGGAGATGGAAGTAGACTTATGCATGAAGGATTCTAAGTAGGATAAAGATTTGCTATATGTGGGGATGTCTGGCTGAGATGGATGAAATAGGAGGGTCACCTATAATGGCTGTTAGCTGAAGGGATCTCCAATATTGCTCTGAATGATAGAAGGTGGCGTAGTAGAAGAATGAGATAATGTAGATGTGGTCACGATAGTGAATGCAGTAGGTGTGGGAAAAATCACAGAAAGGGGAACCATTATGGAATCCAAGGATGACACAAGAGGCAAGGGTGGAAGAGATGTGGATGGGGGAACGAGGTCCGATGTAATGGATTGAGTAGGCTCAAGTGTGGAATCAATAATAGGAGTAGGTGTGAATAAAAAGAGGTGTGTTTGGATCCAGCAGTTGATAATTTCTATGTGAGATGATGTAGATGGTAGATGGATAGGGATGAAAAGAAGGATGAGTTCCAATGATGCCTATTTCACGTGTTTCAAGAGGCATATAGGTGATTTGAGGAGATGTGACAGAAGTAGATGTGGATGTGGGAATAACATATATCAGGACATTAGATGTGGGTGAGATAAGCGAGGGGGTCATAATCGAGGAGATAAGTGGTAGAGATAGTGGAGTAGACACAATTTTAGATGATGTAGGCATAGGCAAAGAAATGTGTGATAATGATGTCAATGTAAGCATAGTGATAGGTGTAGATGTAGAGGTAGGTGAGGCTAAGATTGATGTAGATGTAGTGAGAGTCAGACTAGATTTGGTTGTAAGAGAAGTAGTATAAGTAAGGGAGGTTGACAAGCTAACTGTAGATGTGATAGATGTAGGAATAATGCTAGAATGGGCCAAAGGCACAATATTCAGGATGGTAGTAGATGAGGAAATGGGTGATAATAATGTAGAAAGAGGTGTCTGATTTATGGTGTTGATTGAGAATGAGTTAAATTTTTGTGATGTAGTAGATGAAATCGATGGTGGGGGATTGGGAAATAGATGCCTAAATATGTCATGTGATGAAGATGGGGTAGCTTGGGAGCATGTAGGAGTATGGTAGTGAGTGGGATCATAATGAAATGATGGAAATGGGGGAATAATGTTGAGATATAATATGGTAGGCTCATCAGGAGTATCCCTTGGTGAGATAAAAGGAGTGATGTCATAAGATGGAGTAGGATTTGTTGACTGATAGATACAAAGAATGAAATCATGGATGGGGTTATTGTGAGGAATATCCATAAGAGAGGTGGGTATGGTGATGTGGGATGACCCCGAAAGTTCATGAGGTAATGGGGATAAAGGTGGTAAAGGAGAAACATGTGAGGATGAGGGTGATGTGGATATAGGTGATGAGGTACGAGGCACCGGGGTATAAGGTGACAGAGACAAGGGTGATGGGGTATAAGGAAATGGGGATGAAGTTAGGTCTAGGGACTGATACAGTTCGAGAGACAGGATATCTTCAAAAAATATAGTCATACATAAAGCTAGAGGAGTATCTAGAAGCAACTAATGGTCTGGATGGGGTCATTAAATACTGCTGAGAACTTCTCAAGGAAAATTTTTGATCCATTTTTAAATAGGAAAGTAAGAAAATAATTCATTTTTATGTTTTGATTAAGAAAGTGTGAAGAGGATGGATATGAACAGACCTAAAAGATGGTGAACTATGTTTGGTTTCAAGTAAGTTGTGGCTGGGGAATGTCTGAAATGGTCTCTTGTTGGGTGACCAAATCCCAATCAGTGAACTAGGTGAAAGGAATTTTTTGATGGGTTGAATGATTTGTGAAGTTTCAGGTTGTTTGTGATAATATGTGAGATGCAAAGTATTAAACACCCTATTTAGACTATGTGCGTAAGAATGATGCAAAAGAAAGGTTATTTTAAAGCCTAAACGAAATGTGATTTTCGATGAGTACATAAACAAGAAGGGAAGGTACAATGCAAAAAAAACAAATAAGGAAAAGGAGAATACTTGGATAACACTTTTCCTACTTGTCTGCAGTTCTTGAAAGATGACCAATCCAAGCCATGAATCGAGCAAGAAATAAAGTAAGGCCTCATGCTGCAGTGTTAGCGGAAAACAAGAAAAAAAAGATATAGAAAAGAAATAAACCACCTAAAGGGCGCTCCCACTGGGCGTGCCAGGAATGTTTTCCAAGTATCTTGTTCTTAATGTAAATGAATGCACTAGCTACTAAAGAAACTAGATAACTAATAAGGATAGAGGGTTTATGTTACCTCGAATGCTTGATATAGAATATGGGCACTGAATGATGGATTGTTGTTGCAACAAGATCTACAAAACTGAAATGGATTGGATTAGATAGATAAATGTGGGGTTTCTCAACTAAGCGGTTCCAAGAATATTTTGACTTCCTCGGAGGATGTCAACCCCCATTTGTTAGATAAAAGGACGTTAAAGCAAAAAACATGCAGAAACAGAACTGTTACCGAATATGGAAATGGCAGAGAATGATCTAAATCTAGTTAGATGACAATAGTTACAAAATAAATTTTACCTGGTCTGGGTCGAAGATGACCCAGACTATGCACAGGCAGGTCGAAGGTGACTTGGGAAGATGAATTTGGAGTTGTAGATGAAATATGTAGACCTACAAGGTCTGGGAGCAATCTGGAAGCTGATGAGAACCTGTAGATGTTGTAGGAGGATAAATAGAAAAGGAACAAAGACCAAAAGGTGGGGAAAAGGACAGAAAAGGATGATTTAGAAAAATTATTGGATGGATAGGGCCCTGGTCGATGGCAACCAGGGAGGGTTGGCAGTGACTATAACCAGATTGGGATGAGGTCGAGAAATGATAGCTGCATATGACAACCTACAATCTCTAGAAATGGAACTAAAGGTTGCTGAGTGATGGTTGAATATTTCTCTGGACATGAAAAAGGTTAATCTGCAAGAAAACAAAGATAATCTAATAGACAAGTCAATAAAATCACTATGAAAGAAGGAAAATCTCTTGAAGAAAGCCCATGAGTGATGGAAAACATGTTTGGTGATGGATGGGATATCTGTGACTATTGCAAGAAGCTCTGGAAGTCACGAAGAAGCTCTGATTAATGTCTGATTGCTTGATTGGTGAGTGATTTCCCGTGGTTGCATATGTAATGGAAATAAATCAACATACTTATAGGGTCGACGATGAACAGGCTGGGTCACCACCGATTATGGGGAAAGTTTCCCTTACATGCATGCTTTTTTATTTAAGGTGGGGTTTTGTGATTTCAAAAAGATGCTTGAATGATTTAAAGCATATTATTGGGATTAGATGACACGGGGATGAATCCAAGGTAGTTAGGGCATAAAAATAGATGGGATGAAAGCTAGAAAAGAAATGTGATTTATATGTAGCATAAAGCATCCTAATTAGAAAGTTGGTTGGGGCAATGGATGAGGGTATTGACTAATTAATAGGAAACAATTAATTAATAGGATTAATGTGGATGGGATAGTTGGGCATGCAAAAAATTAAATGATTAATTAATTAATGTAGCTTAATTAATTAAAAAGGATTGGATGGTCATTTGATTAAACAAAGAGGATGCTTAAATTAAAATATGCACACGCAGGAAAATGAGGGCATAGATATCGATTTTAGGTGTCTACACATGCATATCATTCACATTGTAAATAAATATTTATAACCCTTATTTTTTTTATCTTACACTTGTATGTTATTTTTCGGTCATTCATCGGTAGATAATGGTAGATGTATGTTTACTTTGTTTTTTTCTTTTTATAATTGCACTATGCCCCTTGGATTTATTTATTATTCTATGCATGTTTATTCTTAATACTTGAAGGATATATATATATATATCTTAGACACAGGCCTTGAAAACCTATATTTATCCTAGGGTTAGGGTCATTATCCTCAAGAATTATAACACTAGTGCTCTTTGAGCACATTTCATCTCTAGTTTATGTGTGTGAACTCAAATTTTATCCCTACATTTGAGCACCCAATTAGGAACCTATATTTTTCTATCATACACTCTGGTGAACCCAAAGTGAATCTTGTTCAACCCTAAATTAGGTTAGATTCACTTTGATTTTCATTTTTACCTATTTTCCCCTTATGATCATCTCTTGTATAGGACCCTATTTCTTGACTGGTCTTAACTATGTGTTATTTATTTCACCCTAACATCATTAGATTCTATACAGACATTTATACGAATGATATTTTTGGTCACTTTTTCACATTTCTCACCTTTTCTGATTTCATCGGTCTTTTTGTATCTCTACACAGTCAATCTCATTAGGATTTGGGAAAAAATATTTTTCTTTTAAACATTATCTTTCTCATTTTCATCATATCTCTTGTTAGGAACATCTTGTCCAGTTTGTATCCTTTTAGGTTCCCTCTAGTTTTTTATTTCATTCCTTAATCTCTCCATAATATCATCAATCTTTTGGATCCTATTCTTCTCCTTCACACATCAACACCATTGACCCTTATACTATACCAGGGCCAATTTCATCTAGATATATCTCCTCCATGTAAGATTCCATCATCCCCTATGCACTAGATCAATCATAAAATGGCCCATATTTGAATTTAATTTAGTACAAAATAAATTAAACTCAATGAAGGTTATTAAAAACCTAAATAAAAACAAATATTACATTCCTAGTAAAGAAAAGTTATTAATTAGGGTTTCTCAAGGTAAAACTCTATGGAATAGAAAATCATAAAACCCAATTCAAAACCCACTGATCAAAATAATCCTTCCACAATGAGAGCATGCCCTATTCAATCAACAAGAACACCTTTAAAAATTAGAAATTTCAAATCTTCTTCCTCTAGTGGCCCTAATCTACCACTTGATCCTAATATATTTATTATAAAGTTATTGGAAAAAAAATTCATCATGCAATCATCCATTACTTATAGCATGCTTTAAATGCAACATCGGATTATACAAATAGCTTCATGTCCAAAAAAAATACCTACAGGTCCTAATCAACCCTTAACACTTCATTTTCCTGTTATCACCAAATCACAGCACCCTTATGTTTCCATAAGTGCATATACTTGAACTTACGGTGTGATTGGATAACATGGGTTCTATCTCCAAGTTGTGGGACTTGCTACTTGAGATAGACCTCCAGAGAAAGTTGGTTCTTGCTTCTAAGCTACCTGCCACAATCTACTCTAATGCAGGGGAAAATAACTATTCTAATCTAAATTTCCAAGGGACCAGGGAGAGATAATGCATGAAATGAAAGCCTACACTAAAGCGGTGATACACCAGAAAAGGAGGGTGTGAGAGTAGTCTTCAAATGCGTGAAATACAGAAGCAAAGTGCACACTAGAAGAGGTGATGGCAGTTCTCCATAATCTAGCAAAACACATTCACAACAATATTTAAAACATACACAATGATAATGTATCCCTACATGAACATAATAATAGACACAATATTCTTGTAAAGAAGAGGTTGAAGGGGCAAGAAGAATGCAAGAAAACACAGCAGGGGAAGATACATCCACAAACTTATATTTTATTACTTCCTGATATGCACAGTTCAATCAGTTACAAGGTAAGGGCTTGGATCACCATGCAAGGAGTCCACAACAAGGGCCTACAACACATTGGCTTCACAAAGAAATTTTTGCAGAGCTTTGCTACAAAAACTACTCCCTTTACAATGAGCCCAACACTCCAATTTATAGAAAAAAAAGAGAAGAGAGAGAGAAGGGAAAATGGAAATCCCGAAATCTGTCCTTCAACCACTTGTAAGAGGTATTAAATGGAGTAAAATGATTATATATTACTTGCAAAAGGCTCCCCATACTATCCCAGGTGCTGCAGCAGAGAAAGAATGATGACCATGCCTCTTAATTGCACTCCCAACCACCAAATAAAACACTGTTATGAACCCAGCCACGTTTTCTTAAAAATCTTAATCAATCTCTCATGAAATATCCAGAATTTCTTGATTTCTGTGCGTCGGGCTCGGAGCCACGATTCCAATGGTACCAATTTTGTGTGATTTCGTTGAGAAATGCAAAAGTTATGGCCTTCTGATTGCGGGCAGCTATTTTGGGTCTAGCAGGCGTTTTCTTTCATTTGATGGGAATGAGCATTAACTGACTGGAGCTGAATATGTTTCTTTTATTTAAATATATCTACCCTCATTAAAAATATGAAATCCATTTTTTGTGGCGTAGAGGATGTCGTGCTCGTTCCAGAAAGTCCAATTTTGTGAAAATCGGAGCTCGGAGTCAAAAGTTATGGCCGTTTGAAGTTTCACGGGTCAAACGTTGACTTTTTTTCTTTGCCTTCATCCATTTCAGCTCTTTACGTGTCCCTCGCGTCCCGTGCGTACCTTTTTCCCAACTGTCCCAGAACGAAAATCTCCTGCTTCGGCCAATTTTCCCTGCTCTCGTTCCTGTTTTCGGCTTTTCGCGTCCCTCGCGTCCCTTGCGTACTTTTGTCCCAACTGTCCCGCGGACCGCCTGGGACAAATATCTCCGAACCGCCCAAAATGGACTATCTGTTGGAAAATTGGCTGATTCGCATCCCGCGTGTACTTTTGTCCCGGCTGTCCCAAAACGCGCGAAACAAAAAACTTGATGATTTTCCCTACTCTCGGCCGTTTCAAGCTTTTCGCGTCCCGACGTCCCAACTATCCCGCGGAATGCCTGGGACAAAAATGTCTGACTTAGCTGATTTTCTTTGTTTTTTCGGCCCCAAGCTTGGTACTACAAACCTCAATACAGACCCGAAATGTTTTAAAACAGTCTTGCAAACTTATTTTTGCGTTTTTTTTCATTTTTTCCAACTCGTTGGGATTTCTTCTTGGATGGGAGAGTTAGAGAGAAGCCGAGGGGGCCCCAAAAACATTATTTCGGGCCTTGAATCAATCTCCTTGCTCGGGACTAAATAATTTGATGCATGTTATCAAAATTACCTTGAGGGGTGAATTTTGGATAACATTTCCTTTAAAAACATAGCTTCTATATATATAGAGGGAATATTAGCTACCATTTATTATGACGGTTGAATTGATCTAGTCATATATCTTAAGAACTTTGGAAACATCTATAAGGAGTGGATCCAAACCAATACATATGCTACAACTAAGATTTCGGAAAAAACATTCATGGGAGATTATTTAGAATGGTATAACCAAATCCCTTCACATTCTACTTTTTATTACGACACTTTGGTCTAAGCCTTAGTGAAGGAGTTTTAGAAACAAGACCTCCTACAAAATACATTTTAAAAATTAAATAATCTCATCAAAAACATCCTCTAAATCAGGAGGATATGATTAATGATGAATTATTATTTCATGCTAATGACACCCAACTTCTTATTAGTTTCATCATACATGATGCTTATGTAAGAAGATTCATAGTGTATGAAGTTTCTTGAATTAATGTAACTTCCTTCCCTCTTGTCAAAAACATCATATTCTCCATCAATGACCTTAAACATACCTAACTCACTTGTCATTGATTTGATAAAAAATTTCAAAATATATTCGGTTTCATTTTTCTCCTTATCATCATTGGTACCTAGACCATAAGCACCAAGATCATGGTTCTTGATCAACCTCTCTCTTAGAATCTCTTTATTGTTTGATATTGGATGCATCACATGAATGAAGCCTTATAATTTTGGTATCAATGCATTAAATTCATTCATAACAATGAATTATATAAATATGATGTTGTCCCAAATCCTTCGGACTTCATTAACATTCCTTTATACTTTCCTGTTGCTTCTGCAGTTCCTACTATTTTTCCATAGGTTCAATGACTATATATATAGAATCTATGTCACTTTATCTAACTCATAAAATGATTAACCTAAGGAATTATAAAATAAAATCAATAAAAATCATTTTCTAAATGTGGTTACATTTTGGCTTCCTCCATTTCTACTACCTAGGGATTGATTTCTTCTCGTTTTAGAATTAGAAGCATCTCCTAGTAATTTTGCTTCCTATAGTTTCCATAATGATAATATCCTCAAGAGAAATGAACTCAAGATATATAACCTCTTCATAGACCCATCATCCCCACACTCTTTTTAAAAAATAGGGATCGTGTCCCAAGATGATACCTTAAACTCCAATGTTTTTTATCGTGATGAAATTACAACTCATTTAATTCCCCTATCATCAATTAATAATATAAATTATCTCATGTTGAATCACTACATTTATATATTATTCATTACATACAAATTTTGGTAAGAATTCACACTCGTAATAATGTCACGCATATGATTTCATCATGTAATATAAATCCTCCTTATGATACTAGTGATAGTAAGGATGATGAAATTTTACCCTATATACCACCCACTAATCCTGCATTACTCGATGCCCTTATTTTCCTCCAAAGACATTTCTAACTATGTAATTAATCATACATCTCAGCCAAATCCTTCTTTTGAAATGATTGATTCTATGGCTCATAGACCTGATCTAGTTCACTTGTTTAAAATTTTTCACGCCCACCCAATTCCCTCAACCATTATGTTATTAGCTTGTAAGATTTCCTCAAATATAATACTTCCTTTTCCTCCCTCATCATGATGTCACTATATATTCTATAGTCCTTGATGTCAGGTAAATATCTTCACACCAAGATCATGATGGTAAGTGATATGCGGTCCTCAAAATTGATGTCAAATATAATGGTCCACTACCTACCTTTGATAATGATGAAATCATCCTTGAGTTACTCCATACATGTGAGGATAATCTTCATAGCCAACATAATAAAATTTTCCACCTCTATGATCAACCCCTTCTCTTGGATATTATTTTTGTTATGTTTAATCATGTTATTGATGAGGCTGTTAAAATTCTTGAAGCTTCCTACCATTTTAGATATGGTAACACCATGCTCTTCGAAACCACCATTAATTTTGAAATTGACAGTGATCCATATCATGTAGTTATGTTGGTTGAATTCTTCCCTCATTTACATGCTAAACATAATAAATTCCTTTGTAAAAATAAGGAGGTTTTTGTTTGGGAATGCTATTACATGCCCAACATTGATCCTGATATTAATTATCCCAATGTTGCACTTATTATTAAAATATTCACAAGTTTCCCCTTGAAATTAACAATTTGTTTCAAAAATAACTCATAAACCTTCTTAATGTAAATTCTTTCATCATATTTACTATTCTAAATGGATGATTTTGTACCCTTTGAAGATAATTTTTCCTTAGCCATTTGTATTTGCATTGAATTTCACAATATTAATATCACTTTTCCTAAGGATAATTTCCCTCTACCTTCCGTCAATGCTATCAATAACACCAAAACAGGTTACAATATGTTATCCCATATGGATGTCTTTTTTGTCTACAACCAAATCCAAATAGAACATAAAGATCAACATAGGACCACATTCACTAGTGAATAGGGCACCTATTATTACGTTAATATTAATTTTTTCCTTGAAATTTTATGGGAATACTATTAGTGGGCCATGATATAAATATTCCATGATTTGATACAAAAAAATATTGAATTCTATGTGGATGACATTCTTATCAAATCTTGATCCACATAGGATTGTGTCTATGACCTAGACATAGATCTTCAATTCCTTCGTAAATGCAAGGCCCACCTTAATCTAATAAAATGTATATTTTTCATCAATCAAGGGAGATATTAAGATTTCACATCTCTAGAGTTGGAATGACATGGATCTTGTAAAGATAAAATCCATTCTTGTTGTTCTTTATCCTATGTCTATAGTTGACATCCATACTTTTCTAGGGAAGCTTAGGGAAATATAGTGGGTCTTCCTAAATTTTCCTATTATACTCACTTAATCAAATAAATTATCAAAATAATGCCAAGCTTAATTGGAGTAAATATTGTTAAAAAAACTTCAATAAATTGAAAAAAAAAACTCCTTATTACTCCTACATTTCAGCCTTCATCACCCAATCATCCACTTAGTTTCTATACCCTCCTCTAACCCTATTTATTTTGGGGAAATTTTGGCCCAAGAGGATGAAATAGGTAAGGATCATGTTATTTTCTACATTGTTTTTATATCTCCTTAAATATTAAACCATTTATACATTCTTAGAACAAGATTTCTTAGCCATATATTTCATTTCCATTATGCTTGGCCACTACATGATTTACCAAAACCATCTGTGTCATCAATCACTATCTCTACCATTTATTATCTTATGTTTTCCTCCCTAAGGATCTTATTGGTAAGTGGATGATGTTCCTCATTTAATTTGATGCATGTATCATCAAGTAAAATGTTTTAAAGGCCAATTCATCATAGACTGACTCATTATTTCTCCAATACCAATAACCTAATCCATTTAAAATGCTTTACCCTCGCGAGAAAATTTTACTCATTGAAGGAATAGATCAATCTCTCTTATAATCAAATAATATTACCATGTCTTTATTGTTTATCTTGAGGTGTAGTCCCTTGTAGCTAGTGATGAGAACCCTGAGACTAAACCCACAAACTCTAATTTTAAAATAGAGGAGGAACAAATCACTTTTGAACTTCATGATAATATTTGGAATCTCCATATTGAAATAGAAAAAAGTCTTCATGGATTCGACACAGGTTTCAATCTAACTGATCCATTAGGTAAGAGACTCCCATTTTCCTTTTGACTTGATTTTTTCATCACCAGCATGATTAAATATGATTTTATTATCCTTGGCATGAATTCCATTCTCACCTCTAATATCACATGTACATATTCCCTATTTGACTGTCAACTTTTATACTGACAAGTTAATTTTGTCTATCAATTTTGAAGCACTAATCTAAAATCATACCAAAATAGTGTAAGAATTAGCATGACAATTCACTTCTTTCACTATCAAATCCATTCCTCAGGAACATAATTCCTTGGCTGATTCTTTGGCTTCATTTAATACTCAATTTCAACCTCAATTAGATCCCCAAAAGGGAAAATACATGGTCCACATCCACAAGACAACTTCCGCACAACCTTCTCTCAATTTTAATCTTATTTGTCAAGTGGATTTCATCCTTTTTACAAAAAGCTCATGATATAAAGAAATTATTTGATTTATTCAACATTGAAATTATCCTCTAAATGTTGATTATAAAAAATTCTATAAATATGCAATACGGCTCTAGAATATGTAAGTTCAAAAGATGAAATAATGTATTATCATAACTTTAAAAAGTACCCTAATTCATTGTGTTTATGAGGATGAGATTCCCTCTCTCCTTAAATAAGGACATGGGGGAACTTGTGGTGGCCATGCCACCACCTGTAAATTTCTAAGCATGGTTTATTATTGGCATAATCTATAAATTGATACTCATTATTTCACTAAGAAACACACACCATATTAGTACAACAATGACCTCATTTATTCTCCACTAGCTAAGCTTCAAGTCCTTGAGGCTCCCTGGCCCTTCAGTAAGTGGTGATTAGATTGAATTGGTAAATGTCCTCACTCCCAAGATGGACATATTTTCATCATTATAGCCACTGAATATTTCACTATGTGTTTTGAATTCACAGATCTCACCAATATGAACAACCTCATCACTTCCAAATTTATCCTTAACCAAATCATCTATAACTTTAGAATTCCTGACACAGTCATTTCTAATAATGGCATGAATTTCAAATATCAATAAATGAAACAAATCTATTTGAAATTGAAAATCAAGCATGGATTGCAAATCCTTATCACCCCTAATGAAATGGACACGCCAAATATTCCAACAAACTATTTAACAAAATTATCCAAAATATCATCCAGTAATATCTAAAACTTTATCTAGCGCTCTAAAATTATTTTACCAATATCTATATAGTCACTTAGGTAACACCATCCTCAATTTTTTACAATGTTGAGGTTGGTCCTTCCACTCTGGGTGGAACTAACTTCCCTCAACATTTCTCCCCATGGGATCATCCCTGGAAAGGAAATCCACGAGGTTCATTTCCATGGCTTTAAATTACTTGATGAAAAATGTGATAAGTATGTTCATCATAGCCATGAATACAAGAAACACATCAGGAAACAACACAATAAACTTGTCAAGCCTAGGAAATTTGAATTCATTAACCTTGTCTGAAGTTAGATTATACCCACAATAAGAAAAGAAAATAATCTACCAAAATTGTGGGGCCTCTATCTCATTAAACAAAACATGGGTCCCAGTACCTAACATCTACAAACCAATGAAGGTCACATCTTGAAAGAACCAAAAAATTCTCACTTTTTAAAGAAATTATATGTTTAATGATTTTTATTACTTTTACATAACTAACCCATATAAAATACCTTCAAATTGACTACTTCATCAACATATTATCTCACTTAATTTATCTTCCCTCTTGTGAATAGAGAATCCCATTTACATAAACAGTCTTCCTTTTATTCAATAAGTATGTACATAATATTTATATTTTTCTCTCATAGAAAATAGTATAGTTACAAACATTCTTTAAAAAAACTATCCTATTTACGTGAATTATTACAAAAACAATCATACGCGCATAATGTTTGCACTAGCAAATAATAATTTCCTAACATTCCCCATTTAGTGAGAACATGGGGAAAAAATCCACACACTCATTTGTATTATGATCACCCTTGTGAAACATGTCCTACAATGTGACTCATGATCTTAATCAAAAGAAAGGGTCTCTCCTTCCATTATTTTGAATAGGATTACCACAAACCTTGATGCGAATAGGCCCCATAAACTATTCACCTCGTATGTTTTCCTAGATCCTCCCACAAACCCTTTCCAGATCCATGAACTGACTTACTCTAGCGATTTTGTTTACTACTATGCTTATAAATTAGGGAAGCATATAATAATCATAACTCACTTAATTGTAGCCATGGTTGTGGATCACTGCCACTTGATCTCGAACATCATAGGAAACTACCACTTCCACTGGAAGTTTCCACTAACATTAGTCATTTTGGGCATGGAATGGAAATGGAACATTAGTGTTATGTTCCCCCCACAATGTGAAATTTCCACCATTCACACAATCAATAAAAATGCGCTTTTGTAAAATCCCCAATTACAAAGTAAGGTATGATAATAAATACTAAAATACAGATTTGACACAAACAATAACAAAGTAAGGTACAAACCCTAAGAAAGAGGTATAGGAAGAATAACTTAGCATATTTCCACACTATCTGGGACTGATCTAGACTAGAAGAAGTGATCAATAAAAAGTACAAAGTGGCGTCACTACTCACACTAAATTCTAGATTATAGGAATGATTATGGACATGGGTGCCCAGGGTTGGATAGGGGCGCCTGGGTTGTGACAGTCCCTCTTGGGAATTGGTGACAACGCAAATGGTCAAAAAATGATATTGACAGTGTTGCACAAGTGTCACAAATGTTCCCTGTTGATTTCTTGTGTGTTGCTATTTGATCACCGAGCTACATATAACTTGAAAAAAAAAAATTCACTTGCAAAAAACTACAATACCACATAAAATCCAAAAAATAAATTTTATAGTATGGGGAGTTGGACTAACCTTGATGATCATCCGAAAGAGTGAGATTACAACTGAGTGATGCACTACATATCATAATCCATGTAGTTTTGGTGAATGTGTGTAAGAATCCTACCCTAAGGATTCCCTTATGCTAGTGTACTTGATAATGAGTTATATCTATATGTAATAATGTAGATAGATGTGTGGATGGAATAATGAACTTCCCCCTTCCTATGTTGTGTATGTAGAAAGTGCATTCCCTTTTCCCTTTAGTGGATGCAAGATGGATGCCTTTAGTCTCCTTAGATATCTTAAGATGAAAACTTAGGTGACGATAATAGATACTTAGTACTTGGTCTCTTTATTTTGAACACATAACTATGTATTTATATGATTCCCTTATTTGAAATTTGTAATTGACAACTGGAAGGCTAACCCATAAGTGGAAAATGTTCCCAAAAGATAAAATAGACCCAAAAGAAGTGAGTAAGGTTAGAAAAGGGTCAGGGGCACCTTGGAACTCCTATCCTAGCTAGTTGTTGGTATCTGGAGCCATAAAAGATAAAAAATTAAAATATTGACTGACTTGTAGGGTGTGCAAAGAAAAATAGAAAATAAGAACCAAAAAAAGAGGCCAAATACATTCGTTAATTACTATTTTTCTTACTTAACAATCATATGAATGCTAGTATGTGTTTAGGACCTAGAAATGTACCCAAGTGTGTGATTTGGTGTTTAAAATTTTCCCCTAATTTATTTTTTTAAGTGAATACTTGATAACATAAAGTAGATAGAAGATGTGTAGTTGATAACCATGTAAAGTGTGCGATGAAATGTGTGTTGAGTGGAAAATCGAAGTGTGGAATGATGCAAAATGAAGCGTGGAAACTAGGAAGAGAAAGCGACCATGGGGTGAAGTGTATGTGTTGTACCGTGTTGCACCTATTGTTTGTTGTTGTAGATTTTGATTATTTCTTTTTATAATGAAGGACCTACAAAAAGAAGAGAAAAAGAGTAGTTAAAGTCATGTATATGATAAATAAGAGAAAATGTGCATAAGTATGTAAAAGTGTGTAAACGAAAGTGTGCACTTGATGCAGAAGAGTGTAAAAGGATATAAAAATGTCCTAAACTGCAATGAAGAGTGATTTTTTTGGGAGATCTCACGCCAATAGAAATTTTTTTTAGCGATCTCATGCCAAGAGCTAATTTTTTGGGTGATCTCATGCAAAGAGAATTTTTTTTTGGGTGATCTCATGCCAAAGAGCAATTATTGGGGAGAGAGATCTAGTGTTACTCTCATTACATGACTCTACCCAATAAAAATCCACTGCATATGGCATGTATTATTTTATTTTGAGTTATACCATTTGAAAGTAGGATATAAATTATATTATGCTTGTTGGAGGACTATGCCTGATACTGTAAAAATAATCTATAAAATATTGTAGACTGTTTTGTGCTGAGAAAATGACTGTGTGTGCCCCCAGGACATGAGTTCCCCAAGGGAGGACACAGGTGACCAGGTGCTCCTATCTAATCATAGGATCTGGTGTCTGTGTTACACTGATGACCCAAGTCAGATTCTGAGTCGTTATGTGATTGTATTTCAATTTTGTTCATGTGTTGTATTGTACTATATTATAACTTTGAGATGTTGTGCAGGGTGATTTGTTCACCTAATGTATTCCCCCCCCATTTGGTGTGCATGTTATGTCTCAAGGAGAATGCAACCCAAAGGAGAGGACCTTATGTTGATATGAAAATTGTATCCTTATAGGGGGTAGAGGAGGTGTTTGGAAGATACCAATGCACATACAAACAAAGTAACTAGTAATATGTGTTAGTATAATAATAATGATGTAATAGAAAAATAGTGTAACAAGCATATGTGAAAATAGAGTGGAATGTGAAAAGTGGTTTTCAAACATGAGACATCACTCATAATATCACAAGACAATCAGGGATGAAGTGGCCAAAAGCATACAAGAAGTGATCAAAACAATACATAGGGCATAGCCCGCAAAAAAATAACATACAAGTAGAAAGAAAAGATGAGCAAAGTGTATCAGATAACCATGGTGGAAAATAGTCTTGCAAGGAAAATGTTGCATGTGAAGCACATGTCAGAATGTTAGAAAGATAAAAACAATTATGTCAAGGCATGTATGTATCAATGTAAATTAGTGTGCTAGTAAGAATATGAAGTAGTATATAATGAAATAATAATACATGTGATGTGTGAGAGAGTAGATGCCCCAAGGAGCCTCGGTGCGAGTGGTATGAGGTACAATGCCAAACATCATTACACCGTGTAAAGAAAAAGAGATTGTTATTCACTCCAAAAGACCAAGTGAATATGCATGTATATATAGAAAAGATATAGACATACTATGTATCCATATAGCATGGGAAACTAAGTGTACATGTAAGTATAACCAAGCAAGAATAAGTGCAACCAAGATATCCGGTATGTAGTGTATGAGTGTAATGGAATGGTATGTAATGTGAATTTGATAGGAGTAGTGTGTCCCCCCAGTGGATGTGGATGAGTATTAGATGAGTTTCATTTATAAAATACCCCTCAATAGTCAAGAATGAACCATATAACAATATTTCATCATCGGGAAATGATTTTAAAGTGTGTGCTAGAATGATATAAGATTAAGCATAAAACATGAAGATGTGAATGTTGTAAGGTTCATTTCATATTTAGACCATTAGCAGTCAAGTATAAACCATGGAATTAGAGTGCTTCATAAGATAATGGTTTGAAATTGTGTGCTAGAATGATAGAACATGAAGCATAGATCATTGAAGAGTGATTGTGGTGAGGTTCATTTTCAAATTTATACCCTCAGTAGTCAAGTATGTTTTGTGGAACTAGAGTGCGTCATAGGGTAATAGTCTGAAAGTGTGCGCTATAATGATAGATACGTGAATCATAGAGCGTGAAGAGTGAATGTGGTGAGGTTAATTTCATATTTATACCCTTAGTAGTTGAGTATGAACCATGGAAGTAGAGTGTGTTATAGGGTAGTGACGATAAAATTTGTGTATCAAGATGTGTAAGAGTGACTAGATTGAAAGCACAAAGTGTAATGTGTTTGTGTAGAAATTAGAAAGAATCGGTAATGATTGAAGGGGGGAAGAAAACATGTTTCCCCCAAGTGTGTGATGTGGAGAAAGGATCAAGTAAAATAATCTAAAAGATCATAATTTTCAAGATCATAGCCGATTGGAGTTGGTTCAAAAATTTGGTAAACAATAGTGTAAGGTTGATCATATAAAGATCCCTCAGGGCATAAATTGTACATTCCCATTGCATATTCTTCATCAGTTAAAGGTGGTTTTAGACAACCATGTGCATACCATTGAGTGAAATTTTGTGAATAACCCAAGAAGGATTCATTGCAAATAAATATGTGGCCAAAAGGCATAGGAAATGTGATATCCATATGATTTGGATCCAGTGTGCCACTAATGTAATCAATCCAAGATTGCTCAAGTGTGAGTGGAGAATAATGAGGAGTGTGTGTAAGGAATAATGTCAAATGGAAGACGCGGAGGCCATAAGCAATAGTAATGAACACACATCCATGATATAAGTGAGCAAAGTGAGGTGGAGGAAGAAGATCAAGAAGTGTGAATCCTAAGAAAAAACAAATCATCATGTGTGCAAAAAGTGTCAAAGAAAGTTGGATTGAATGGGATGTGCTGACACAGAGTGTTCTTTGGAGAGACAAAATGGATGGCATGATGTCTAATGCACAAATAGATCCTTGGAGAAGAAGCATGTCGGTGGTATGGGAAAGATATTTTGTGAGTTGATAATCATCAGTGACATAAGTAGTGTTATGTGACAAATTCCCCAAAAGGAAAAGTTGGAGCATTATTTATTTAATAAAGAGAAAAGAATTATTATGAGTGTTCTAAGTTATTTTCCCTAGGAGTTAATTCTAAAGTAGAAGAAATAAATTTAAAACATAATAATATTGACCCAAGCAGTAAATGTAATAAATAACATAAACCTCAATTTATGTGTGCATGAGTGTAAAAGTAAAATAACATAGGTAAATAAAGAGTTAATAAAAGAAAATGATTATCTGATAAATGGATATGAATTGTTTAGTAATTATAATAAAGTAATATTATGTGTAATTAATATGTGTGATGATTGGTAACCACCTCTTGTAAATTATAAATAACTTGAATAGTAAGAGCATGAAATATGATATATATTTGAGGACCCCTTTAATATAGAGTGGATAAAATAAAAAGAACTTCTCAAACACAAATGTGTTGAGAAGGGTAATTAAATAGCTAGTGGATTCCATTTGGAAAACATATTAATATTTGTAAAGTAATTAAGGTTTTTTTTTTTAATGGGTATGTCGACTGAAAAACGTACCCACGGAAAATTATTTAAACATGTGGTGTGGGGATTTAATGCACCCATATGGATATGAAAATGTGTGCTCATGTATATGTTTATGTCATACGGAGTGAAGGCAAGTGGTGGGCATTGGAGAGGGGTACTCTAGAGGGTGTCCTAACTGGGGTAACATTGAGTATAACCCAAGATGGTTCCTGACCAGGGAAAGAAGATATATTTATTAATTCACTTTTATTGATGATGCAGCCATAACTTGAGGTGTTGAATCTCTGGTTTCACCTAGGAGTTACCTAAGCCACACATAGTCCTCACCTAGATATGCTAAAGTACTTGTTTAACTTTAGGATATTTAATAGGGAAAAATTTATATCACATGTAGGAGGATCATAAGGATGACCAACATCGTAATATAGAAGTGAAGCAAGGAGTGCAGTGAGTGGGTCTAGATGACAATATTTGAATGGGTTGCATTCAATAACAATAGTATATTCATAGCCATATTGTAGGAATTTAACGCATCGATGAACTGTAGATGGTACTGCCTACATAGCATGAAGCCATGGCCTACCAAGTAAGCAATTGAACTGTACTTTTGGTGTTAGTAAAAAATACTGTAGGAACAATTTTAGGACCAACTATGAGAGGTAAGGTGATAATTCCCATGCACGAGCGTGCAGAAGAATCATAGCTACAGATAGAAATGGATGTTGGACTGAAATTCGGTGAGGAAAGGCCATGTTGTTGAATAAATGTGAGATTAAAAATATTAATCTCAAATCCATTATTGACTAGTACGCGTTGAATGCCAATGTTGTAGATGCGAGCCTGGATATAAAGAGGAGGATCAATGTCATAGAAAAAAAAGAGAAGTGGTTGTATCAGATGGGAAAGTAATATGTGGGGACAATGCGGCTATGAACTTATGATATACATGGTCTGGAGAAGTAGTGGAATAAATATGAGCATTAGCGAAAAATGAATTGATTTTACCTTTGCAATTAGGATTAGCCTACAAAAAATATTGGATGAAGATATTCATGGTGGAAGAAGCCTAGGATATTGAAGTTAAAATAAGAAAAAAATATCCAAGAGCGTTTGAATGATGGGTTCAATAAATGATTTAACAAAAAATGTGATTTTGTAAAATCCTAATTATAGAGTAATGTATGATAATAAATACTAAAATATAGATTTGACACAAGAAATAAAAAATTACGGTACAAAACCCTAAGCAATAGGTATAAGAAGAATAACTTAGTTGATTTCTGTGTTGTTTGGGACATATCTATACTCGAAGAAGTGATTAACAAGAAGTACAGAGTGTCATCATTGCTCGTAATAAATTATGGATTGCAGGAATGAGCCTAGACATAGGCTAGGGTAGAATAGGGGCACCTAGGTGTTGATGACCTCTCCTAAGCATTGGTGACTACAGAGATGGCCAAAATATGATTTTCATAGTATCGCACAAGTGTCATAAATGTTTCTTATTGATCACCTATGTATTTCTATTTTATCACCGAGGTACTTGTAACCTGTAAAACAAATATTTACCTACAAAACCCATAATACCAAATCAAATCCAAGAAAGAAAGATGTAGTATGGGGAGTTAGACTGGCCCTAGAGGTATCCCAACAGAGTGAGATTATAACTAAGCATTGCACTACATCTCAGACTCCATGTAATTATGGTGAATGTGTGTAAGAATCATGCCCTAAAATGCCCTTTTGCAAGTGCACTTGATAGAGGGTTCTATCTAGATATAACAATATAGATAGATATGTGAATGGAATAATGAACTTCCCCTTCCTATTTTGTGTATGTAGAAAATACAGTCCCTTGTCCCTTGAGTGGATGCTAGATGGATGCCTTTAATACCCTTAGATGCCTTTGGATGTAAGCTTAGGTGATGATATTAGATTTTTAGTGTTTGGACCCTTATTTTGATCACATAACAATGTATTTGTATTATTCCCTTGTTTGAATTTCATAATTGACAAGTGGAAGGAAAACCACAAGTGAAAAAGGTTCCCAAAAGATAAAAGAGACCCAAAATAAGCGAGTAAGATGGAAAAGGGCCAGGGGCACCAAGAGGGGATAGGGGCGCCTAGGTGCTCCTTTCCTAGTTGGCCACTAGTGTCTGGAGTGATAAAATCTAAATAATTAAAATACCAACTGGGATGTAGGGTGTTCAAGGACAAATAGAAAAGAAGCCAAAGCCATTCATCAATTACTAGTTTTATTTCTTAGGAATCATATGCATGCTAGTATGTGTTTAGGACCTAGAAATGCACCCAAGTGTGTAATTTAGTGTCTACACACTGAAAATAAAACTATACCGAATTGCATAGTACTATCCAGATATTGGTGTTTTGGATCTTGCTACACATGATCACCATTAGCAGTGAACATAGTCACTGATAAATCATCTTCTAATGAAGTACGACTGTCATAGGATCATTGCAGTCAGAGCATATCTAGTCATTTGTTGTCTTATACAATTGTTTTTCCAACATGCACAATATACACCACACGGAAAACCTAAAAACTAAAATGAAACACACTACACAACTGAAAATCACATACTTACACCACAAAATTTTCCACCATAACTGATATGTGGCCCCATCATTAACAACTAACGAGAGGTTGTTGATCGACCTCCATCCTTCATTACTTTTGACCTCCAATTGATGTGCTTCTTAACGTAGTTGTATCTGATCATGGAGCTTAATTTGAAATACCCCCCTCGATTTGGACTCGGATGTTTGGTAACAACCAAAATGCATTTGTGAGAAAAAATTTTAAGTTTATAGACTTTTTACAATCACACTTGCAACGAATATGAACACACGAAATACACTAATAAATAACAAGTTTGGACAACTGAGGTACAATGAACCTAAAAAGACGACAATGATAACTGATATAAACTTTAGATTTTAATTATATTTTCTAATATAACCAAAGGTTATTATTAGAAATCATCTAGACAATATTTATAACGCTTGACACTAATGTACCATTAAAACATGAAAGACCTTTAAAAATATAAAATATGACAAGACATATTCACTTTGATAATACTTTGAGAATAATTACATGGACATTTGGAAACTAGACCACCAAAATATATAATACTTTGAGAATAATTACATGGAAACTTGGAAACTAGACCACCAAAATATATAATACTTTGAGAATAATTACATGGACATTTGGAAATCAGACTACCAAAATATATATAATATTGACAAACTAAGAGTCTTTCAATAACTAAAATGACACACTTGATTTCACAATTAACAAGGTCATGATATGGAAAATCCTGCCGAAGGTGATGTTTTGTGCTGTGCAGAGGAATTTTTTAGGTATGTATTGCAAGGGATTTCCTGTTGCAAAAAGAAATAAAGTATTAGAATGTGGAAATGAAAGAAATTTTCTATTCCTTCAGCAAGGAGAAGAAAGGCAGATAATTCTTTTCATAGTAGGTGTTGATGTCTGTTAATGAAATGATTTGTTTTAAACATGCATAAAAAATGAGATTATTGAATGAACGTGTGGAATTTTTTTTACTATAAAAATGTTTCTTACAGTAGCGGTAACACGTATAGTAGAGTGGATGTACATGTTGTGGACACATATATATTGATTTTGAAATTTAGAAAATGAAACAAGCATTTGATGTCACGGGTGACCGCAATCGTAAAACATGGAGAAATGAAACAATGAAGCTAATCGGAGACAAGACCGAACAAAGAGACGAAGTAATGAAATAGCAAAATAGATTTATATTAACTTTGACCATATTATGTACATGACATTTTGAAATTCTATTGTTGCATCTAACCTGTTAGAAATAAGGCAAAATCCATATAGTAGAGTGTATAGTTCAGAAGGCATTATCAAAGCACAACGGTGCATATAACTTGTCTGAAAGCAAGGAGAAATGTGTGTAATAGAGAGCATATGTTAGAAGGCACAAATTTTGAAGCATTGCAAATGTTACAGAACAAAGTCAATATGTGTTTTGTTGAAGGCAGAAAGGGAAGCCAAAAAGTGATTTTTTTGTCCAAAAGATAGTAGAAGAACATACAAATGTAGCCGCTCTCTCTGGAAGCCAGTTGTAGTAGGTGCAGGGTTCAGGTGCATGGCATGAAAAATCAAGCGAGGAACTTGAAAGAACAAGCTTGCAACATTAAAGAAAAAAACGGAGGTGTAAACTATATTGTGTACAGTTAGTGGAACGAAACACTCACCAGAACAGTTCACCAAACTGAAGCTGGTTTATCTATGCGGACACCATCATGGAAACAAATTTACGCTGAACAAAGAAGTTTTCCTATTTTTTATTTTTGTGATTGAATCCATAATGGGTGTGGTGATTTACGCTGAACAAAGAAGTTTTCCTGCTTTTTTATTTTTGTCATTGACCCACTTTGAAGTTTGTACCCTTGACATTTTTGAGGACGCACCGCATCAAAACAAAGCCTCCATAACTTACAAAAAACTGAAACCAGCGGTCAACGAAATGGAAAGCGCAGTTAAACCAAACGTAAGCCATCACAAACAATGGAAAGACATGAAACATAATTCTTTCTTAACAAATAATTTGTTGCAAACATTTTCTTTTGCAGAAATCATGGCAATAGATTTTCCTCTTTGTTCTTCAGACAACTTTATATCCCTCTAGGTAGATGAAAATGGGATGAGAAATTTGACATTCTCAAACCAATAAACAGAGCCAGCCTTGAGCCACACAAAACTGATAGAACCTGCATCATAGGTAGACACACATTAAATGAGTAGGAATACATCCCCTTGTCCCTTCATAAGTGCCAAATAAAAAGGATCGCGAATAGAACCCTCTCACAACACAAAAATTAAAGTATCAAACTTTGGTTCAGCCCATTAAAATATAAACGACAAAATCTGATTGAACAAAATGCAAATAACTAATTACGAATGCAGAGACAATATCCTTGCCTTTGAGAGGATAATAAAAACAAATAAAAAAATTCGGATGGCAACTACCCAAAAAATCATATATCTGTCAATGGATGGCAACAACAAGAAAATAAAAAAAGTTAAAAAACTGTGAAGATGGTGACAACCGAAAAAACAAATACAGTCATAGGAATCCAAACAACCAGAAAATCCCTGAAGATCTTGAATTACCATGTTACCAAATTTGACCACATAATCTGAGGATTATGATTTTGTGTTTTCCAACTCAATAAAAAATGAGGAGGAAGAATCAATATTTACTTGGTCGAGATATTATTGAATAGATTTTTGCGGTGACGTTGAGGGGCATCTTAGGTCTAAGTATGAGATTTTTTATTGTATTTTTAATTATAAATAACCAAAATGATTGTAGGTTCAAATTTCCTTTGCTTTCATATTGAGTTGAGCATTATATTAAAGATAATTAAAATAAATTAATGGTGTAAATATACAGACATCGATTTTATTGTATAAACATGATTGGATAATGGGTTTAGCGTCGATCATTTCACTGTAAATCTAATCATGGAAAAAACAGGGAGGCCAATCAGAAAGAGGGGTACTCGACGGAATTCGACGTTAGGGAAGAGAGTGATGAATTCATCGATAACCTCCTTGCCTAGCGGGGCTCCTCCAGAACTGATAATTCTCAGTGATGACAAATCATATTTCACCATGATGGGCAATTAAATTAACGCCAGAAAAAGGGGTGGAGCAGCAGGCAAAGTTGTTACTCTGTACTCGCCAAGTGAATTTGGGCATTACCATCATGTAGTTCCCCTTCACAACGGAGTCCACCATGTTCGGCCCATTTAAATACAGATGGAGAAATCTGATTGAACAAAATGCAAACAACTAATTGCTAATGCTGAGACAATATCCTGTAACACTATTTAGACATGTAACTTACCGAAACAGTGTAATAAAAACTGAAAACATACGTGTGCATATATGATGACTTGACAAGGACTGCATGGAAAACACAGCAAACATGAAGATTCCACGTGGGCAAAGTAACTAGGATGTGCACTATGCATAGAGTACGAGCTCGTGATCCATAGCTGATGTGGTGAATTCGGTGAGGACGTTTGCGAATGGGAATATGCCGAGTGTAAGTCAGACCAGGAGCATTACCCAACCATGCATAATGAATCAAAGACCTCTTCCAACGTCTTCTAGCCAATATATAAGCTGTGAATTATCATTTTGAAAGTTCTCCAGACAGAACACAGGCAGATATTGAGAGAACGCAAACGTCTTTTCACAGAGAGTCTAACCATCAAATTGCCACATGTCACCGTTAAGATTTCCTTCTCCAAACAACATTGCCAGTCTCCTCTGAGATGAATCAACCAGTACAATGTTGATTCTTCAAAAGGATAGGAGACTCCACATAATACAAGCCACAACATCAACCAAAAAATGGAAGTGATTATAAAAGATGCATGGATGCCTGAGTTAATAGTTGAAAATGGATTTGGATTGCAACGTTTGTTCAGTGGGGAACACGTGAACAATGCCTACACAGAAGGTAGAATGAGAATGCGTGAACAGATGGTTGTATGTGGTGTAGAGAGTGGTATAAATGCTAATATGAGAATCACATCCGTAGATAATATACTTGCTGCAAACTCCTTCAAACGATGCATAGTCGATTATCACCTTCATTCATCTGACCAACTCATCAATAATGGAGCTGATCATTGACTCTTAGAATTTCATTATGCTTAGAAAGAGTATCGCTATGATACTAGATGAAGAGAGAAGCAGATTTACCTAAACAATCTTCATTTTATTCAATAAACACGTACATAATATATAGAATTTTCTCTCCAAAAAAAATAGGAGATTTACAAACGTTCTTTTAACAAACCATCCTAATTGAAGAGTTGCTACAAACAATTTCATACACGCAAAATGTTTGCACTAACAAATAATAATTTCCGAACATATTGGGTTTCTCCTTCATCCTTCTTGGGTCTCTATACCCATTACTTCCTATTTATACTTCACTGATTTATTTATCTCTTTGGGCCCTCTTAACTCTTCAAAGTCACATCATGATAATCACCTTTTATCACACTTTATTATCCTTATAGCATCTTCCCACTAGTTATTTGCACTCTTTGGTATTGTTACCTTCCTCTTAGCTATCCACAATTCCCATGGTCTCCTAGATAGGTAATTTATGTCTTATTTTACTAATTCTATTCTAGTTTTTCGTTTTAGTTCCAAGAAGCTAATATTGCACCCAATTCATGCAAGCCAAAACCCACTAGGAGGTAAGTAAGAGGTAGATATATTTCTTTCAGTGTTGTTCATTATTTCTTTACAACACTTTCATTATTATTTTAATTTCAATGTTTACTTTTAATTACATATATTGCATACTTATTTTTCTAAAGATCATGTTGTGTATCACTATTATGATCTGTAATGATGTTTTATTGGGGCTCATGTATACACCTTTTTTTTTTAACATTTTCTAACCATTTCATTTGTGCAGTGGTTGTTAATGAATTTTCCTCCTAAACAGACACCTCAAGGGGTTTGTTAGGATTGGTTTGTGATTGGAATTGGTCATATAAGGTATATCAAAAGATTCAAGAGATGTTTCTATTATGCCATAGTTCCCTTGCCCTCACTTTATGCCCTTTCTTATTCACACATTATACCCATTATGTCTATTTTTCTCATTATGTTCACTTATTTACACTCTTATATACTCATACCACTAATTTTAGCCACTATGGATATTCATTATTTCTTCCATTTACCTTCTATCTTCCACTTCACATTTTTTACACCCATTGACCTCAAGTTCCCATAAGATTGACATAATCTCCCATGGGTGATGCTATTTGGTTTGATTTTTCCTTTGGCTAATGTCATTGCCCACAAGAAATGACATCATGTATATATACCCTACCACATTTTTTCACTTAGATCATCATCAATCGATAAATCACAAAGGCATACATGTTATCACTTGCATAATTTTACACTTTTTCACACTTCTTTGTTATATTTAATGATTTGGATCTTAGCCTTTTGTATTTAGGTCACCATAGTAAGTTAGGACTAGATGCACTCTTATTAGTATTTCCCCTTCTCCACACATATAGATTATGTGTTAGTGTTGTTTTCTTTGGGGAGAATCATGCGTTTGTGGTCACATTGTAGGTAAGTATGTTTTTGGTTGTTCATTCATTGCTATAGATTAGGGAAAATGCATGTTTTCTTTGATCTATTGCTTTTTCTTATTATATTACGCACTTTGGATTTATCCATATCTGACTTGTCCTTATTTTGAATCCTAGTAGGATACCTACCTTTATCTTATTTACAGGCCTTAGAAACACACACACACACACACACACACACACACACACACACACACACACACACACACACACACACACACACACACACACACACACACACACACACACACACACACACACACACACACACACACACGTATGTATATATGTATGAGGGTGGGTCATGTTATCCTCTATAATTATTACATCAACACTCCTGGAAACTTTATCTACATCATGTTTCTAAACTTATTTTTGATCCCTACATTTGAGGACCTAGCTAAAAACCTATCTTCTCCCATTATACACTCTAGTGAACCCAATGTGAATCTTACTCTAGCATAAATTAGAAAAAATTATTTCTTCTTTTCAATTTTTCTTCTTTTCCTGTATAATCATTCCATGTACAAAACCCTACTGCCCATCCGATCATATCTCCATGTTTTCCATTTCACCCCAATACCTTCAACAATTTTTCAAACACTTGCACGACTAATCTTGTTGGTCAATTTTTTTATAATCCTCACTTTTTCTAATTCCATCAACCTCTTTATACCTTTTCATGTCTAATCCCATTAGCATTTGGGAAAAAATATTGTCTTTTTAAATATTATCTTTATCATTTTTCATCATATATTATTTCAAGATCTTGTTGGTCATTCTAATCCTTTAGGTTCCCCTAGTTTATTATTTCATTCATTGATCTCCCTGTAGCAGTATTAATCTTTTTGTATCATCTTATTCTCCTTTACATATTGATGCCATTATCCCCTATACTATACCAGGGTTGAGCTCATCTAAATTTCTCTCCTCCATTCCTAACACCATTGGCCCCTATGTATCAACATGGTTGAACCCTTCAATTAATGGCCCAAAATTTAAATGCAATGTATTTGAAATTGAAAGAATTAACCCCATACAAGTTATAAAAAACCTAAATAATGAATATTACACTCCTAAAAATTAAGGAAAACTAATCAAGGTTTCTCAATTTACAGCAGGGTTCATTTTAAGATACCTCTTGGAAATCCAAGGTGAAAAATCCTTGGTGAATATCCTTGGAATCGGTTTCACTGGAAAGGTGATTTTTTGGGGGTTTGTATGTAATTTTTTTTCCTGAAAGAAGCTTTCATTTTCAAGTGGTCTGATAAAAAGGCTACAAACGCGTGACAAGATATTTTTTTTAGACGACAATAAATATTCTGTCACGTTTCTACAATCTCCACCCTTCTATCACGCGTCAACAAACTCTCCATGTCGCATGTCAATAAACTCTCTTTCGTGTGTCTATAGCCTCTGCCCTCTTGTCACACATCAACAAACTCTCTATCATGCATCTAGAGCCTCCTCCCTCATGTCGTGCGTCAACAAACTCTTCGTTTCATGTGTCAACAACATCTTTTTCACGCATCGGTAGCCTCCACCCTCTTGTTGCGTATTTACTAAACTTGATAATACATATGACCCCAAGTGGTATGAGTGAGCTAGTAGTGTTCTACCTAGTGAATAATATAGGATTATATAGGGGATATTTTGAAGGGTAGGTGAAGCCAACCCCTAAAAAAATTAAATTATAATTTTTAGGTGAACAGGTCGCTGACCTGCACTAGAAAATTCACCTTTTCAAAATTCTCAAAAATGGAATATTCACCACTAAAAAACCCTGATTTATAGGTCCAATGGAAGATACAATCATAAAACCCCTTTTTAATTTGTTTTTATCACAATAAGCCTCCTATAATAGGAGAAGCCCCTAATAAATCACCAAAAAACTTATTTGTAAAATTAACATGCCAAATATTCTTCCTCTAGTAGACCTAATCTACCACTTGATCCTAATTTCATGATTTTCAAGTTGTTAAATCAAATGACCATTATGCAATATTCCACTACTTATAGCATACTCCAAATAAAAAATAATATTTTATAAATGGATTCTCATCCAACATAGATCTATATAGGGCTTAATCAACCCTTAACACCTTTTTTCCTTTAGATCCTAATGGGAACCCCATTCTTTCTCCTCTAATATGTAATAAGTTACTTCAAACATTATAAAATAACCTCCTAGATTCTCAAAAAGTTTCTATAAATATAGGGGAATATATCTCATTATTTCATATGATGGGTCAATTGATCTAGCCATCTATCTTGATTGATTTGGAAACATCTCTAAGGATTGGATCCAAACCAATACCTATACTACGACTAAGGTCTTATTGAAAACATTCATAGGAGAAGATTTATAATGGTATAAACAACTACCTTCACATTATATTATCAATTTGGAAACTTTGGATGAAACCTGAATGAAGTATTTTTTTATCAACATGACCTCATAGAAAAATAAATTTAAAAAATTCATTAAAATATCAAACAATATCCTAATAAATTATCCCATGATTTCATGAAGTGATGGAATATTCTATCTAATCAAGTAGAACATTATCTAGATAATTAAAATTTGTGCCAATTATTCCTCATGGATCATGTTCCTAATCTCTAAAATAAGGTCTAGTATTTCTCTCCTACCATAGTGGAAGAGGTTGTTAAAAAATATAAGAAATAGGATTACCATATGAAAGAATTTGAAAAACCATCTAAACCAATGAAGACCCTAAAATCAATGTCTAATACAATCCATTCTCAATCCATTTATAAAGGAAACTCTACCATACAATCATCTTTAAACAATGGAAATTAATGTGTCATTTTACATAACACACACCACTCACCTATATTGCATGGTGAGTTATTATATCTTCTTCTCACTCCTCACATATTTCCTATAACTCAGCAACCATTGACTTCCTTCAACCCGATCTCTTTTGTTAGTGGTATGCCACTATCGATCACTCCCATGAGGATTGTTAATATCTTAAGAAGGGTGCCCTTGATTCCTTTATTAGAACCCAATTTGACACCAACACTATTATTCAAGAACATTATGAAAACTTTCAATCCCTTCTACAAGATTGTAAGGACTATCAATCTAGGACTAACTATAATAAGATACCTATGAACCACTTTATAGGAATTATTAAAGGGTCTCATTATCACAACTATCTAAATTCCCAATATGGCAATGTGGCTAAGGTTAACTATAAACATGTGGAGGATGAGCCAAAGGGAGTTGCAAAAAGACCACAATAGAAGAACAACTTAACACATAATAATAATTTGTATTCATTCAATTCTCATTATTACATACACCAACATATATATGTAATAACTCCCCTATAAATTAAGAGGTATGTAAAACCTCTCAAATGTATGTACGTGAGTTTTTTGAGACTCACATAACAATATATTTGTTATTAGTTATTTTATATAACAACTAACTAACAGATCACTAACTTACTTTTACATAAATAATAATTAATCTAGTAATTATTATTTACTATTTTACTAACATGTATTCACCAACCTAATAATTACACATGTAATTATTACTCACCCATACATATCAATGGAACACTAACAATGGATTTACTAACACAACATAATCATATGCATAAGAAACCCATACATAAACCTAAAAAACATTCACCTAATGACCAAAATATCATTAATAATTCTCATGAAAAACCTAATCATTAGCTTAATCTGTTAGTTTTACCTTATTGTAAAGATTTTCTGGAAAGGTTTCTCAATCATACAAGTATCATCTTGTCATGGATCCCTCTTCCATTGATCATCCTCATAGATACCGCTATGCCACTTATCTTAGGAAGAAATGGAATTTCCTAGATGAACTTAATACCTTTAATTGTAATATCCCTTTGATGGAATTCATGTGTACTTCTCCATATCATCTAATATTCCTCATGTACAAAATTTTTTGTTTGGAGTATGATTTCAATAAATCATAGGATTTTCCCTCCATCCCACCTTTTCCTAACCCCAAAACTCACAATATTGAAATCATTATTCCTTCCCAAAACTCTAGATATATAGTCATAGAATTCCTTGAGTCTGATATGATTGATGAGGATGATATGATTGACGGTGAATTATAATTCCATGTAATGACCCTCCACTTATTATTAGTATCATCATACATGATTCTAGGGTGAGAAGATCCTTAGTGGATAAAGGTTATGTAATCAATGTTGTATCTTTGTCTTTTATTAAAAACCTTGACTTCTCCATTGGTGACCTTGAGAATAAAAAAACTCAGTTGTTGTCGATTTGATAAAACTTGTCAAAATCCACTCGATTGAATTTTTATCCCTATCAATGTTGGTGCCAAGACAATCTGCAGTTGTGAGCAATGAAAAATTTACCATACAGTGAAAGATAAATGAAAAACACAACGTTACCTTCTTTGTAACTTTTTTGAAAACCTCAAGAATATTTGTGAAGAACTTTGGATTGTAAAATCTTAAGATGTTTGAATTTTGGATGCTCTTTATATGAATCTCTAAATGGATGAATGCAATGCTACAAGCTTGGATGTACAAGGATAAGGATGTCAAATTTTGTAGAAGTTGGCTATAATTTTCATAAAATTATAGGGATTCTCCATGGATATTTGTAAAGGATATGACTTGCATTTATAGTTGAGGGTGATGCCATGAAAATATAATCAAATTTTAACTAAGCTTCAGGTTAATAATTGTAATTACTTGAAATAAAAATTAGAATTGGTCTATGGAATTGCATATATGAAGGGGCAGTGGAAATTTGGATTAGCAAAATTTACACCTGGGAAGGTGGTTGTACATGTGATTTAATTTCCCCCACCTTTATAGGATCCTAGAAGTGGAGTTAACTATCACAGTGAAGTGGAAGTTGAGTAGGAAAATAGGTGTATTTTCCTAATTAAGTCACTACTTTAATTAGCTACATAGTGTGCAAGATAACTAACTAATCATATATGTAATAAATGATAATTAAGCTAGCTAAATTATGGTTAGAGACTAATTTAATTAATACCAACAAGATGTAATGTTTATGATTAATTAATTTCATCAATCAATCATAAAGGGATGAATAACAAGATTTACTAGGATAATATTGGGAACTAGAATATAAATTTGGGGTGTCTACATTTGACCCTCTTTAAAGTTTCATTGCAAAGTAATAGCATTTTAAAGATAGTAGATGCATGCAGATTAGCGAGAGAAAAGAAATGAATAATTTGGATGTCCCAATGAGTAGAATGGTAAAGCAATGCCCCATCAAGTAGGTGGGTGATTTAGAAAAGCAACGGATAGCCGCTTGATAAGAAGAAAACAAGGAATTTTAACAAGGAGGGAAGGAATTGTGCTCATAGCATGAGTGCCATTTAGAGAGTATGAATATAAGAGAAATATTTATTTATTTGTTGCAAAATAAAGTTGTCACCATGATTATGAAATAATCAAGATGTTTAACACTTATGCATGTAAACAAACACACATAGAGAAAATAAATGATAAAAAGGAAAATAGACCCAATATATAGAGTAGGTGCAAGCATCAGGGTTATAAAGGAACCAAGATGTTATCACACTACGTGTAATTGGTCCAAAAAATAAAACATCAACAATGCAACACAATGTTGAAAAAGAATACAATTAGTTATCTGTTAAATGTATACCATAATGATGATTAAGTAGATGTAAATACCCCTAGTCACTAGATTTATGAAAGGTGTGGGAATGAGATCAGACTGGAAGAGCAGAGTGGCTTAAATACTCCTAAAAAAATATTGTTGGATTTGTTTTGTAAATAATTTGAGAGAAAGTTCTGCAAGAAAAGTTGTATCGCAAAGGAAAAATAATTGTGTGACTTGCCCCTAATAGAATTAGGAATCATGCAAAGGGAATAAAGTGATAGTCGTAAGATTGGAATGATCACTAGGGTATTAGATAAAGGTATGAATTTATCAAGATTATTTTGAAATGTTGAAATATCAACTTTGTGGGTTTTCCAATTGTAGGATTTTGATGATAAGTGAATGTTTATTCAAATATTTATAATTTTTGTTTTGCGATTTTTTATTGAATTTTTGGAATATATGATTTTTTCTATGGTTTTACAAATTCTTATAAAATTTGATGTAAATAAGATGAGAGGCGTATCTACAATCAACACAAATATAGAGAAATGTACAGAAATATGAAAACACAAAAAAAAATAAAGACACATTAAGACTTATTTAATAAGATAGGAGGAAAACAAAATATGAGATAATGGTCAAAAGATGTAAAAAAACATGTAAAAAAACCCAATACGAACAAAAAGGAACTACACCCAAGTTATATGTGAACTAAGATGCGAAGCATTTTCCTGCAATTGGTCTACAATAAAGGTAAACAAAGTACAAAAAAATAACAAACTGTAAATAAGAAAAAACATCGTTAGAATCCTTGAATCATTTGATTCACTCCGTTGACTTGGATCTCGTCCACCCAAGTCTCATAAATCATGACCATTCGAATTTCATAAATGTGGACCTTTCTCCAGATGATTCCATTGCAATATCTCATCCACAAAAGTTCATAAATATTAAAAAGTATAAAAAGAAAATAAAACTTCATATCCAACCCATCATTAAAGCACTATTTGAATATCAAAAACATAGAAGTAAAAAAATATTTTTCTATGGGTTCCCTCCACATTAGGGATGTCGCTTGCACAATTAGCTCATTTAACAATTTTTTTTTAATTATTTCATCCATTGACAAATATCTTAATCATAACATTATCATTTCTTTGCTTTCTTCACCTATCTGACACATGTTAATATTGTTCCTATTTGGGGCATTTTGTGTTTCATGCTTGTTATGGTTTTTACCATTTCAGATCATTTTAACTACATTTGAATAGCCAAATAATCTCCAATCCTAATGTATATTTTTCATACAAGGAAAAAACTAATCCTAGAGAGAATATCAAATAATTTTTCAAATTTTGGCATCCTAAAATATTTTTGAAAGGTTATGCTTAAGATGTCCATGTCGAAGGGGGTAAGGACACAATTCATCAAAATTGAATTTTTTGCGTTGTTTTTACATACCTAAAATAGTGTCTTTCATCATTTTCCATTGTTGAGAAAATCATGAATTATCATTCTTTATATTTTTTCTATTTATTGGTCTCATAATGATTTTTTAAGGTGTATTCACTTTTCTTCATGGATTCGGTACCTTTGGTATCATTGTTAGTGACTTTAGAGGATATAAGAACCAATTATTTTGTCATCTCAGTAAGTTATTCTAATAACTCATTGTGTGATGTCTTGTGTGAATCCATCATATTTGAAAGAGAGGGAGGATGAAGAAAGGTGTGATGAAGAACTCAATGCTTAGAAAAGTGAATGCTAAGATGGAAGAGGGGAAATGTTTGAAATATTGAATAGCTCAACCCTTATAAAAGTGAATGATAAGATTCAAGGAAAAATTTAGCGGTGAATATTCATAATTTGGAAAAGAGTAGGATTTTGGGAATTTGATTTTGGCAATTTTTACGGCCATGAAAGTGCCCAAGTTTCACCCAAAAATTCCAAAAACAATAATATGTCCAATGTGAATAGCCAAAGAATCTCCAATCCTAATGTATATTTTAATATTAAATCACCACGTGATTGACGGGCCGGGATTTTAAAACATTCTTGGATCACCAAGATATATATATCACATTATTGGTCTTTTGGGATCATTCACCAACATGTATTGGATTTTTTTAGGAATTTGATTAAATTCACCATAGACACACACACACACACACACACACACAGATGTAGACATAGATTATAGAATCACTAAGCATTGATCAAAAGTTCAAAGGTTTTTTAATGTTCTATGATTTCTCTCTCTCTCTCTCTCTCTCTCTCTCTCGTGTCTACTCTAAAAATCCTTTCTCAATATTTTGTTCTCCCTTATTTTTCTACTCTATGCTTCTATATGTATCTTCACTATTCTCCTTTACTATATATTTTATTATGTTGCATATATATTCCTTTCTCAATCTCCTTCTATGAATATCCCCCCTTTTTATATATTCTCTGATGCATATATCATCCTTTGACCCTACAAAGAACAAAACCAGACTTAAAATCTTTATTATTTGTGTTAAATCTGGGGTGTTAAGTCTGCCCAAGACCATCACTATATAATGTAGTGAAATTATGCCATGTGTCCTACATGGATGGTTGAGATGATGTTGAATTCCTTGAGCAAGGGGGTCAGACCCAAAATAGAATAAAATGGAGAATATTCCACAAGGTTTATGTTTGGATGGGGGAGTTTGTAGGGAGCGTAGTGGAATATTGTCACGTGGCTAGATATTTTGGTGGGGGATTTAAAATATAAAAGACACAGATATATTAATTATCAGAAATGAAGTGGTTGGGGAGAGGGAAACAAGTTTGAAATCATGCTGGAGGATCAAGATTACCATCTGCCATTATTTTTGACATGATTCGGCGAGTCGGACCTAAATGATTGCCACTGGAGAGAACATTTAACATATGGTATTCTCCAAACTAGTTTTAAGAGATTCTCCATTTAATTTCCAACTATTTATTATATTTTTACTAGTTTCATCATAAGAATGACACTGGTTACAGGGATATTCGCCAAAACTACAAAACCTGTTATAGGGATATTTGCCATGATTTCTGTAAGACTTTTTTTACGAGCGGGGGGGGGGGGGGGGGGAGGGGGGTTCCTTAAGAATTTTCCTGCTAATATGGAAGAGTTTGAAAATAAAATTTTCTTAACCCTTAACAAAGAGAATGTTAAGGTGGAATAGACTTAGCGATGATAAAAGGTTACTCAATTCCTTACAAAGTGAGTGTAAGAAAAAAGGAGTGGAAAAGATTAGATAAAATTGACTTGTAACAAAGTGAATATTAAGATGGATGAGAGATTTGAAAATATTTTTAGATTTGACCCTTAACAATATGAATGTCAAGATGGAAAAAGATAAAAATATTTGAAAGAAAAATTCCATGTAAGAAATTTTTAACTAAAGAAATGTTAAAATGGGAGAATTATTGTACGAGGTAAGTGATGTGCTCAAAATTTATAAAAAGTGAATATACAAAGGAGATGCTACTTTGACAAGGTCAGTTTTATCAGCTCTGAAAAATTTTGGGGTTAAGAGAGACTAAATGGTGTGAAAGGTTAAATATTAACAAGATGAGTTTTAAGAAAAATGAAAAGGAATGGAAAGGTTTCTCAACCCTTTACAAAGTGAATGTAAAGAGGGAGGAGATGAAAGAGGTTGGCTGGCTCAAATTTTGATAAAATGAGTGTTATAAGGGAATACTTAGAGATGCGATGAAGGTGCTCGACTCTTAACACGACGAGTATTAAAATATTAGACAAAACAAAGGAAGGGTAGTACTCGAATAACGAAAATTTGAATGTCAAAACAAGAAGTGAAAATATGAAAAGGTATGATCTCATGAAAGTGGAGATAATAGATGAATGGAAAGTGATTGATTAAGGATCTTGAATTACAGAAAAGTGAAAGCTTTAAAAGAGATGAGTGAAAATAGGTTATGAAGAATTCATCAATTCCAAATAGTGAATGTTAAATTTGATGATGTAAGATGGATGAAATGCTTAAATTTCAACAAAGTTAAATGTCAAGCATAAGACTTATGAAAATGAGGGATCAATGTGATCATGATGGTGCTTGACTGTGATAAAGTGAGTATCATGATGGCAAGACTTAGATGAAGAAGGATGAAAGTTCTTAAGTGTGGGTACAAATTTCCATAACTTAGTACTTAGACTTTTTTGCAAAGTGATAAGATGGATGCGAGACAAAATGTGAGTAAATAGAATATCACAAAGAAAATAATGTGAAACACAAACTTTGTAAGATAGAGATAAAGAGTACGAAAGATATGAAAGATGGAACATAAAATTCGTGAGATAGAATAGATGAAGAGTGTGAATAAAAATAAATTCAAACAAATTTTTTTATAAAATGTAGAACAAATGAGAAATATGTTTTGTTTAAGTTGGCCTCTACCTTATATTGGCTTGGACAAAGAGTGGCTTACTAAGTGTTTCCCTCAACTAGGTGTTAGCATTATATCTGAGTGAGTGCAGTACTATTGCTAGTTGTAGGCTTTATTTTACCCCCCTTTAAAATAATGAGCAAATATATTGTTCAAATGAATCACACTGGGGTCACTGTAGACACTCAATCATGCAATTTGGGTAAATATTTAGTCTCAATGTCATACTACTATTCATATGGTTCTTGAGTGAAAAAGAGTAGCAATTAACCAATGTCATTGGCCATTCTACTTTGCATTATGTCATCACTTTCAGTCATGCATCCACACTTTCCTAGTCTATATTACTATTTTGTACTTTTATATTTCTCACTGGGGCATCCAACGAAAAATGGGATGGCCCAGGTGCCCCAATCCCATCTGGGTGCCTTGATCCTCATTACACTTTCCTCTCACTTTTTGGGAACTTTCTAGCCATTTGATATTTTCATATTTTTGGTGGTTGGCCTTTTTAGGGTTAATTACAAAATTAGAACAAGAGAAACCTATAAATATAAAGTTATGAGACCATAATGAGGGACCAAGCACCAAGTACTAGTATCTCCACCTAAGGTTGCATCCATCGAATGTTTCATTTGCATCCATCTAGCTCCATCACAAGGGAAAAATGCAAGTTCATTTGCATCACACTTCATAGGAAGGAATTTTATTCTATTCAATCCACTATCTATTTACATTCTACATCTAGTTATTTCTCGTTACTTCAGAAACTAAGACCCGCACAAGAGCACCTTGGGCACGATTCCACACACACACACACACACACACACACCTAGAACTACATTTGGGTATGAAATGTAGTGCAACAATCACTTAGTAAGTCCACCATTATGGTTTCTGAAGTCAGTCCAACCCCCTCATATTCATCTTGAGTTTTTAAGGTATTTGATGCTTTGTTTGGGGTTTTTCAGGTGATCTCCTTTATTGTAGGTTCGAGTGATCATTCAACAAATTTCACGTGAAAGTAAGCGAGCACAAGCAGACATCTAGCGATACCTCAGAGGAGGTTCTTTGGTCATTTCTATAGACCAGGGAACCCATAACTCAGACCAAGGCACCCCAGGAGCACCCATCCCTCTCTAGGTTCCCCAATCCACTCAAATATCTCAGATCTATATTTTTTTGAGTCACTATATGATAGTTCCATACTCCTGTACAGTCGGTTTCCACTGTGACATAGTCTTGTGCCATCTCCAAATCACCTAAGGCATTTCTTACTCTCTTTTTACATTAGGATTTTATATTTTAATTTCTTAGTTTCTTTGTTATTTTCAATATTTCATTTATTCAGTTATTTACAACTTCGATAACATCAAATTAGGCTATTATTTCCATTTTAGTTTAATCATTTTGGTGAACCCACTCTTGAATAATCTTGGATCTTTCTTTTTCTTCCATCATGGATCCTAAGGTCTGTTAAGTATCTTTTATTCAATTGATTAAAATGCACACATCTTGTAAATATACTCTCCAAAAACCCTAGAGACTATGTATCTACCTATCAACATGTTGCCTACTGAATTCAATGCTATTTTTGATTTTCTTTCTAATGAATCTCTTGGCTTAAATTCCAATCGATATATTTTTGAATCCATTCAAGTTATTCATTTTCTATGTCAAGATAAATTTGAATCCATGAAATCCAAGATTATATCTCTAAAATATAAAATTTGACATTTTAAGGATGCTTCTCAGGCTCATGTTTGTTCTCCTTCTACATATCATTCTCATTCTATATCTACTACATGTGCTCATATCAATGAGCCTCAAGTCATACCAATACCAAATCCTATCACCTTTGATCACAATACTAAGAAACATGAAATTCTTACTGAGATTCTTATTCATCAATGGATCACTTTACCACCTACTCATTACTATCCTTCTTATCAACTAGAAAAATATCAAGGTCTTTCATATTGTAATAATCATCAAATCAATAGACATAATGAAAACAAATTCTACACTTTACAACAAATAATCAAACATATTAAGCATAAGGGCTTTATCTCATTCACTACATAACATTTTAATGCATGCCCACCTACAAATGCTATATCCACATGGGATCCTAAATTTGTTCCTTTTGTGTTAAATGAGCATCATGCCACCATTTCTAATGTGCCTTCTTCGGTCAATAAAGCACCGCCAATGCAATCCACTCAAACTAAGAAATCAGCTCTCAAAATTCATCTTACTCAATGTCCTTTCAATTTATCTACCGAGTTACCAAGTCAACCTAAGCAACCTCCTCTAAAAATCAGTTCAACACCTCTTTCTACTCAGACTGCTACACCATTATGCAATAATACATCACTTCAATAGCCAATCATTTTTTTCAAAGCAACTTCTTCTCCTACTAATGATCAAGATGCATTTCAAATTCCACCACAATCACATGGTCCTACTATTACTTTTCCTCAACATGCTTCCATCGCTTCATGCAAACTTGGTCTTTAGTAGGTGACTCTTGTCACCTTGTTACCCAATGATACACTCTAGTGCTTCAATTCACACTCGACTGTTGAGGGAATACTACAAAAATGGACCCCACACATTGCACATTAGGCGCTATACACATCTTATATTACATCATACATATTATATTCTACATCCTCCATTCTATGTTTAGGCTACATCTACACATTCTATACATCATGCTAGTGTTCCTCAAAAATACGTCACACTCATATTTACTATCTAAATATCTTGCATTTTTATACGTTGCACATTACACACTTTATGCATCACATGGTCATTTCTTCTCATCACTTATACTATATACATTCCCCATTCTAGTCATCTACTCATACATACTGCACTCACTACCCTGTGACACACTCTAGTCTCACGATCCGTATTGGATTGTTGAGGGTATATTTCTATAAATGGACCACATCACAATTACATATTCATCATTTGACCTTCTATCATGTGACATTCCTAGATTAGTGATATATTTCAGAGGCTACATCATCACTTCTTCTAATATCCTTTAGTGACATATGCTCTAGGCTAAATGGTCACTCCTCTGATCATCAGTTAGTAATATACACTTTTAGGCTAATTCATCACTCCTTAGATCATATTGTCATGATATAATCTTAGGCTATAGAGTCACACATACTTCATAAATATGTCACATGCCATCAATACACATCCACCATAGTGCGCTACACACAACACACAAGTCGACCATTTATCGATGACACACTCTCATTTACGGTTCATTATTGATTGCTAAGGGGGCACAAAAAATGAACCTTAATACATACATTTTCAATCACTTGGGGGGCACACAACTCCTATCATCCATCTTGCATTCCATTATGTCCATCCACAACATGTTGTGTGTCATAGTTACATTTATTGTTGCTTACTTATGCTTTTACATGTTTGATTTATTATGCATGCTAGATAGATATCTTACATTTCATTATATTTAACACACACACATGCACATTCATGTAGTTTTCTAGTTGTGATTACATAAATAGGGATTCTACACGTAACATGGATTCTTGACCTACTACCAGTCGCATAGTGGCTCCTGGGGGCATCCACATTTGTACACTACAGGTGATACTATCTCATTTTGTACTTAGAACTTTACTTTATTGGTTATACATGCTTTTGACATACACTTTATCTCTCTAACATGTTAATGGGTGCTTCATGTGAAACTTTTGTTTTGTAGGATTACTTACTTGTTTTCTATTGTATGCAGGCATTTCCCTTTGTTTGGTGTGAAAACTTGTTTGTTTGTATATGACCAATACAACCTTGAGTGTCTTGTGACATCGTGAGTGGTGTCCCATGTTTACAACCATATTATTTTGGATTAGTTTGTCTTCTTGGATGTTTACATTACTCTCTTACTTGGTAGATTACAAATTGTCTTTGTAGCTTACACTTGTTCTATATATGCATGCTTGTTCGTACTAACAATTGTTTCCTAGCCAGTTGTTTGCATGTTCCCTGGTCTCTGCCAAGAACATCCCCTCCCCCCTGTAGGGTACACTTTACACATTCGGTCTGTTTTAGGGGATGCATTCTCCTATCCGTGATGTCGAATGCACCCCAAGAGGGGTAATCATTTAGGTTTACACACTAAACAACAGAGTACCAGTATAATCCATTTTTTGGTTTGCATCTATGGCACAATGGGTAATGCAGCTAGTGGCTTCAACACAATCTACATAAATATGATACACAACGGGTTTTACAGGACATGTTTTTTGTAACATTCTGGGGAGAAATTATAGGTTGGAGGAACATTGGAATTTCCTCCCTACACTTCTTCGTCCAGTGGCATCAGATCACCAAAAAACCTAGACAATTCATAGATCTCTTCATTTATATTGGGAATAAGTTAGAAGATGGAGGAACTTAGAAATTTCCTCCCTACACTTCTTCAGCCATGGTGGTGTGAGATCTCACAAAAAAATCACACTTCATCGACATTATACAAGATCCTTTCTACACCCTTTCTCTCATTACGGATCAGGTGCACATGTTTCCTTTTCATTTGTTTACTTTCCATTTACATGTTTTATACACATTTATACATGTATTTTTACATATCCATGTGTTTTTAACTACTTGACCAGCTTCTCCTTTATAGGTCCACCATACGGGAAGAAGGAAGTCAACACCAATACCATGAAAATATCACACATAACATATTTACATGCAGGTTCATCACACATTAGCATCTACACACTTGTTTTTACCCCAAGTTCACTCTCATCACTTTTTACACTTTTACATCTTTAGTCTCCATGCTCTATTTCTTTTTCATTCCATAATTTTCTAGTCCTTCGGAATGCTTTCTACATCACTCTACATGGATATCAGGTACACATCTCTACTTTATGTTACCAAGAATTATTATCACCAACATAAAGTGGAGGTAAATGTAGACATGAAATCACCCACTTTGGGTAAATATTTAGTCCCAGTCTCATACTACTATTATGGTTCTTGAGTGAAAAAGAGTAGTACTTAACCCATGTATTTTTCTATTTTAATCTACTTTTTGTCATCACTTTCAGTCTTGCACCCGCACTTTTCCATTCTATACTACTATTTTGTACTTTTTCTATTTTTAACTAGGGCACCTAGTAAGGACTGGGGAACACTAGGTTCCCCAGTCCCCTCTAGCCGCTCTCATCGTCTTTACACTTTCCTCTCACTTTTTGGGCACTTTCTAGCCATTTTATATTTTCATATCTTTGGCGGTCGGCCTTTTTAGGGTTAATTACGAAATTACAACAAGATTACCCTATAAATATAAAGTTATGAGACCATAATGAGGGACCAAGCACTAAGAACTAGCATCTCCACCTAAGGTTATATCCATCAAAGGCTCCATTTACATCTATCTAGTTCCATCAAAAGGGACAACGATTGGTTCATCTACATCACAATTCATAGGAGGGAAGTTTATTCTATTCCATCCACCATCTATTTACATTCTACATTTAGTTATTTTTGGCTACTTCAAAAAGTGTGAAATGCACAAGATCACCTAGGGCAAGATTTTGTACACACACACCTAGAACTACATTTGGGTCTAAAATGTAGTACAATGCTCAGTTATTAAGTCCACCATTGGGGTCACTAAGTTCATTCTGACCCCTTTACATGCATCTTTCTTTTTTAGGGATTTGATGTTTTACTTGGTGTTTTACAAGCGATCTCCTTTATTACAGGTTGTAACGAACATTTAGTGATTTTTACGTGACAGGAAGTGAAAATGGGAAGACATCCAGTGACACCTCAAAGTAGGTTCCTTGGTATTTTTTGTAGACCAGAGAACCCAAAACTCATATCAAGGTCCCCCAGGTGCCCCCATCCCTCTCCAGGTGCCCCAGTCCACTCAAATATCTTGGATCTACATTTTTTTAAATCATTGTATGACAGTTCTCTCCTCTTGATCAACTAGTTTCCACTGTGACATAGTATTGTGACATCTCCAAATAAGCTAATGCCTTTCTTACTCTCTTTGCACATTAGGGGTTTTATAATTTTACTTAGTTTCTTGGTAATTTTTTCAGCATTTCCATTTTTTAGTTATTTACACTCTATACACATCAGATTAGGTTATTATTTCCATTTTAGTTTAATCAATCACCACTATGGATATTCATGAATCTAATCTCATAAAGGTATACTAGTCAGTTGGGTTGGGGGTACCCATTTCATTAGCCAATTCCCTCAATGTGTTAATTACTTTGGGGTTCCTACGGTACTTCTCACAATGAGTTTTATGGCTTAAGCTAAAGGAATTCCCACAATTAAGCAGATGGATTTTATCCCTTTACCTGAACCTACAAATACAATGTGAATTGTTCTTACTTATCTTGAATTAAAATGTGTTTTTTTGAACCACTATTTTTTGAGCAAGGAAACATGTTGTTAGTATTTTGGAAGTTTTAACGACCTCCTTAGATATGGTCTTGCAAATAAGGATTAGTAATTTTTCCCTGAGGTATACAAAGAGAAAACACAAAAAAGAAAATAAATGCACGTATTATTTAATACCCTTTGAACGCACCTCTAAAAACTAGAATTAAGGGTATTCTTTAATACCCTTCGAATGCATGTGCTATACCATACTTTTACTAAGTGAACCCTCCATGGTCAAGTTGGGGCCGAGTTGGACAAAATAGAAGGGTAGGCAGATAAGTAAGTAAAAGGAATGGTTTAGGAGTTAGGAGGGAAGTGGGTAGGGTATAGAACCCCCAATTTCATAACCTTACCAAATTTAGTTTTAGTTTGCTAAATTTGGTGGGAAAAAATCTAAATATAAAAAGAAGATTTTTTTATATTCTAATTTTGCAAATATGGTTTTTATTTTCAGATGTTTTCTACCTTCAACAAGCACAAGTAAAAATTCTACAAAATAGTAATAATAATAAAAAATAGATTTATTTTTGTGATTTTTTAAACAAATTTCTTCTTAGAAAATCCTCCTAGAATGTATCATGAAAACAAAACAATACACAAACAAAAAAACACACAAAAACAAAAACATTAACCAATTAAAACCACATTCACACATATGTTAGTATTTTTTAAAATCTACATTACAAGGTTAATAAAATATGAAACAAGAACTAAAGAAAATGTGGGTAGCTCCCACTAGGTGTGTCAGAATGTGAGAAATGAAAATTTTACCAGAAAATGAAAGATAAATGAAAAAATAGAAATACCCTCTCTATAACTTTCTTACAACATCAGAACTTTTTTGAAGCACTTGGGCTTGTAAAATATTAAGATTTTAAATTGTGGATGCTCTTGATATGACTCTCCAAATGGATGAATGCATTCTACGAGCTTGGATGCCTAAGGGTGCAGATGTCAAATTTGGCAGAAGTGGATATATTTGCATAATCTTCCCCAAGGGATTTCTAGGGATAATTTAAAAGGTATGGCATAACTTTTA
>CM034153.1:659048494-659238036 GCA_019776745.2 Taxus chinensis | reverse complement strand
CATATTTTTTTCTTGGAAATGTGGGTTGAAATCCATCTGAGGAAGCTCTCATTTCTCAAGACTGATCATGTTAGGAAACTCACCCATCTATATACTAATCCATTTTTCATGTTTATTTTTCTTGATCCAAGGTCGTCTACGCTGCAAAGGATGATTTCTCATTTTCCTTCCATATGCTTTGTCACATCCATCTAAAAGATAAGAGGTATCTTAAATCCTATCATATGACATTGCTTGAGTTTTTACAATCATGTTTAATTTTTTTTTGTATTTGCAAAATTCACTGATGAAGTGTTTGAACTTTGTGGGATGAATATCAAATTACATGTAAAAATCACACATTCAAATTTTACAAGTAGAGAGAGCAATGTTTTTCTTTATTAAGATGTTTCTGTCATACCACATTCCAAATTTTATTAAAAAAATTATCCATTATCATCATCCATGATCATGCTTGAAGCTAAATCTACATCTACATACAATTCATCATCATCCACATCTAATGTCATCATATCATTGATTCATTACAAGTAGAGAGAAAAAGATTTTGAGAAGGTTTAAAATTGCATAAACTTGATAAAAATTTCTAATTTTACAGGTAGAGAGAAGAAGATTTTACTATATTAAAATGTCTCTATCCTAACACATTCCAAATTTTCTTTAAAAAATTATCAATTATCATCATCCATGATCATTTTTGAAGCTAAATCTACGTCCACATACAACTCATCATCATCTGTATCTATTTTAATGTAATCATCCACATCTAATGTCATCATATCATTGATTCATTACAAGTAGATAAAATAAGATTTTGAGAAGGTTTAAATGTGTAGAAACCTAATACATAGTTTGAATTTTACAAGTATATATAAGAAGATTTTACTGTATTAAGATGTCTCTATCCTAACATATTCCAATTTTTCTTAAAATAATTATCTATTATCATCATTCATGATCGTGCTTGAAGCTAAATCTACATCCACATATAATTCCTTATCATCCATATCTATTTTAATGTCATCATCCACATAGAATGTCATCATATCATTGATTCATTACAAGTAAATAGAAGACTATTTTGAGAAGGTTTAAATGTGAAGAAACCTAATATAGAGTTCAAATTTTACAAGTAGAGAGAAGACGATATTACTACATTAATGTCTCTGTCCTAACACATTCCAAAGTTTATTAAAACAATTATCATTTATCATCATCCATGATTGTATTCGTTCTTGAAGGTAAATCAATGTTCACATACAATTCATCATCATTTATATCCATTCTAATGTCATCATATCATTACAAGTAGATAGAAGAATATTTTGAGAAGGTTTAAATGTCTTTAAACCTAATACCACATTCCAAATTTTACAAGTAGAGAGAAGAAAATTATACGATATTAAGATGTTTCTATCCTAACACATTCCATGATCATGCTTAAAGCTAAATATATGTCCATATATAATTCATCATCCATGATCGTATTATAATGTCATCATAGCTACATCTAATGCAATCATCATTACAAGTAGAGAGAAGATCTATGATCCAGGTTCTAAATGTGATGAAACCTGATACAAAGTTTGAATTTTACAAGGAGAGAGAAGAAGATTTTTGAGAAGGTCTATTAAGATGTCTCTGTCATACCACATTCAAAATTTTCTTAAAACAATTATCCATTATCGTCATCTAGATTCCTTGATCAGTGCTTGAAGCTAAATCTACGTCCACACACAATTTATTATCATCCATATCTATTCTAATGTCATCATCCACATCTAATGCAATCATCATTACAAGTAGAGAGAAGATTTTGAGAAGATTTAAATGTGTTTAGAAACCTGATATAGTGTTTGAATTTTACAAGTAGAGATAAGAAGATTTAACTCTATTAAATGTCTCTGTCATACCACATTCCAAATTTCCTTAAAACAATTATCCATTATCATCAACCAGATTCCATGATTGTGCTTGAAGATAAATCTACGTCCAAATACAATTCATTATCATCCATCTCTATTCTAATGTCATCATCCACATCTAATGCAATCATCATTACAAGTAGAGAGAATATTCTCAGAAGGTTTAAATGTGAAGAAACCTGATATAGTAGTTTGAATTTTACATGTAGAGTGAATTTTCTTAAAACAAATAATCAAACATTATCATAACACCATCACATTCATATCAAACATTAAACCCCATATACAATCTAGAAATTATATATATAATATACAACAAGATATAAAAAAATCTAGATTGCAACATACTTAAAATCAAATACATATTCAAGTTTCATACTCCAATATATAAAATATTTCAAAAAATTTCAAATTTAAAGTTTCAATTTTTCAACCCTCAATCATTAATTTTTTCCCCAGAAAAACTAACATCTTCTGTGCACCCCTTTCCCCAATAGTCTTGTCCCTCTTGTATTCTTTTCTTGAATAATACTAGAACTAATCATATCTTCCGCAACACTGTTTAGATTAGCTTTACCATTGTTTTTTCTTCCTTTGTCACATCTTTATGGGATACCAAAATAGTATGCTATAGTTGCCTTTTCTTTGAACAAAATATCAGGGTCGAAACCATTATCTTTAATTATCCACTTAAGTGTATTGTTTTTTTTGTTAACTAAAAAGCAATATTTTCTTTCATCTTCATTGTTGCGGATAAAATATTCTTAGTGGGGTTCCAAGTGAACTTGGAACACCTTTGCTTGACTCTTCAAATTTTCAAATTTCAACTGTAAAAAAAAAATAGTGAGCTCAATTAAACATATTAGTAAAATAAGAAAATTTCAAATTAGATCAAAAAATATCGTTTCTAAGTGATAATACTTATAACCACTCTATCTCTTTTGGCATTTGTAATTGCCACCTGATCCTTGTCCTTAGACCATTTGTTGAAATAGGCCTGGGCTTCAACACTAATATTTTCCAATTTTTTTAATGTTTTATCTAAAATATTGTCTTTATAGATTGATGTTATACGATGAGAGTCCCAGGTCCTACTTGGGTGAGTAAGGCTTCCATCTTCATAGGTTGACTTTGGACTGCAACATATAAATTGTCCCTTTACCAATGATTTTCATAATGAATTATTATCTTGTTGATTAGTACTTTTTCCCTTCTCTCCCATTCTATGAGATGAATGATATGAGGTACAATAAACTCTTAGACATGGGATTGACAATCATAACCAATCAAGTTATCTAAAGGAAATGAACAAAATTGTTCACCACCTGTATCTGAAGAAGATGATGCCAATGGAGAGGTATGGGGGCTTTCAAGTTGAGTATCGTCTATATAACTCGTTTTTACTTTGGGTGGCTTGATCCTATTTGCAATAAAATAAATCAGTATTGAAATATTGAAATTGAAATGTAAAAAAAGTTGAATAAATTACGTTGAAATAGAAATATACTTGCTCAGCCTTGAATCATCTCACATGTATTTAAAAATATTGTTGGGTCATTACTACCAATGCCCAAGTAATCTTCATCTAAAGTTATATTATTTAAAAATGATACACCGGTTACGCTGGGCAAGCCACCAAGAGAGAGGGTCAGAATTAAAAATGAGGAGGCCATGTTTGGTGTCCCGCTAGGGGCTAGAGGAATCGGACATGCGTTTACTAATGTTATTTTTACCTGAACCTCTTAGTTAGAATTTTGAATCATAATGGTGGAGGATGTGGTGGTGCCGCTCTTTATATAGATGGAAAAAGGACTGTAATGTACTGCAAAGTCTAAGAAAAATCAACAAAACCATTACTAAATTATATGAAAAACTGTTAAAACTATGCAAAAGCTATGAAATTATATGAAAAAATATTCAATACTTGTACTAAAGAAATAAAATCATACCTTATCTGTTGAGGGGTAACATTTTTTTGATATTGGAGGTGGCTGTGTTGGAGTAGTAATTGGTAGTGTTTGAGCTATGTGTGGCTAGAGATGGAAGAGTAGGGTGTTGAGAATCTGATAATTGCACGTGCAATTGAACTAAGTGAGTTGGTGAAGACTATTGAGAAGCACGTGTATAGTCCAAAATTCCCTGTACAGTACTAGCAACAATAATCAATTACATGTCATTTTAATATGGTAAATGGTAAAATGTAAATAGAAAATGGTAATTTGTAAATAGTAAATATTAGGGTATTACGTCTCTATCATTTAACTAATGCAAATGCTTGGGGGTTCAATGACGAGTGAACTTCCATTTCATACTGTGCAAATCTCCTCGATGCCTCAGCATGTTGTTGGCCTCTTCTTCTTGATGCCACCTTTTTTTGCATTGAATGAGCCTCCAACAATATTCTTTGCATATAGTCAAGATTTAATCAGAAGTACATAATATTAGTACTGTATAAATATTCAATCAAAAGTACATAATCAAGACAATAACCAAAGTCTAATGTCGAAATATAAACTATATACCTGTTGTTCTTGAAATGGAATTGAAAAATTATTCATTGTCTCATCCTTACAAGCAGGAGCTAGATTTGTAGTTTAAATTAAAAATAGCCTCGTAATAAAGGCCAAGGAGATAGTTTGTGGAGTGAATACCTGGTTTTTCAAAAACTGATGCATTTGTAATGTCATATTTTATGTTATTAGATAAAAAGGTGCTAGCAATCAAATTTTAACTTTTCGATCATTGCAAGAATGTATACAATAGCCCAGTTTCAGAATATCCATTTTCTAACCCTACAAAACAATTCTGGCTTGAATGAAAGAAATCATGGCAGTAAGAAAGTGGTGTGAAATTCCTTACATATCCACACCTCATCTTGATTTATTGATGTGAGCTACAAAAAGTCATTAAAATTAATATTAATTTGAATTGTATCAAAATAAAAAAAAAATCGAGATGAAAATTGAAAATAGATTTACACGTATAATCAACATGGAAACTGAAATTAGATTTGAGGTACTTCTTATCATTATCAATGAGGGTTGTTTTCATTGTTACTATGGGATGAATTTTTGAATGGAATACCTGTCAACCAATGGATATCAGCTATGGATCGACACTGAATTTGAATGTACAAACATCATCCATAGTAATAGTAAAATTATCGTCATTTGTATTGTACGAGGAAAGAAGGTAGTTTAGAACATCATAATCAATATCAAACTGGGGCATGTTAATGAGCCCTTCAAAATCACATGCTTCTTGTAAATCATTATATTTTGTATTCATTTGCAAAAAATATATAAATGTGGGGGCATATCAAGTTCCTATATTGTATCTTGCCCTTAGGTAGGGCTTGGACGGTGAACAATATGCTAGGTTAACTTGATTTTCCGTTGGATCTTGGTCTTGAGCTTGGGATGCACTTGTAGTAACTATTGTATTTGAGCTTGATTGGAGAATCTTATGTTTAGGTAACTTGTTGGACCACTAGTGTAGTGACGTATGATTCTTGCAACAGTAAGTACTAGGAGAGTGGAGAAAAATTTTGGAGCTAGGAGGTGTAAACGTGAAAATGAGGGGCGATTGTGTATATATACGACAAAATTCAGGATTTCTCGAGCCTTGAACAATGGTAATTTTTGACACGTGACAATAAGTGTTGTTGTCATGTGCGATCAACAACACTTTGTTGACAAGTGCATCAATAAAGTGTTGTTGTTGCACATTAGCAAATTTTATTGATGCGCCTTAATAAGTGTTGTTATTGCACAACATCAACAAACTTTGCAAACACGCTGACAACAACACTTGTTTTTATGCATCAACAAAGTTTTTTGATGCACGTGACAACAACACTTGCTATGTCACGCGCCAACAAATTTTGTTTTTGTGGGTCAACGACAGTTGTTGTCAGCTGATAACAAGCATTTTGTTGAAACATGATAACAACTCTTACTATCGTGCGTCAACAACCCTACAACACTCATTTTCGGGAAACAACTATGCATTAATAGTGAACAATACCTATTTTTTTGTGTCTGCATAATTTTTTTCCTTGGGGCCCTCACTTTTGCTCTAACTAATATCAGGAAAAAAATTCATTCTCAAAAATTGGAAAATTTGCCTTTCCATGAAAGTGGTTCTAGGTATATTGGTCAGGGATTTTCCACCTCCATTTTACCAGAGGATTCTTAAAATGAACCCTGACCTTCACACTCCTGAGTGCATTTTTCTTGGCATTGTGAGTACATTTTCTCAATTTTTTCTTCAATCCAATTTATTTTTCTGGTGGGTACAATATTTATAATGGGTTATTAAATGTTTTTGAGTTGGGTTTTCCCCCTTTTCTTGATTTTTTGTTTTACATGGTCTGTTATGGTTTTATTTCCTTCTTTATTCTATTTTTTATGGTTTAAATTGAGATTTTTTCCTCATATATTTTTCTTTGCCATAATAAGAAGCTTTTCTTTCCCTAAACCTATGTTTTTGATAGTGTATCAGGTTTTTTGTCTTGATACACATGTCCAAAACCCCAACATGAACTTTTTTCAGGATTTTGGACCTTTCCATCATGATGAGAAACCTGAATCAATGTTTCAAAACTCATGGAATAGCTGACAAGTTTTGACCTCTGACCTATTTATGTCAGACATTTATGGGTGTTAAACAAATATAATACTATGACATTGTGTTGTAACTCTTTATGTCTAAAAAATCAATAAATTCCTACTCAGCATGTCAAGTTTATCAAGGTACTAAACAAGGAGGAAAAATAGATAAAGGATTTTTGGGATTTTTGTTGTGTAAATCAAGTTGAAAGTTCTGGTTGATGTTTCACAACATCTAGATGACCTCTTAGAAAAGGTTCTTCAATTCATCCTTCAATGGTTTAATTATAGAAAGTAAAAACTAAGGCAAAAACATCCAATGAAGAAAAATAAATGAAATATAAGTATCAAGGGGTTATCCCCCTTCAAACATTGATTCAAATATTGATATCATGGATACAGATTTGGACCACATCAACATGGATGACTTCTAGAGAAGATTCAAGAGCCCATCCTATACACCATGGATGTAATGCATCTATGATAGGGGATCACCCTTTACTGCATATTTTCCCATCTCAGCACAATCTCAATATTTTGTGCTTGTAGCTACAAGCCACTATAATAGAGACTCTAGTACTATGAAAAAACAAGATAAATATGTAGTGATCTGTCTGGACACAAAAATATTTTGAGGAGCTTCTCAAGAAACCAGACCTCAATTAATAAATAGATAATGATCTTAAAAAGGATCAACCAACTTGGGATTAAAATGTAACAACTTTCATTAAGCATTTGAATAAGAGTTATCTTAAGAAAATAAGGCATACAATTGGTAGATTCCAAAAGACCGTTCCTAGGAGTGATTTCATCCCAAAAATAAATGACATCATAACACTCCAAAGAAGAGGTTTTAGTCTCCCTAAGGTTAAATAATTTCAAGAATAGATGTACTAATTCCTCACTATCATGAGGAAGAATAAACAATTCTTCAGATGGGGAGAGTTCATCAGTGAAACCCTACACAAACAACTACAAGAGTTACATACAACAAGGAAATTGTACATGACATCTTATGTCACATATGCAGTAGCTCAGATGAGAATATAATCCTGGGTTAAACATGCATGGTATGAGGAGTTCCAATTTTTTTTATGAGTTCTACCATTAATTATATTTGAAGCAATTTCTACATAATTTCTAGAGGGTGAATTATGCTTAATTGTATATTATCATATGCAAGTTATACAAATACCTTTCCAATTTTTGGTGCACTAATGTAGTTTGGAATGTTGTGTCTTATTAGGTTGTATTTTCCTCTAATTCCCAACTTTCAATTATATTTGAGTTGCAGGATTCTTTGGTTCTCCATATTTATTTCCAATATATCCAAGTGAAAATGGGATTTTTGTGGAGTTAGTGAGGCAATTTTCTGATTTTCATAAGTTCCAATAAAGTAAGCATAAGGCACGAATTCATTTCCCAATATCAATTAGATGGTACACATGTATATCAGTGATAAAGGCCAAAACTGTTTTTGCCAAGATGAAATGAGTGAATCTCAAATCCTTTCATTTTAGGCTTAGCTTCAACTATAAAAGAACATTGAAAAGACTTAAAAATATGCAAATTCACATCCCAAACTTGAATATCTATGGATCAACTATAGGGATGAAGTGGCTATAAGATAGAAATACTACAGTCAGATGAATGTAGATGAAGCAGAAAAATATAATATTGAAAATATGCCTCGAGGAACAATGGATGATGGGGAAGTTTTGGAACCTATATATGAAAAACTAAAAGTAAAAAATATGGGTTTCCCTCAATCTATTAGTCGATCAAATAAATACCATCTATCAATGAGTGAGCTACTCAAATTTTTATTTCAATCAACCATTAGAATATGCAACATTTATTTTGACAACTCGTAAGAGTTAAGTGTTGCATCCATTGGCCATTGTCATCCAGGACTAACCTACATACTTCAAATAAATTGAGGAACTAATATCCCATTCTCACCTCTGCATCTTCAGGTTATATCATGGGTCCTCTCATCCTAGTCAAAGACAGAACTAGAAGTAGTAAGGTAGGCCATCCCATTTGTACATGTCACTCAATCCCTCCAAATCCCGGTCCCAACAAGTTTTTCAAACATTTCCTTGGCTACAAATGACATGAATTTTGAAGTTTTCCATTCTTGAAGCACCCCACTCCATTTTATGATGTAACTAGGCCCCTGAAGGAGGTGTAATATTGGGTACCAACACGCTTCTGACACCATTTCCGAAGACATATTTCCTAGATTTGAATTATAATCAAAGGTCTCCATTATTGTTAATGATTCTAGGTCCAAATTTGTGTTCATTTTTATGTTGTTTGTGAAATTTTATCAAAGTATAGTTGATTTAGTGAGTATTGTCCTTATGTCCCCTCAGTACAGACAATGTTTCCATTAAATCTAATTTCGTTATGTGGAACATGAAATCAGTCAGAAAGATCTCCAAATATTTGTCCATTGACTGATGAAAACATCTTTGTAAGAGTTACTTGAATTGATCTACATATCTAGGGTATAAGACCTTAGTGGCGGATTTGTCTTCTAAAATAAAATTTGGCATATACCAGTGCTGATTATTTACATCCTAGTTGATTTACTCTTCACTCTTGTAAATCTTGAAGGAAGGATATCTTTCTTTAGGTCATATCCTACCGACAAATTGCTCCCAGAACTAGGAAGTATGAGTTCAAGAAGAAAACAAGTTTGGAAACTAGTAGAAGAGCAAAGATCATTGGAAAAGAATGTTCTAACTCCTGAATGTGATTACTATAGCATTTGTGATAGCTCTGATTCATATAACCCTTAAGATAATCTACACACCTTGTTTCAAGAAGGCCCAACATCTACAATTACTAAAGTTGTTCCTCATTTTCCTTCTTTGTTGATTCATGAGAACATGGTGATTTGTGAAACTGAGTCATTAAGGGATAAATACTTTAGGGATCATACCACCTTTCCTTAGATACCCCCAATTCCACACCATTTCAATCCATCTATTGAAACCCCTCCACTTAACAATATGGAACATCCTCCGCCCCGGACCCCTTTCAGGTTTAACACCTACATTCTTGTAAATTTCCATGGGATGGTGGGATACCCAAATGAAGTGCCTCATGAAATTAGGAATAGGATGTCTAAATTTCAAGGCAATAATGCAATAAGTGGAAACCAACATCTTAGGTATTTTCATAATGTTATGGAAGATTATGAGGTGGAGCAGGAAGATTTATATGTCAAATTATTCATCCATACTTTAGAAGAAGATGTTAGGGAATGGTATAAATCCCTATCGAAGAAATCAATCGATTCTTGGGTAGAGATGAAAAATTATTTCAAACTATAGTATGGTGATAAAACTAATCCTAGATTTCTTTCGACTTATTTTGAGAACATCAAAAAGAATCCCAATGAAACAGTGTAAGGCTTCACCACTAGGTTTAATAAAAATATGACTAGATTGCCTCTAAATTTGAGACCTAGTGATGATTCTTGTTTGATCAAAAACTCATATGATTTTCAAAAGAAGGGAGCTTACTATTTAAGGGATAAAAATCCTAGAAATCTGAGGCATGTCTTCTCTATGACTACCCAAATTGAGAACAACATCAAGGTAGTAGGGAATCCTTAAAAGAGGGAGGGTGTTAAGTTAATCAACCCTAAGAAACTTTAGAAAAGAAAAGCTATGGATTTGGAGGAAGTGGTTATAACTTTGGTAGGGGAAGTTAAGGAAATTTCCTATAAACTGCCCAGAGTAGAGAAGGTCTTGGCTCAAAATCCTCAAAATCAACACCAAACCTAGGGACAAAGAAGATTTGGAAACCATCCCAGGGGTGAGTACAAAACTAATGATAGAGGAAAGGGGCCTATGATTTCAGGAAATAAATAGCCAAACCTTAGGGATACAAAGACAATTCTTGATCCATTAACAACAAGAGTTTCACTAGTGGAAGAAAATTATACCATTGAGTGGTGTGATAAGTGTTTCTTTCCACATTCCCCTTTTGTCTCACCTGCTGAAAGTAGTGATGTTTTTGATGAAATTGTCTTTGTTGATATTTGCATGATGGAGTGCACCAATGACTCACCACAAGGAGCCACTTAAACTAAGCTATAAAGTGATAGAATTGTGGATCATTTTTAGAACTTCATAAACTAGGTATCTTCTTTCCCTTCTATAGCTAATGTTTATGTAGATATGGTCCAAAAAGTTGAGTTTCGTAATCATGATTTTGAATATTTGAGAGCTTTAATGATTAAGAAGGATGCTGATGGTATCCCTTTTGAGGAAGATAGGAAGCTGCTAATGTCTGTTGTTGTGGCCCAACAAAAGGATTACAAACTTTGAAGCATATTGGTCAAAGGATTTTCCCCTCCTAAAAAAAAGGTACCTCTCTTGACCAATGATCCCAAAACATTTCCTAATAAGGGCCCTGTCATTACTGCTAGACCAAGTACTTCTACTACTGCTCAAGCAGTGAAAGATTACATCCTATCAAAAAAGAAAATCATATTGCCTCATAATATAGTTTTTCCCAGGTATACAATATGTGATATGGCTAAAATATTAATTCAAATAAAGATCATTGTACCACTTGTGGAGTTGCTTAGAATCTCTGAGCACAGAAAAAGGGAATTTGAGTATCTGGGATTGAAATAGGAAGCAATTATAACTACTAAGGAGGTAAGAAATGTGAATTCCCCTCCTACCATAGCTGAAGTAGAAGTACCAAAGGAACAAGAAGGTATGGAGGATCCCCCAGAGGTATATTTTATTACTTCTTTGGTCGAGTCACAATTAGATGTGGACCCATTTTTCAGGACCTTAATTATCAATGAAAGACTTTTTCATAATTGTATGTTTGATTTATGAGCCTCATGTAATATAATTCACTTAGAAGTTATGAATGAAATGGACATAAAGATAACAAAAAAATTTGAAACATTTTATGATATGGATTCAATTGAAGTACCTATTATTGGATATGTGAAAAGTTTAATTATTTAATTTTTTGCTTATCCTAGAAAATATCTAACCATGAACATGGTTATAGGTGATTTCCTTGTTAAATGGGGTATGTTGTTGTCAAGAAAATGAACTGCAAGTGTGGGAGGAAGTTTCTAGATGGATATGTCATATGCTACTATACCTTTGGAGGGGAAGTTGGTCAAATTGCATGCGGAAAAGAAATTTTTTCATCTTGTTAAGGATCCCATGAATGCCTCTTATGAGGTGTTGTTTGTTGATACAAATTTGGGAAACTTCATAGGCTATGCATATTTTGAAGATCATTGCATAAATGTTGATAAAAGTCATAAATTCAGAAATGGAGCTAGAATAGTTTTGACATCTCCAGATCATGCAATTTCTAACTTCTCTTTAAAGTTAAAATTTGAGTGTATAAATAATACTGCTAAGTATGAAGAATTTTTTCTTGGCAAAAGCTTTGCTTGGAAACATGGAATCAAGTAAATCATTGTCAAAGAAGACTCTGAGTTAGTAGTGAAACACATTAGAAAATTATATGTTACCAATAATCAAAGGTTGAAGTAGTACAAACATGCATTCTAGGATCTCATTGACATGTTTGATTATTTTAATATCCTGTATCACGAGAGCTCCCAAAATGTAGTATCGAATAGATTTGCATTCTTGTCTTCTTAGTTTGAAGGGTAAGTGCAGCAAGTTGGGGGACAATTAAGTGGACATCAAATCTTGAATTTTACATCAAAAACAACAAAACATCAAATTTAGTCTTCTGTGGACTTAAACCATGCCGAAAAGTAAAAAATTTGTCATAAAAATGGTACCATCGCATAGGGGAGACTGTTAGCTTTGTAGAAATATTGATTTTAAAGTGAATAAAATGGGATAAATATCATTTTATAATTTTTTACTAATAGTAGGTCTTTAAGACACTTTTTCCCCGTGAATTTTTATGTCTATGTTTAAGACTGCAAACTTTGTTTCACTTATCAGAATGTGATAAAACTTATACCATCCCAACCGTGGTGAAATTATATACATTTTCAAAAGAGAAATTATTTGGTTTCAATATTTTTTGATGAAGTTATGGTGGGAAAACAGAAAGTGCTCTGTTTTTATGTTTTCAAACCACTTTCATGGAAAAAACTCATAAAAAATAAAATATTTCTCAAAAAAATAGAAAATAAAATCTATCTAAAGATAGATATCGGCATCTAACTTCTCATCAAAGGAAAAAAATATATATCAATTTTTGGTCATCCAAATCACGGGCAAACGGACTACAATCTTATAGGCATTTTAAAAACAAAATACCAAGTCATTGAATTTTGAGTGTTTAATATAGCTAAAATTGTCCATTTAAAAAAAAAAGTAGTTTAGAAACTAGATTCTGGATGCTACGATTCATATTGATATAAGTATTTCTAATTTTGAGTGTATGCATTACTAATAATCCCTACAAGTTGATATTATGTTGTTATTTGCAATATGATGTCCACTTATGACCCCTTTTTTATCCCCCAACTTGCTGCACTTATCCTGAAGATGAATTAGTATCACCTTATTGCCATTATGAGGTGGAAGTTTTGTTTAGGCCATTAATACTAGATAACATTGGGAATTGGAAAGTTTTTAAGGATGATGCTCAGATCAATAGGTTTTTAACTTGAAAATAATATTATTTTGATTAGGTAATTGATCTTGAGCCTATAGTAGAAATGTGTGAAGGTAGGGAGACTATTTTCAGAAAATACATAATACAGTTAGAAACCAATACTATCCCTTATGGATTGGTTATCCTCGAGTCAAATTTTGACAATGCTGATAGGGTTAGTATTAAAATTATCTCTTCATATAGGGATGTTGAGGAGTGAAATTTGGGAACCCATGATAATCCTAAGAAGGTTTGGTTGGGTTGTAACAAGAGTAAGAAAGAAAATCTAACCTATACCAAATTGTTGAGAAAGTACCAAGACTGCCTGACATGGTTATACTCAGAATTGAAGGCATATAGAGAGGGATTTGTTTCATCATGAAATAAGATTGGAACCTCATTCCAAGCCTTTCAGATAGAAATAGAGGCCTATTAACCCCATCCTTGAAAAAAATGAAAGAAGAGTTGATGAAATTGAGGGACGGAGGGATCATATAGCCTACCAGATATTCTTCATGGGTGGTTAATCTTATGCCAGTGAGAAAAAAGAATGGGGACATCTGGCTTGAGTACATTTTAGAAATTTCAAAAAGTCATCTCTTAAGGATAATTACCCACTACCTAACAAGGAAAAAATGTTGTAGAAAGTCACAGGATCAGAAATGATATCTATGTTGGATGGTTTTTGTGGATATAGTCAAGCAGTAGTAAAGTAATCAGAAAATTTTAAAATTGCTTATACTACCCCATGGGAAAAATATGTTTATGTTAGGATACCTTTTAGACTAATAAACGTAGGGGAAATTTTTTAGAGAGCTATGGATGTACCTTTTTCAGTTTTATCAATGACTTTATAGTAGTATATCAAGATGATGTAACTACTTTTTTCATTAAAAAAGGGGTGATCACTTAGGCCACCTCGAGAAGATGTTGGTTGGATGCAAAGAATATGGTATTTTATTAAATCCCAATAATTTCCATTTTGAAGTTAAAAAACAAAACTATCAAGGCACATTGTATCAAAGAAAGGGGTCATGATAGATCCTAAAAGAGTGGAGGCAATTGATAAGGTTCATATCCCCTGTCTAAGAAAGATATTCAATATTTCTTTCGAAAAATAATTTTTTATGAAGGTTTATCTCAAAAAAAATTTAGATTATTATTCCTATTACAAACATGTTGAAGAAAGATCAGGTTATTCAATGGGAGGAAGGAGTTGTTCAAAAATTTGATGGGATCAAGAAGGCACTTAAAACTGCCCCTATTTTAGAAAGCCCTGATTATAAAAAGGCATTCCAAATGATTTTCTTTGACTCCAAATACACAATTTATTTTGTTTTGTTACAAAAGGATGATGAGGGGCATGGGAATCCCATTTCTTTCTTTAGTAAATCCCTACAAGGAGATGAACTAAAATATTCCATCATGGAGAAGCAATCCTTTACCTTAGTAAGAGCCACCAAAATCTTTAGACCTTATATCTTAATCTCCAAGTTTACAGATTATGTTTTCAATACAATGGTGAAATATATCTTATTAGAGATGGAAGTATCTAGTAAAATATGTTTGTTGGGTCGATAAGCTATAGGAGTATGACATGGAGATCCAGAAAACTATATTGGTTAGAGGTTTGGGCTTGGAAAAGTTAATGGTTGAGATTGATATGTAGGTGATGGAAATAAATTTTATTGAGGAAGTTGGTTTGAACCCTTATGAGAAGGTGAGAAATTCAATTTGGTATAAGGACATAGTTTATTATTTAAAGAATTTGAATTGTCCTAGGAACTTAGATAACAACCAAAGAAGGACAATCAAATTTTCCTCCCATGAGTATATCCTAACTAATCATGGGCTAGCTTAGAAGAATCCAAAGGGAATATTAATTAGATGTATTAATGAAAAAGAAGCTCCTAAGATCATTTTAGAATTCCATGGAGGAGTACATGGGAGTCATTTTGCTGGTAGATTCACTACTCACAATATTTTGAGGGTAGGATATTGGTAGCCCTCACTATTCAAGGATGTTTCTCTACTGGTTAGAAAATGTGAAAGCTACCAACATTTTTTAGAAGGCTGAAAGCTTCAGGTTTCTTACCTTTGCAGCTAATGTCAATAAAACCCTTCTTCAAACAATGGGGAATGGATTTCATTTGAGAAGTGTCAGATTCCTCAAGTGTTGGACATAAATGGATACTTGTTTCCACATATTACTTTACCAAATGGGTTGAGGCCTCCCCCACTAATAAAGAAACCCATCAAGTAGTCATATATTTCCTCCTCAACAACATAATCTGTAGATTTGGAGTGCCTGTCAAGATAGTTGCAGATAATGACATAATCTTTAGGGCTAATCCATTGGCTACAATGTGTCAATAATATGAGATTAACTTGTCCTATGCATCAAACTTTAACCCTGAGGGAAATGGCTAAGCTGAATCAAGTAAAAAAAATCCACTTAAAATCCTCATAAGCATGTTTGAGACTAAAAAGAAAAAGTGGGGATAACAACTCAAGTCTATACTTTGGGTAGATAGAGTTACCACTAAAATATGTACTAGAAAAATCCCTTTTGAGTTAGTTTATGGGATCTAAGCCCTATTTCCTTTGAATTTTCATCATCAGCATATCATTTTATGCAGTAGCTAGAAAATGAAGAAGAATTAGGCCCTTTCAAAATAAGGATTAACTAAATCATGAAGTTGGACGAATAAAGGAGAGAGTCCCATCAGAACCATATCAATTTCAGAGAAAAACTCAAGAGAATATTTAACAAGAAAGTAACTCTGGGATATTTTAGTGTCGGATATATGGTCTTGTTATGGGATAGTAGGCATGAGGAAAAGTGAAAACATGGAAAATTTGATTGCTTTTGGATAGGACCATATTTCATTGATATCAGAATTATTGAGAATACTTTATTTTTGAAGGATCTAGAAGGAAATTTATTAGAGTTTCATGTCAATTTCATGCATCTTAAACACTTCTTGGATTAAGTTGAATACTTAGATATGACCTTGTATAGTGTATAGATTCTTTTTGTTTTGTTTTTGTTTCCCTTTTCAGGTTCTAGTCTATAGTGACCATGTTTCATGGTTTGTCACTATTGTGTTATGTATCTGCTTAAGGAGACCATGTGTGTGTTTTTCTTGTGACTCCATTACTTAATGAACTAGGTGCTTGGTCTATCTTCTGTGTTATCTTGTTAGTTCTTATGGAACCTGCAAAGGGTGCCCTTCCCTGAATCAGAGCCAATGTTGGTGCTCATTTTGATCTCGTACTTTGAATTCAAATGTTCCTTCTAAGAGTCTATATCTTGTTTGCTAAATCTCTGTAATTTGTGAGAAATTTGCATGCCCATAAAATAAATCAATATTGAGCTGAGAGAGTGTTGTAATTATGCATGCATTAGGTGTAAATTCTCCTTCCCGATTAATAGAACTAGGACTATGTTTATACAAAATGCATTTCTTTAAATCTGATGAACTAGTCGTGTAAATCCCTTGACAATTTTTTTTGTGTGTTCATTCTTTCAGCTCCTTGTAAAAAAATGCATGTCCTTCCCCGATACCCATTAAACATGGCATCTCTTGATTGGTTTCACATCAACAGGCATTGTATGAACATTTGGAAATTTTTGTAAATGTGTAAAGTGTAAAATAAATGTTGAGGCCTGATAAGGTATTATTCGTAGTATAAGATATAAAACACAAGTATATCCCCACTCCCCAAAATGGACACATGTAATAAGATTATTGGAGCGCGTGGTCGGGCATCCTATTTACTTTTACATTTTAATCCCAGCTCATAGATAAAGTGTAAAATGTGATTGCAAGCCTGATCCCCAACATGGGACACGTTTCTTCATCCCAAAAGAGTTAGCACCGGGAAAATAGGTCAACTGTGTAGCTTTGCACCCCTTAGATCATAGAAAAAAGTGTAGAAAATTCCCTGAGCCCCGATTCCTTCCAAATTAAGACACGTGGATGGTTCACATTTAAGAGGGTAAAATATGGATCCGACAACTGAGATTTAAAGCATTTATTTCTTCCACCATTAATGCAATTCCCATGATCAAGGAAAAGGTTTTAAAGTTTGAATGTTTTTTTTCAATCCTCACATTTACATACAAAGAATTAAAAATCCCTAGCACTGCAAATTTATGTTATAAGGAACATGGATTTATTATGGAGGAAGGAATTCAAATCAAGGAAGTTGAACTTGTGGGTGTGAGGTTGATTTAAGGAAATCCACGAAGAGTAGATAATTTTTCAAATACTAGATCATTGCACTCATGTTTTTACCTTTAGATAAGTTTGAAATCCACATAGTGTCAGGAGGGTAAATTAAATAATAACAGGAAAAATGAGGCTATGGATTTGGGGACTCACGTCACTTCAAGTATCTCCAATAATTTGGATAAAGTGATGGACACAAATTTGATTGATGCTGACCTAGTTGATTTTTTTCAACACATCCATGATCCTAATAGAAGTTATTTCATGGTGGCCATCAACACTAGCCAAATTTCCCTAGCTGCACCTTTCCCTCCTTCTATGCACTGCTCTGAATTGGTAAGGATTTGCGCTAAAAATTATGACCCAGAAAAGAAGGAGGTCTTGGATGGAAGTGGGGAGAGATTATTTACCATAACAACAGAACATTTTAGACTAATTTTAGGGTTACCATAGGTTGATAAACAAATATCCATTGATATAGAATCAGCCTTAATCGATTACAAATCCAAACAAAGTGACTATGCCAAGCTTATGAACACTAAATGGCTGCTAATAGATAAAAGATATGCTAGAAGAATCCATAAGAAATTTATCAAGTCACACTTTGTGGAATAATTTGAGGATATCATTGTTTTGTTAAGAAGAATTACTTGTATGGATATAACTTATGTGTTCAAGGAATGGATGTTTCCATAAATACGGTTCATTATGGAAGGAAAAGAAAGAATTTGTTGGGAAACCTTCATAGCTACATTAATTCACACCCAGATCCTTGAGATGGCTACAAATATTAGAGTAGGCATCACTTACAATTTCAAGTTTTACATGATGACATACTTAATCTACAATATTGCAAACCAAAATATTTTTTCTAGTCTCCCAACAGAAGCAAGCTTCAGAGATCATAGGGTGTATGATGTCTAACCCCAGTTAAACTTAAACAAATGGAAAGGGAATGTCAAAAAGGTCAGTGATGCATTTTGTGCACCTGTAATATGCCTCTTCAGGCTAGAGTGTGAACAATATAGGATCTATTCTTGAGCCAAAAGAGTGATACAAGAGTATGGCTGTTATTTTATTCAATACAAGTTCTTTACTTATATCAGAGTAAGTGGTTTTGAGGGGAATCCATGCAAAATTCCCAGATACCTGGATGATAAATGGGACCTCAATGAACTTTCAAGACAGTTGACACTAGTACATAAGTTGATTTTAGGAAAACACAAAACTAATATCAAATTCCCTATAAAAATAGGAATATACTCCTTCCCGTCAATTGTAAAAGCTAATCATTTTAGAAGAGGAGATGGAAATATTTCAACTAGATAAATTTGAGTGTAGATCAAAGTATGATATTAGGTGGGTTGTGGGTTCAATCTTAGGGAGCTCATATGAGCATGAAACTCATTTTGAGGATTATTGGATGAATTACAAAGATGAGGATGAGGTCAGAATTAGAGATTTTTCTAGAATGACCCTTAGACAATTCATTGACTTTAAGATTGCATTTGTACCTAAGGGCCTAACAAATGAAAAACAATAGCGAGTTAATACTATATTGACAAAAATATTGAATTGTAGCCATTTGCACCAATAAACTGGGATGTGGAGGAATCAACAAGCTTATATGATAGAAAAACTAATGTGATGAGAAGAATGTTTTCTTTGTTAAAAATAAAAGGTATGGAGTTATCTCTCCAAAATACAAAAGTGCTAAATGAGTTCAAAAATTTAATAATCTTGGAGGGAGATCTCCCTCCTTTGAAGAAGGAGCTGATAAAATAGATCCATTGGATGGAAAGGCTCCTCAATTTCCCACTAAAAGACCAAATTTGGAAATTATTGATGATTTGAATACTACCACTAGTGGAATTGGTACTTCCATATATGTTTTAACCCAAAAGGATGAAGGGATGCTTCTAAAAGAAATGTAGGATGCCCCCATCACTCATGCCACTTCCATCCCAATACAACCTAAGGGGGTACATATATTTTAACCTAGGACTCTATCAGTAACCCTACCCATATCATCTAGTAATGGAAAGAGGATGAGAGGATTCTTAGAAAACATTGATCCACAACTCAAATTGTAGAGTGCCAAGGAGAAATAAGAACATGAATTCAAATATTTTTAAAGAGCTATTAAAAAGGGAAAATTGATACCTCTATTGGTGAGAGACACTGACATTTCAAGTATAGAAAGTATCCCTTTCCCAAGGAAACATGTTCATAGGAGTAAGGAACTAGAGGTGAGTAACCCAGCCCCACTGACTGAGGCCCAAAAGAATCTTGTTGCAACACTAGTAGGGCATGTAGTTATGTCACATTTCCAAACAAGTGTCCCTACTGCATCATTAGTACCGCAAGAAGCTGTAGTTACAAATCTATTTTCTACAAGGATATTAGTATGTTTGGCTATGGAAGAGATAATTCATAATGTCCCCATATATGCTCAACTCATCAATACCATGGAATAACAAGGAAAAAAGGGGTTGGATGTCATTCAATTGGAAAGTCAAGATATGGCCATGACCACCCAACAACAAGAACAAATGACTGAACCAGTCAAAGTGGTGGATGTTGAGGCATATGAGGAGACCCCTACACCTAAATTTATTAGTTGAACACTCGAAGTACCTACATTAGGAGAGGAGGATGTTTCTCAAATGAAAATTATGATGTAAGAAACTCCCCAACCACTAATTTTTGAATCAAATTTTCAATTTCAAAGTCTTTAGGTTGAAAGTGCAGTACCATCAAGACAAGGGGAACTAGTAATTCAAAATGTTACAAGTGAACCATTCATAGAAATTACTGCATCCATTAGACATCAGCCTCAGAAAGAATCAGATAGTGTAGAGGTTGATGAACCACCTATGGGTGCAAGCCCTGTTAAAAGGGTTTTAATGGAAAATACATAAACAACTATTGGCCCAGTAGAGACAGGGGACAAGAAGGAAATACTAGCTGATGAAAAAATTCAAGGATCAGTGATTGGATGTCAACCTTTGAAACAAAAAGAGAAATAAATGGAAATTGAATAACCAAATGCAAAAATGTCAGTTTTGTAAGAACCGCAAGATGCATTAAAGGAGTTAGTGGTTTTCTCTACACCTTCACAACACACATCAAAGGGAGAAAATTTGGGAATTACTCCGTGGTTAGGAAAAATCCTTCTAAGGAAGGAGAAATAAATAATTCATGTGGAAATAGTGGATATTAGAATTATTGTGTTTTTAAAGCCTACAAGAGCTCCTAAAAAGGATAGAATTCTAACTAAGACTCATGTAGATCAACAAGGATTGAATACTTTAGAGGTGGATACCCCACAGGGTGATAAACTAAAAAGTAAAATTTCATTAAGTGACTATAAAGTCACTCATATCTCAGTGGGGAATCCTACCAGGGAAAACTTGAAGTAGTATGCCACACTGGCTGTTAGGGTTTTGTTACAAAACATTGATGAGGACAAGGAGACAAAGAGGAAGCTGAAGGAGAAAATCATTACTTGTCCTCAAATGTGAAAATATGGATACAACATGCTAATTAAGGGAAATAGGTTACTACTATCATAACCCTAGAGGTCTTAAGTGAAGTTGAGAAATCAAGAGAAAAATTTAGTGTTGTGGATAAATGGAAGGAGGAGTTGTCTGAAAATGAAAACATGCTTATTGAAGATGTTGTGAAAAGCTACACCCAATTGACTGCAAGGTTTAGTGATGTAAAATACCAGGATGATAAGTTTAGTGGTGAACTACATTATTAGGATGGAATTCTTCCCAAGCTTGAGGCAATAATTCAATTGGATGATGAGTCGATTGGAAAAGAAGGATTTATAATACCTGAAGAAAGAGGAGTTCAATACACTTATGAGGAATCAATTCAACTTAGAGTGGATAATTTGAATTAGGTTAGTGAGATATTGGTCATAAGAAGAGACAAAATAGATGAATGTATTAATTAATTAGATAGTAGGCTAGGAAAAATGATGCTGGAACAAGAAAAAATTACTTATGGAAATTTGGGGACATTCAATCTGACATAGTCTTTTGACCAGTAAATATCTGAAGAACATTTCCCTTACAAAACCATTCAAAATTTTGTTACTCTAGAGCACCTAATTTCCAAGTTTTCCAAGAAAGTGAGAGGGAATAAAATATAATACATGAATTTAATCAGATGTTGAATAGGAAAATATTGATATTCATGATCCAAAAGGGTCCAAATGAAGAAGACATCACTCAAATATTCCATAGGTTTTATGAGTACATAAAACGTTTGTTTGAAGAATAGGAAAATGATGTCAAAGATCTTGGAGCTGATCCCAATGTGCCCGAACAAGTATAGGATTGTTCCCTCAAACTTATTTCTTCTTCATTATGTTCATTTTCATTTTGAAATTTTGTACTCTCTAGATTTTGCAAATTACAATTATATGTATAGTGTGATGTATTGCAGTATAATCTCATTAGTTTTGATGCAAATTTAAATACATTCCAAGCACATAACACATTGTAACGTTTTTGAATTCTTTTTATATACAAGAAAAGTAAAATGGGGATTCTATAGGGGCCTCAACCCTTAATAATTTACATAGTTTTCAAAACATCAAAACAAAAAGAGAAAGGAAAAATACAATATCAATTTATAGAAATAACTTCCTCCTTGAAGGGAGGAATCTTGTTTAACATTATTCTCTTTATAAATCCAATTTCCTTAAAATATAGTGCCCCATGGACATATTGGATGTCCCATGCAAGGTCACGGGACATATTTAGTGCCATAAGTTCAAAAATACTTTCTCTAGGGCCTTTCAGGATTTGAATTAGTTCCAATTTATTCTCATAAGAAGAAACCATTTCTCGAAGGCTTAAAACACCTTTTAGATAAGCCTTCTTACCGATATATTTCGAGGATGAAAACGACATGGAAGAAATTACAGGAGTAGTAGGGGAATTTCCGGTCATACTTGGAATTGATTTGTCTTAATGCTTTGAGCTGGATGCACCCCGTCTACATTTTTTTAGAGAATATGGCGGTACTTCAGAATCCTTTACAGGTGAAGACTCTGATGGTATTTTCTCCATATGAGTAAGACCTTGCTCAACTTCAACCATTCTGTGAGAAAGTGAAGATATATTATCCATAGAGACCTCCTCCTCCTGAAAAGTGTAGGCATCCATGGGAACTTATTTCTCAACTAATTCCTCATTACAGAAGAGAGGAGATATGTCAACGGTGTTATTAGATATGGTAGGCTTGTAACAGATTCAAAACATTTTCAATTGTTTATGAGTCTTCTTATCCTCCCATCAAAATAAATGATAGTACATGACTTAAAAGGATGAAAAAAAAGAATTTATCTTGATCTATCTTTGTATCAATACTATCCTAACAACATGAGCTAATAAGGGCTCATCATATTCCTCCTAGTCTAAAATGTTAAAAATAGTTCTTACAAATGCTTCATCAAGGCTAGACAAATCAAAAACTAAATGTAAATTTTCTAATAAAATATCATTCAGATTGTCTCCCAGGTCTACATATTCCATTTTATAGAAAATGATTTTTACTATCTAAGATATGATCCTATGAAGAGAGCGGTGAAAATTCATAGCAGGGAAATTTTTAGTGGCAAATATTTGTTAACACGTGAATATTCCGATTTTTGAAATTTGAAATTTTCAAATATTTAAGGTCCAAGATATGAGTAGTTCTCCAAACTTTTTTGGGTACAAGTTAATTATAGGGTTCAACTCACCATTCCCATGAAATAGAAATTTACAAAATTCACTTAAATATAGTCATTCGATAGCATATTTTTATGCTACTGGCCGAAAACATATAGTACGTCGTCGGCCGGAAGCATATTTTTATGCTACCAGATGACAACATAACTATATGTTGTCAGTTGGTAGCATTTTTATGCTACCAGCCGACACCATACTATATGTTGTCGGCCAGTACCATAAAAATATGTTACCGATAGATAGCATATAAAAATGATACCATTTGGTAGCATTTAGTAGTGATTTCGAGATGTCTTGATATTCATCATTCGTGTGAAGGATAATTTTCCCATATTCACCAAATATTTTCTAAGGCTTTTTTTTTTAGGGACCCTTAAAATTTTCCCTGATTTATAGAAAAATGGAGTCTAAGAATAGTTGTGTAAGAAATCATATCAGAATTAAATACCAGATTATTTTTTGTACTCGCACAAGATGGGAAAGGTGAAACTGATTGGAGCCACTCCAAAAGGGGTCATTTGGTTTGATTTAATAGATCACACAAAAATAAATTTAGTTCAAATGAGAATAACAATGGTTATTTACATCCCAAAGTGGATTCCCAAAAGGAGAAGGTGGTTAGTGTCAAATCAAGTTACATTAAAAAAAATCAAAATAATCATCAAAGGTTTATCCCTTTTATAAACCACAACTTGTTGAGAAGTGGAAAGAGCCAGATTGATGCACATTATAATATTAGGAGATGGAGAATGATGACATGTCACCTCAATCATCATAACAATACAAAAGAGTGCAAACCACACCTGGAAACACCTATCAACGGTTTCTCCACATGGAAAAATAGGAATTAGAGTGGTCCCAAGGAAATAACTGAAAATCAAGTGTTGCTACCCAAGTGGAGTATATTCCTCGCAAAAACTCATCATTGTAAAAAATGGGGGAAAATGAAACCATTAGGCCCATCATAATTATATTTATACAAGGGGCAAGTCCTCATATTAGGGGGGTTAAATTTTGAATTTGTTGAAAAACACTGAAGGACAGTACTATAAGGCTCAAATTATTTTTAATGAGATGCATCTTATTTGTTTTGTTCTTCAAATATATTTTTTCAAGGTGTTTGCAAATGTACATCCATTGACATGAATTGAGATCATATGTTTTGTGTGCCCTTTTTAAGAATGTTGGAAGTAAAAATGAATTGTGTATGCTCATAAGATTTTTCCTATTACATTCTAGGCTATGTGTTTTTACTTGATTAATTATATTTCTTGCTGCAATATTTTTTTCATGTCTCCTATGGATTACACTATATCTATCCTTAATGGTGGTATTCTAGTAATTGGGCAGATGTTGTATTGAGATCATTTTATTCATAATAATGTACACATTTTTAAATTCCTTGTATAGCCATTTGTAGATATTTTTGTTAGGATTTGAGTGAATCCTAGGTGTAATGGATAAGGAGCCATGAACATTCGATTAAGATGTTGTCATGATCCTTTTTGTATAAGTTCTTAAAATTTGTATAAAATTATGCATTTTTGGGTATCCATGGATGCAAATCTTCCTTCTAACAGATTGTTTATAATTGATTGAATGTTATTTTCATCCAGGATGGAATTCTGCCATTGTTGAGTTTTGAGGATTGTATTACAATCAGTTCCATCATGGTATAATCTCCCATCGGGCCGAAAATTGTAAACCGGTTATCACTTTAATCATAGAATCAATTCCTATTTTCTCTGCTTATAAACATCTGTCAAGGGAATTTACAAATCTCATCTCCCCTACCAAGAATATGCAGAAGCATTTGGAATTTATTGTTGTCTAAAGTAACCTAAGTTTGGTTGGATTGACATATGCACCATTTAGTGTGACAACTCATAAGAGTTAAGTGTTGCATCCATTGGTCATGATCATCCAAGACTAACATACATACTTCAAATAAGTTGAGGAACTAAGATACCATTCTCCCCTTTGCATCTCCAGGTTACATCATGGGTCCTCTCACCCTAGTCAAAGGTAGGACTAGAAGCACTAGGGTAGGCCATCCCCTTTGTATGTGTCACTCAATCCCTCTAAATCTCGGTCCCAACAAGTTTTCCATACATTTCCGTGGATAAAAATGACATGAATTTCCAAGTCTTCCATTCTTGAAGCACCCCAATCCATTTATGGATGTAGCAAAACCCCTAAAGGAGGTGTAATATTGGGTACTGACACTCCTCATCACCTATATAGCCCCTCTTGTAACCCTAGCCCTAAATGTGTCACTTCCTATTACATGTCCTTCTTATGTTCCATTTCATCCACCTTCATCATCATTACATATCTCTTCGATCACCACTTCCTCTACTCTTTCCTCATCTTCACCAAATTGATCTCCCCATGCTTTACTGATGGCACAAGTATTTTCATCCATTTTCCCTCTTTCAATTCGATTCATTCTTTCTTTGGGATACCCTAATTCAACCCATCTTCCTTCACCTTCTACTACCATTTTCTTATGATCTCCTCTCCTGTTCTTTACATTACTCCCTCTTCAACTTTTTTCATGGCTATTTTCTCCACTCCTTACCCCTTGGTGCTTACAATACCCACTTATTTGGGTACCACTCTTATGATCACATATTTTTAATAGCACTCTCCTCTCTTAGTCTCAGCTTGGATAACAAGACAAATCCCTAAAAATCAAAAGAAGGTTGTCCATTCTAAATCATTTTATTTCATTACGCTAGCTCGTGTTCCCTCATGTTCATCAAATAAACTTAAAACAACCCCCCATATCACCATTGATCAGTTGAAGAATAGATTTTCTTATATTGTCATGCCCACTACTAATAATATCAAGGAAGATATTACATCTTTTTATTTATCAAATAACTAAAGTGGCACAAGGGAAAGTATTTAAAAAATGGTGCATAATAGAATCTTATGGTGGATTTGGAAATTTTTTCAAGAAAATCAAGGAAACCAAGGCTATTTATGAGAAGGTTAAAGAAAAGGTAGAACAAATGATGACCCTACTACTCAAGGCCACCAAACCAACTCCAATATCTTCTCTTACTCTAACTAGTTTTGATGCACCACCTATATCAAAGGTTGAGAATATTGGAAAAAAATTTAGAGCTATTGACAATTGGATTAAAAGGATCCTTGACCATGAAAATAATCTCATTACAGAATTTTTTGAGGTTCAAGCTCCATAATGATATTGAGTGGGAAAAATTAGATTGCGAGCTCGATGAAGAATGAAATAATTGGGAGCTTACTCTAGAAGCCCTAAATGATCTCAAAAAGGAGAATGTTGATACTCTAGTACAAGGATTAATTAGTAAATAGGAAAACAAATGAATTTTAAAAGGCCATTGAGTTTTGAGTCAAAATCTTGCAAAAAGCCAAAGAGAAGTTGTAAAACTCCAGGGAAGAAGGAATTGATGCCACCATTGATATTGCTAATGAATTCACTAAGGTACCATGCCCAATCATAGATGAAGATTTGAATATGTTACCTACAAAATATATCTTCGAGGAATTCAAAGATATAGTAAAAAAGGAGTCTAAGGAAGAAAATGATTTTGATTTACAATCAATTGATAAACTAATTATATGTCAATTTTTTTTGAATAATTTAACTAAAATCCCCAAATGAATTCAAAATATTCTGAAGAAAATTATCAACATACTTGACATATGTGATGTATTAAACCAATACTATTGCATACAAGATGAAAAACAAGTGTAGGAAATATTCAAGAATTTGCACACATACTGTGAAAAGGAAGCTGAAAAAAAAGAAGTCTAATTGAGGATTAGCCTTGTTTTCCCATTTTCACATTAAGCATGTAAATGTTTTGGATGTTTTAAAATTAATTTCGATTAACATGTTGACTCGATCATTTTTTATAAGACTTGGTCAAAAGGAATATAATGTATATTTACTATTAATAATCAGTGGTGTAACCACTTCCTTTCCCATTTCTTTATTTTCTCTATAAATGTAAAACTTTTGTGGCATTTTCATCGAGGATTTTTTCAAAAAATAGGAGGATTTTTTTAATCAATATTTTTTCCTACTTTGTGGTTATCGGAAAAATAATTTATCAGGTGGGAAAATTGTGGCATTTCACCAATGTTGTGGGATTAGGTCCCTTTTCTTGAATGGGGAAGCTCAAATTTTTGAAGAAAAGGAAATGTATATACACTACTCTAATTATGGGGGTTTCCTTACGACCAGGGATCACACAAGAATAATTCCCTATACATGTGGAAAAGTGATTTTGTGGAACACAAGAGAGGAAAGGTGAAGAGAAAAACTATGAGAAGGGGTTTTATATTACAAATTGCATGTGCATAGTTTTCCAACATAAAATCGAGAGTAATTCCATGTATTCAATGAGAAGAAACTATGGCAAGAGTAAGAGGAACAAGATACAACCAACACAAAGTTTGCTTGCATGATATTGCACAATTACAATTTCTCATAGTATGAAGTTGAGATGGAGATAGAAAGTTTTAGAAAGGGAATAGAAGAATTGGATCACTTGTTTCTAGAGAGAATATTGGAGATATTAAACAAGAATAATTGTTCCCTTATAATGAGAATATAATCTCCTTTTACAAATTTACAATTCACCTCTTCATCTACCCCCCACATAACTCTTCGTGTCCTTATTCAACTTGTGACTCTTCATTTTCCTAGGAATTGAGAAAATAAGTTCCCTTTTTATAAATAAAAAGGTACTTTTACATTTAACCATTAGATTCAATTAAGTGAATACGACATATTACAATGGTTTCTCAACGAAGAATTAGAAAGGAGGGTGAAAATAACAGAAAGAATGAGGAGAGAAGAGAAGGAATGCTCCAAAGCATGGATGAGGATTTATATGCCCTCTATGTAGAATATATCTAATGGTGTTGAATATGACCTTATGACCCATGATGATACTCCACAATGACAGACTCACAAAGAGCTCTGATGAAGACTTTTGAACACTTTTCCCCTTTTGAAAACTCTTGAGAAGGTGAACCTTTGCAACATTGATTGAACACACCTAGAAGAGGAGTGATGATAACTTGAGAATTATACCACTAAGAACCTTAGAGGATGAATTACCTCATTGAGAAAAACCTTCTAATCCTTGAGACACTATCACATCTTTAGGATCAACGATTCACATGGGAGAAATTGAATGTACTTTTTTCACACAATCATGATCTTGACTGTGCCATTGCAAGAACACTAATGATGAGAAAAAATCCTTCCATTTCTAGAGAAAGGGAATAAGAATGAAAAAAAAAATCCAATTAAATTTTATAATTTATCATGCATTCCATGTGAAATTAATTGAAATGGCCTTCAGGACAAAGTTGGCATTTTCCTGTTTTGCCACTTTTTGCTCACCACATCGGAGAATGCGGGAATTGAATTGAAAACAAAGAGAGAAGATCATGTGAGTGCTGAGACAATTTTAGGACATGAAAATGATTTAAATATGACCAATTTTATCTCATTTCACCCATTTTATTTTTTTATAATATCCATCATTATTGTAACTTTTTGGCTAATTTTATTAGTTTTATCAATCTTGCCAATTTTCGAGTGTCTCGATCATGGGGGAATGAAATGGGGGTATGAATGCAATTTGTTATCAAACTTACTATTTTTATTAGTGTTTCCACGAATCCATGATAAAATATAAATTTCTCCTCGTAGTCTTGGATTCGAATGAAAACACTTGCATAAGTTTCTATTTTTCCTTTCAAGCCTTTAGTCCAATTTTCAAGGCATTTCAATCGCAAGGATTTTCTACATATGAGAAATGAATATTTTTGTCTATAAATTTCATAGAGCTATATAAAATATTAGATAGAATAAATTTATGCATGAAAAAACTCTTCTTGAATTCATTTTTATAAGGAAATTTCAGTCCAAATATCATGGAAAACAGAGCATGGGTTTGTGAGATATGAGGAAAAAGGTGTTTTCAAGCATGGGGGTTCATAGTAAAATTAGAGAATGAACAGGTTATAGAATAAATTGAGGGATTTTAACTTTGAAAAATTTAAATGTCAACCATGGTTGAGAAAACTCACCTTTGACCCACTTGCACATGTTTTCCTTAACCCAGGTTGAGAGAGAGAGAGAGAGTTTGCACTTACTAAATGGGTATGAGAGCCTCCATTTTACCTTACCAAATTTTGTATGAGATGACATGGTGAAATTTTTTGCAAAGCCTTGAAAAATTCACAAGGGTTCAACTCATCATGGGTAGGGGGTGTTTGAAAGTGTGGGTTGACAATACCTACCTAGTGCACAACATTGTCATTTAAGTGACGAAAGAGCCTTCCTCCCTTGGGGTCACACATTTTTGCACCCATTTCAATTTTTAAACAGGTGAAAATATGAAATTATGCTTCCAAAGTGCTAGATAATGAGGATGGGGAAATTTTAAGCTGTGAGTTGTTTACACTCACCTAACACTTAAGTTTGTCACTTAAGTGATGAAAGACTTCAAACCACACCCTTTCTCCCCTAGCTCACACTTTTTTGTAGAAATTTCACTTTTGAACCAATGTATATGGTGAAATTTTTTATCTTAAGTGTGAAAATGTGACCTGCATGCTTTTAGAAAGCATGTCTTCACCAACAACTACCAAAAATATACACCAGATAGTGATTTTCCGCCCTAGGAGAATCCCTGAAAGTTAACTAGGAAAACATTATATCATTTAGATTCAAAAATTTCTAATAAGATAATTTCCATAGGTTTAAGGAGCCAATTTTTTCTATAATTTAAAATTTACCCACTTTTATGATTTTACTCAAGCCTATGCGCTAGTGAAAGTGATTTTGACTAAAAAGAGTGATAATGAAAAGGTAAACCAACACATTTTAAGTTAATATGAAATTTAATAGGTTATCTTGAGATTTGATTTAGTCCTAATATCTTCATAGAACTCATGTAATTATCCTTTGAATCTCCTATGGGATCAGGGATCATCATCTGCATTGCTAGGCCAATATCTCAAAATCTAGACAATAAAATATCCCAAAACATTTTTCAATGTGAAGCATACCTTCTTATATTTAGAAAGAGTATTTTTGTCACTTGAAAAAATTACTCAAGACTCATGCAATATCTAGAACAAGCCCACTATATTTTTCACTACTTTCATTTTCCTACACTATGTTATAAATAACCTGGTGTTACATAGCTTGTTCCTTAGCCTATTTTGCCTTGAATAACTTTCCTAAAATACCTCTAATAAAATCATATCTCTATCACACACTGTTTGGATGCATTATATCTCCTTGATTAATCTCCATAGGGTGTTCATTGGGTGTAAAAGTTTTGAAAATAGGCCCTTTTGAGCCTCTAGGAGCATTTCATTCAAAGTGAATCAAACTGAACCCATGAACTACTTCCCACCAACTTACTTGCACATGAAACACACTTCAAAATTCTAGTTATCACATCCCTCATGATTGGCCAAAGGGAAGGTTTGCATTACCCAGTTCAAGTATTTTTAAGTGTGGGCTTAGTTTTCATGGAAAAAAAATCAATTTTTCATGTTATACATTCTGCATGAAAATAACTGGCTCTAGCTTGGGTACTTCCTTTGAATTGAAAAAAGTAAGAACAAAGCAAGTAAGAACCTTATAATCTTTGGAGACAATATATACTAGTGATTTATACACAACCTTATCCATTGGGCAAAAAGAGTCATCATTCAACTCACACAAGAAAGGAACGAAAAAAACACATGATAAAAAGGGAAAAAATCAAAGCAAAAGGGAAAAACACCACACAACAGGGAAAAAAACATACCTAAATCACTTATGGTACATGTGGGGGACAACTTGCTTTCTATGTAGTGTTTCTTCTTAGAATGATGATGCTCTAAAAAACCATTTTCTGTTTTGATGAAATAGAAACCCCTCCTCAATTGTTTTGGAATTACTAGTGTTGTGAACTCTTATTATTTGCTTATCCATGTTGATAATGTTTTTATATTTTATCCCATGATTATCATACATACGGTTATGAATTATATCAACCTCATCACAGTTATCATTAGTCTCATTCTTGGGTATTTGATCTTCACACGTTTTGTGCTCCATGGGCATTACCCCTATGGGATGATTCTTGAGAAAAGTTTTGAATTATTCCATATCATTAATGGCCTCTTGCTAGCTTCTTGGTTGATCAATAAATTCTCGTTTCTCATACATTTTCTCATTAAGGATTTAATGGGATTCAATGAGCTCCTCTAAGATGGAGACATTATCTTCATACAAGACACTATTTATGGGAGATTTGAACATATAATTTTCTTTTAATTCATCTTGTATATAATATTCTTCTTCAAAAGGGAAGGAGAAAATTTCATATCCACATTCATGTGCATTAATGGATGTTTCAAGAGGCTTATTGAGTTCATCCTTTTGATATATCTCATCACGAAACATTTGCATATCAACTTATAAACTAGAAATGGACTCATACCTATTCTACATATCCATGTCTTGAATTAAGAGTTCAAGACTTAACTGATGATCCTCTATTACATCTACAATCTCTAAGATATTTTTTAATGACCTTTCCTTTGGATCTTCTGAAGAATCATTGAGAACTAGCCTTTATCCTTCATGATCAACATCCTTTTTGAGAGGATTGAAAACTTTACTATATGTACAGTCATCATCAAGGGAATATTCTTCTTCAAATGGGAAGGAGAAAACTTCTTCATCCTCAAATTGATTTTTCATGCCCAGATTGTTTAGTAACATGCTCCATTTCTGCACAAATTGTCATTTGAGGACTACATTCTTGCCCTTATGGATGCATCTACTCTTTCTAATCTTCATCATCATCAAATTGAAAGTAAAATTATATACCAAATGAAAGGGGTATACTTGGACCAATCAAGAAAGGAACTTGCACATCTTCCTTCGAGGTTACAAACTAATTCTAGTTTTTTTATTCTTGGTATACACTTTTTGCTTGTGGCCTACCTTCTCTCCGAAAAATGTATTTGATCCTTCTGATAGGAAGAAAATAATTCATAACACATTTTACTAGTATTATAGCATACGAAAAATCCAACTTCATTAATCCACCTATTTCCCAACAAAATCTCCCGCTGAGCAAGATGCCATATGCAACTAGAATGTTTGCCAAAAGTATTTTAGGGCTACATTTCTTATATGGAATGTCTGCGAGGGCGACGTGATAATTTTTAACTTGAAAAACAAGTGGAATTTCCTTGGTCTCCATAGAATAACATTGACCATTGGTAGGTGAAAGAGTGAGGCAAAGGGATATTGTAAAATTCAAGTGCATGACATTATATGAAGCTCTTAAATCAATGACGTTGTTGTTCAGTATATGCCCATTGATCAATAAGACAACATACAATGGTTCTATCTTCTTAGAGCTAGAGTTTGTGGAGGAAATTTAGCTGTGGGATATGGTGTTGCTAGGATTGGTACTTATAGAAGGTAGTTTAAAATTATTTTCTTTGACAAATTGAACAAGATTTTCAAATTACTTAGGATGAGTTATTGGATATCCATATTCAAAGATCGATATTTTATATTTTTTGATATAGTCAATGATATCAAAGGGGGAATCATCTGAAGTGGAAATTGTGGAGGAAGTAGTAGCAATAGGAGGTTGAATACTCTTAGGAAGGGAACTATTGGCACTTTTGATCAAATTATTAGAAATGGTAGAAACAACATTAGGAATTAACTTGTTATGAGGGAAATATGGAGACTTACTTGGAAGAGTATATTTGGATTTGGATGAGGTGACTTTGGGCTTCCTTTTTTTGTGATCACACATGAGAGGGCAGCAGTGATATTCCTTTTGATGTTTTATTTTATAGAGTCAGCAATGGAGGGTTATTTAAATTATCTTTCTCAATATTAGATAGGTCCTCTTTTGCTTGATCTTTAGAATGGGTGAACACCACATGGTTGTATCCAATCACTGAGTCTTATTCATCATATGAATATTTGAAGTACCTGATGTTTGCACATCTAACCTCTTCTTCTGTGTCATCTTCTTCATCATCCCAAGTTCCACAATATTCTTGGAAAATTGGAGCTTCCAAGGAAAGCCTTTGGGGGGCTCTGAAAATCTAATTCATATTCTCATTTTGAATAGGAATATTTTGGACCATTTTTCTCTTTATTTCATTCATTTCATTTTCCATTTTTTGAACAAGAGAGTTAGTGGTACCTTCCCTGGAAAATTGACCCCTTTACTTTCCATTTGGATTCTTCATTTTTCCAAACAAGATCAAATCATATTCAATCTCAATTGCATCCTCTCAGGAAATCTCAAGAGTATGAGGTTGACCTCTTTGTAAGATGAATCCAATTTTATGAAGTTGTGCATTAATGAAGAACCTCTTTACATTGTCTGCAATGGTGAAGCCTCTACCGATATTTTGTGGAGTTTCCTATTGAAATGTGCCACGAAGTCCCTCATAATATCTATTTGATATGAACCAGCTGAACTTGAAGGTCTTGAAAATATTTAGTGGATTTAAACCGTATTTAAAATATAGTTTTGATTTCTTCCCAGTTAGTGATGGATCTGAATGGTAGGAGATAAAACCATTTCACTACTTTGTCTTGGATTGATTCCATGAAAAATATCACAACAACATATTCGTTTTTGATTCCAATAATTTTGCATGATGTGATGAAGGAAAATGTGTTCTTCATGAATTTTTTGTCATCACCTTTGAATTTAAGAAATTTCTTTTAGGAACTTGTCAGTAGATCATGAAGAGGATGTGTAAGAGAAATTTGATGAGTATTCCTTCCCCATGGAACAATTAGTTGGGGTATCTTTCTCTCCTATTCCTTTTCTTCTTCTTCTTCTTCTTCTCCTTCTTCTAAAAATTCAAAGTTTAATGATGGGTGGAAGGTAGGAGAATCAAGAGGATTTTCAGTAGAATTATAAATAGGAGTTTGGATGGAACTTTCAAGAGTACAACTTGATGAATCATATGGAGATGAAGCTTCAAAAAAGAAATGGACTATCTCTAATTTTTTCTTACTGATTTTGTGAAGCTTCAAAATAAGGGTCAACAATTCTCATCACTCTATCTAATCGGGTATATCTTCTTCTAGTTAGTTTTGGGAAATATCATATTTAATTCAAGGAAGATTTTCATTCACTCTTTTTGAGGGAATTTGGACTTTCAAATTTATGATTTTTTTAATATTTCATTTTTAGGATTTTGGTTCATATACTGGGTGAAGAATATGCAAAACCTGCCCCACAGTGGGCACCAAAAACATTTGGCGAAACAATTTTTCTAATGGGAAAATAGTGTGCATTCAACAATACTCTGGTGCTAGGTCCCTCTATGTTAATGGAGCAACTCAATTTTTTGAAAATAAGGAAATATATACACACTAATCTAATGGTGAGATTATCCTTACGACCGAGGATCACACAGGAATACTTCCCTATACATATGGAAAAGTTATTGTGTGGAACACAAGGGAGGAATTGTGAGGGGGAAAGGTGAGGAGAGAAAGTATGAGATGGGATTCTATATTGCAAATAACATGTATACAGATTTTTCTAACGTAAAATCAAGAGTATCTCCATAAATTCAATGAGAAGAAACTATGGCAAGATAAGAGGAACAAGATACAACCCATACAAAGTTTTCTTGCATGATATTGCACAATTACAGTTACTCATAGTATGAAGTTGAAATAGAGATAGAAAATTTTAGACAAGGAATAGAAAAATTTGATCACTTGTTCCTATAGAGAATATGAGATCTAGTAAACAAGAATAATCATCCCCTTACAATGAGGAGATCATTTCCTTTTATAGATTTATAGTTCACCTCTTCATCTACCCCCACATGAATTTTCGTGCCCTTATTTAACTTATGACTCTTCATTTTCCTAAGAATTGATAAAATAAGTCCCTTTTTAATAAATCAAAAGGGTCTTTTATATTTCACCATTAGAGTCACTTAAGAGAATAAGACCGATTACAATGGTTGTTGACAATGAATAATTAGAAAGGATGGAGAAAAGAGGGGAAATAATTTGGAGAGAATACAAGGAATGCTCCAAAACATGGATGAAGATGCCTTTTCCCTCAATGTAGATCAAATCCGATGGTGTTGAGGATGACCTCTTGACCCATTATGACCCTCCACAGTGATGCATTGGTGAAGAGATTTAATGAATACTTTTGAACACTTTTCCCCTTTTTAAAACTCTTAAAATGGTGAACCTTTACAACACTACTTAAACACACTGAGAAGAGAAGTGATGAGAACTTGAGAACTATACCACTGATAACATTATAGGATGAATCCCCTTACTGAGAAAAAAAATTATGATCCTTGAGACACTATCACATCTTCATGATCAATTATTCATATGGGATAAATTGGATACACTTTGTTCACACAATCATGATCTTAACTCTGCCACTACAAGAGCATTGATGATGTCAAAAAATCCTTCCAATTCCAGATAAAGGGAGGAAGAATGAAACCAAAAAAAATTACATATTTCAATTTATCTTGCATTCAATGTGAAATGAATTGAAATTCCCTTCAAGAAAAGGTTGGCATTTTCCCGTTTTGGCACTTTTTTCTCACCTCATCGGAGAATTAGGGAATTCAATTAAAATAGAGAGATAAGCTCCTGTGAGTGCTGAGATAATTATAGGATGTGTGAAAAATTTGAATATGACCACTTTTATCTCATTTCACCCATTTACTATTTTTATAATATCCATCATTATTGCCGCATTTTGGCCAATTTTGCTAGCTTTGTCAATCTCGCCAATTTTTGAGTGTCTCGATCGTGGGGGAATGAAATGGGGGATATAAATGAAATTTTTTCTTGGAATTACTAGGGTTCTCATGAATCCTTACTAAAAATATAAATTTGTCCTCTCGGTGTTAAATTCGAACAAAATCACTTGCAGAAGTTTTTGTTTTTCATTTCAAGCATTTGCGTCAATTTTTAAGGGATTTCAATTGCCGAGATTGTGTAGTTATGAGAATTGGATATATTTGGCTGCATATTTAATGGAGATGTATAAAATATTAGATAGAGTCAATGCTTTCATTCAAAAACTCTTCTTTAAGGTGTTATTACAAGGAAGGTTTATTCTAAATCTCATGGAAAATGGAGCATGGGTTTATAAGATATGAGAAAAAAGGTGTTTCCGGGCATGGGGTTTCATGGTGAAATCATAGCATGGAAAGGTTAGAGAAGAAATGGAGGGAGGTTAAATTTCAAAAATGTATCCAAAAATTCATAAGGGGTATTTAAAAATTCAAATGTTAACCATGGTTGATAAAACTCACCTCTAACCCACTTGCACACCTTCTCTTTAACCCGGGTTGAGAGAGAGTTAGCACTTTCTAAATGGGTTCGGGAGCCTCCATTGCACCTTATCAAATTTATCATGATTTTAAATGTTTAAAAAGTTATTAAATCCTAGAAAAATGTGCCAAGGGTTCAATTCATTCTTATATATCCACATGTTGTGAAATTTTGTATTACATATCCATGAGATCATGTTGTATTGTTGATCTATAGGAATCTAGTATTGTAGAGGAATTTGTCTTCATGTTTTCATAGGTTGATGTAGTGATGGAGAGACTCATTTCTTGGTGTACATTGGTATACCCTTCGAGAGGTCTTGTTTGTAGATTCATAGTACAGTGACAGCTTGGTTGCATAGTGGCAGATGCATGGTATCTTTAGGTATGTGAGATCTAGCAGTGTTTCAGAGGCACGGTTGTAGTGCACTCAGGTAGATATTGTTAGATATATGGAGGAGAAATGTGTGGTGGTATGGTGTTATGGTTTAGTGTACTTAGGAATATCCGGTTGGAGATCTGGTAGGAAGAGACACTCTTGTAGAGATACATGTACTCTTGTGCAAAAGAGGTGCTTCATAATCTCTTGTTATATTATATATATGAGATCTCTATCTTTGGTGGACGTAGCCCACATTGGGTGAACCATGGTACCTATTTTGTTATGTGTGTGTACTTTTTTGTGATTTGGATTATTCTTATTTATAATTCCACTATTTTATATCTTTTGGGGATCATTAGATCTGTGTTTGCATGTTTTGGATTTGATATTATACAATTGTAAATGTTTCCGCATAGACCCATCCCCAATAGTTTCATGGAAAAATCCTAACATTAATAGGTTACAGAAGAAATGCAGGGAGGTGAAATTTTAAGAATGGATCCAAAAATTCATAAGGGGTATTTAAAAATTCAAATGTTAACCATGGTTGATAAAACTCACCTCTAACCCACTTACACACCTTCTCCTTAACCCGGGTTGAGAGAGAGTTAGCACTTACTAAATGGGTCCGAGAGACTCCATTTCACCTTACCAAATTTATTATGGTTTTAAATGGTTAGAAATTTAGTAAATCCTTGAAAAATGTGCCAAGGGTTTAGCTCAGCATGGGGAAGGGGTGTTTGAAAGCGTAAGTTGACAACACCTACCTAATGCACAACATTATAACTTAAGTGATGAAATAGCCTTCCTCCATTGGGGTTGAATTTTTTTTCACCCATTTCACTAGGGGAAAAGGTGCAATAATGCTTCCCAAGTGTGATATGGAGGTGTTGGATCATGCAGAGGGGGCCATTTTAAGATGTGAGTTGTTAACACTCACCTAACACTTAAGTGACGAAAGACTTCAAACCACACCATTTCTCCTTGGGTTAGAATTTTTTTACACCCATTACACCATTTCACAAATTTATATTGAAAAAAATTTCATCAAAGGTGTGAAAATATGATCTAGATGTTGTTAGAAAGCCTACCTTTGCCAATAGCTACCAAAAATAGACACCAGAGACTGATTTTCCACCCAGGGAGCGACCCTGATAGTTAGCTAGGAAAAATATATTTTATTTTGACTCAAAACGGTATTAAAATATTATTCCCATAGGTTTTAGAATCCAATTCTGCATGCAATTTGAAATGTACCCCCTTTTATGATTCTACTCAAGCATGTACGTCAATGAAAGTGACCGCAACTTAAAATAATGATGGTGAAAAGCTAAACCAACACATTTTTAGTGAAGAGGAAATTTAATAGGTAATCTTGATCTTTGAATCAGTCCTAAACTCTTCATATAACTCCAGTAATTCTCCTTTGAATCTCCTCTAAGATCGGGGATCATCATCTACACTATCATGCCAATATCTCAAAATACAAGCGATAGAATATCTTGAAACATTTTACAATAAGAAGTAGAAATTATCATATTTTTGAAGATTTATTTTTCACTTCACAAAATTTCTCAAGGCCCCTGCAACATCTAGAATAAGCCCACTATCTTTTTCACTACTTTCATTTCCTTGCACCGTGTTATAAGTAGCCCAATGTTGTATAACTTGTTCCTAAACTTGTTTTTCCTTATAAAAATTTCCTAAAATTCCTATGATAAAATAATAAATCTATAACACACTTACTAGATGTATTATCTCTCCTAGATTCATCTCCATAGGTTGTTCATTGGGTGCAAAAGTCCTGAAAATAGGCCTTTTTGGGCCTCCGAGAGCAGCTCATTTAAAGTGGATCAAACTGAACCTAGGAACTACTTTCCACCAACTTACCTACACATTAAATACACTTCAAAAATATATTTATCACATCCTTATGGGCCATTATAGGGGTTTACATAGTCAAAGATTGGTTGGAGGGCTAGTTTACATTACCCGGTTAATGGATTTTTGAGTATGGGCATAGTTGTCATGGAAAGTTTTTTAAATTTTTAATGCTAGAAATTTTGCATGAAAAAATTGGTGAAAATCATATTCTATAATTGTGAAGAGAAGAAATACTTTGTATTTTCAATTGTTTGTTACACGGAATAAAAGAGGCTCATTAAAAACTTTGTGTTGAATGTTGTCTCTTTGATTAATGTATTATTCTTAAGTTTGATACATTATATTGTCCTTTAAATTTTAGTTGATTTCTCTCAAGATATGATTTTGGTTAATGTAATCATGGAAAATCTAACAAAAATGAAAGAAAAGAAAAATACATAAGCAAACCTTCATTCATTTCTTCCTTGCAAACCTCAATGATAGGTTTGTAAGAAGATTTTGAGCTTATGTAACCTTATAAACAATGGATTGTGAGTGTTCTTAAAAGAGACTTCCAAATTTAGATTTGACAATTCTAGGAACACATATTTAGCTTTATAAAATGACATAGTTTTCTTGCTTCAATCCAGGAGATTTTGTAAGGGGATGGGCATTTTCTTTTATAGAGGCTAAGTAATGGTTGGAAGTGGTTACATGTGGTTAAATGCACATCCTAAAAATAGGAGTTGAAGGAGGATAAATAGTTTTGGTGAATTTATTCCCAATGAGCGACAATAAATAAATTCAGTTAACAGAAGTTTCATCTAGAAAGGTGGTTGTGCATGTAATTAAATTTCCACCACCTTATATAGCATTCTAGAAGTGGGCTCCAAATGGAACCTAAGTGGAAGTTGACTAGGAAAATAGGTGTATTTTACTAATTAAGTAACTAATTTAATTAGCTACAAAGTTCAAGACAATTAATTAACCATTTATTTAATAAATATTAATTAATTTAGCTAAGGTGGGTTAGGAACTAGTTTAATTACTCCCAAAAAGGAGAAATGATTAATTAATTTGATTAATAAATCATAAGGAGGTATGAACTGGGATAATACTGGGAGAAAATATGAGATTTTGGGGCCTCTACATTTTCCCCTCTTTAAAGTGTTATTATGAAGTAATATCATTTTAAAGATAGTAGGACATATGTAGATCAGAAGACAATGAAGAATTTAGATGTTCTGACGAGTAGAATAGTAAGGGGATGCCCCCTCAAGTTGGTGGAAAATCTGTTTGATAGGAAAGAAGAAAAGGGATTTGAAAAAATATGGGAAGGAATTTTCTCATATCATGAGCGTCATTTATAGAATAAATCTAGAGAAATCTTATTTTTTTATTACATAGTAGAGTTATCACCATGCTTATGACATAATCACAATGGATAACCCAGATACATATAGAAAAACACACATGCAAAAAAGAAAAGATAAAAAGGAAAATAAACCCAATATACATCACAAAAGTATACACCATTAATATGAAGTATCCAATATGGTAACATAATATGGGTAATTATCCCAAAAAAGTAAACATCAACAATGAAACATAACTTTTAAAAAGAATAAAATTACATCTGCCCCTAATGCTTGCCAAAATGATGATTAAGCATATATAAAAATGCCCCCAAGCACCAAAATTGATGGAATGCATTGGAAAAAGATTCAACTACAAAGAGGAGTGATGCTTAGATACTCCTAGTGATAATATTGTTGGATCCACTTCGATAAGCGATATGAAATTTGAAAAAGGATCATTGGCTCTGTGCAATAAAATTGGATTGTAGGAGAGGGGAGGATGAGATCCTAAGTTACCCCAAGCGAAGTTGTATCGCGAAGGAAAAATATTTGATTTTTGCGAGCATAGATACACACCATGGGAAAGAAAAGTGGCAATCGTAAGATTGGAATGATCACAAACATAATAGATAAATGTATGAATTTATCAAGATTGTGTTGAATTTTAAAGATTAGTTTCATGGATTTTCCAATTGTAGGATTTCTGTGATAAGTGAATGTTTGTTCGAAATTTTTTATAATTTTTATTTTTTTGGAATTTTTGAAATATATATATTTTTTGTATTTTTGCGAAGTTTTAGAAAATTTTGAAAAGAAATACAAAAAATGTAAACCAAATTGAATACATAGCAAAAAAGGAAAACACACCATGACTTATTTAATAAACCAGGAGAAAAACACAACATGTGCAAGCGGCATAAAAAAATGAGACAAACATATCAAACAAACCCAATATGAACAAAAAGAATGACAGTAAAGTTATATGTGAACTAAGATGCCAATAATTTTCCTGTAATTGGTCTACAGTAACAAGTTACAACAAAATAACAAGTAAAATCGTCAATTAGAGAATCATGGAAAGAAACTATAAAAACTCAAGTTGCCCATCTAGTCATGTTTATGAAAGCCAAGAAGAGGGATGTAAGTCTTAAATCCATGAAAAAGATTCTTTGTGTACTTTCCCTCCATCAAATTCAAATTTCATAATAATGTAAAAGTGAAATGTAAGTGTGCATTTTCTAGGTGTCTATTCATAAGTCCTAATGAGTCAAAAAATTCTTACATAGGATGTAAAATTCCTAAAATGTAATAAGAGGCATATGAAATGTCATGTATGAGTCATGAAAGAGGTGGTTAGGGTTAAATAAAGGAGATATAATGAAGTGAATTAGAATGAATTTAGTTAGGATCCTCATAGGAGGGAGATGGAGAGAATTCCTCAAGGGGAGATGCCTGAGGAATGAAAATGAAGGAAGATAATGGTGAAATTTTGTAATAAACATAGTAATGGAACTCTGATTTATATTAAAATATGTACATTTTTGAAACTTCATGCATTTACAAAGGGGATATTTTTTTGATTGTGTGTAAGTACTCATCTTAAAGTGATTAAGAGAAATAATCCAAGGCTTAATTCTTGACAAGTTATAGTAGGTTCAAGATGTTCTATATTTTGCCACCTTATGTGAGAGCTAGGAAAGGTTTTGTGTGATGCTTTTTGATTGCTTAGGATTTAAGGGAGTAAAGTCCTAAAGATCATTGTATGAATATTATTTCACATTAAGAGAAGGAATAAAACTATGTTATACCCAACCTTGAAGGTTAAACAATATTCTACAGTACTTGGATGCATTAAACCATGAGTCTAATCCATGTTTTCCAATGGCATGAGTAATATTAAGGTTTGGGACCTTTTATTCTTTGTGTGTGGATTGAAGGAAGAATTATTAATTGTCCTATGAATTGATCTCTTTTGAAGTTGACCGTGCATGGTGTGATTAAACTCTTTTTTACACTATCTTCGAAGGTAGAAATCATGTTCCTTGAAACCTCATTGGTAACCTAGAACCCTAAAATAGGTTGAGATAAACCTCTATGCCAAGTGGAAAGTATTGAAATCAAGAAATCTCCATTTTATATAATTTTTAAACCTCTCGGGTTTATACATTCACTGTTAGGGTTTTAGAAGGTAAAACTAGTTTTGATGCCTCAAACTAATGAAATGTTCCTAGAAACTTTCAACATAACATGGTGAAATATCAAATGAGAGGATTCTGAAAGAATTTTAAAAAAATAATGGTGGAATTCCTAGATATTTATGATAGTTTCCTAAGAGGGGGTATAGTCAGAGGCCTAAAAGGAAGGTACATTTAAAAAGGAACTAGGGTTTACATTGTGAGTTTAGTCTTGAAAATTTACAGGCATCAAGAAATTTGAAAAGGGTGTCTAAAAATTCTTGGTAGTGGTTTGAATTATTTTTAATTAAAATTTATGGTGGAAAATATACTGTATTAGGGCTAGAAGGAAATGAAGAACTAGGAAAGCAAAAGATGGATCTGAGGGAGAAGATTAAAGAATGGCATGATGAAATTTGAGGTGCACCATATTAAGGTTAAAGGATTTTTGAATATGTTATTATTTTTTTTTTGGGTCTTTCTATTTCCTTTCAACCATGAATGATACAAGAATATTGTTCTTGAGATCTTTTAAAGGGCAATTTGTTCAAAATTTGAAGCATTGAATAATACCTTGGGATCTAATAATTTTGATAATTGAACTAACCTTTCTTTGAGTTTGTGAATAGGGGAAAGAGGTAAGGAAAGGTCGTTGAATGCAAATCTCAAATAGACCTATTTGGGAGATAAAACAAAAGAAGCTAGTATAGGGTGTCTGGAGACAAAACAAGGTAAAGGAAATATGTTTTAAGAAATTTGGTTATTGCACATGGTGAATTGACACATGAATAAGGAAAGAAGGCAGGGTAGGTTGTTAAGTGAGTATGCTTAGGCTTGAACAACTAAGATTAAGAAAACTGAATTATGTAGTCACTAAAAAATGCACTTACTATTACATTTATACTGCCAAGTATGTTATTTTATATATGAATCTCGAGTAATTAAAGTATTCACTAATGACCTATCCCCTAGTCATATCGTCAGTTAGTTCGATCATCATTGTTATTTTTCTGGAATAGTCGTCACTTGTCTATACAGTTTTGGGCATCTTTTAGGGAGTCTTAGCTGTCATAATCTTGCTTGATTTTCATCTCCAATCCGATACTGTTGGAGTGCCTAGGGTTGCAGTGGGGCATACCAGGGTGCCCCAGTCCGTGATTTTAGGTGTCCTAATTTCTGTAACTCTTAGTTCTAATTTTTTTCTTCAAGGTTGGTCTTTTTTATTACCCCGTTCATTCCTCTAGGTAGTAGTCATCATTTTGGGTCATTAGTGTCGAAATTTGAACAAGATATATCTATATGAACAAGCATACTCACTACATTATGCGAAAACTACCATCTATCAAGGGCAACTATTTACTAAGGAAAGGGACTGCATTTGGGCATCTTCTAAATCTACATCACAAAAACATAGGGGGAAAGGGTTGTATTCATTCAATTCCATCCACCATTTACATATTTACATCTAGTTATTTCCCCCTACTTCTACGTTATTGACACTAGGGAACCCTAGGCATAAAGTTGCACACACAAGAACACAGAACTACATTGGGTCTGGAATTTAGTTCAACGCTTAGTCATAAGTTTTTCGTTGTGGAAGCTAAGGTTAGTTTGACCCATTCATTTGTATCTTTATTTTTTAAGAATTGATACTTTGTATGGGGTTTTGTAGGTAGATATTTATATCAGATTATTGATGACATAAGAGAAGATATTGTGACAACTGTGTGATAGAAGAAAAGACACTGCGAAGAATTAGGAACACTTTCGGAACTAGAAAATGAGATATTTTGTAGACTAGAGCACCTAGAATATAGACCAGGGTGCCCATGTTCTCTCCCAGGTGCCCTAGTTCAATCAAATCCCCAAATTCTATAGTTTTCATAACATCTTCACATCTAGTCCAACCCATACATCATCTTGTCTAGGTCCTGCACGCAACAAGGTAAGTTATATTTAGGTTAGTATAGTATACCTTCCATTTCATTTCTTTTACTTCATTTAATATTAAATAAAAATAATCTAGCATTAGTATTTCAATTAATATTAAATAGTTCATTTTTTTTTTCCATTTAGTTAAACTATAAATAAAATTCCTAATTTTAGTTAATTATTTTGGTGAAACTGTCTTTTCGAATAGTTTTCCCTAGGATCCACTCAAATCCTAATCGAATAAAATACCTCATCTTCTTCTCCTATCATGTCTCACTTTATTGTTAATCCTATTTATGATGAGGATGCTATAGCTGAACTCAAGGCTTTATATAGTGTTCCACTTGCTACACCTACTCACATCCAACAACAACTCTTAGAAAACCAACAACATGTGCCTACAATTTTTTTATTATCCTCCTATAGGAATTAGCATTTTTTATGATACTATCACATTTAATCATTTTACACCATGCCATACGGTCACATGTGATCCTTCTTCTGACATTTCACAAGAAACTTCAGATGATTCCCTTACTGATTACTTGTTAGGTATTGAAAATCATTAACAAATCCACATTGATTCTTCTATTGATGCTCCAGATCTTGACATAGTTCCCTATCATGGCTCTATATCCTCTAACATTTCTTCCCCCGCTACATCTCACTCTAGCTCGCATTCTCCTTTATATTATGTTGATGATCCTATTGATGGTATTTTTAGTGACAACATCGTTCCATCCACTGATTGTGAGGTAGAAAAGGATCATGATTCTCCTTCTTTCCATACTTCCAAATGTGTCTCACCTACTCCATTGTTATCTTCTCCTGAGATCCCATCTAACACTACCTATGAGTCTCCACGATCTGCTACTTCCTCTTCTCCTATTACTTCATCTCCTCTCAGTGCTTCTTCTATATAGGCTTCCTCACCAGTTTCTTCACCTATTATGGAGGTTTTTACTGTTATTCTAACTATTACCATTGATATTCCACCTATATCACATGATATACCTTCCTCGAAACCTACTATTATTGTGCCTTTAGAATTATATCCTTCTCCATCACCTTTGGATATCCCTATGATCACCAGTAATGGAAAATTACAACCTCTTAACACATTATTCCCATCTTCCACTATCCCTTCATAAGATATCCTTTCTATCATGCACACTCTAGGACAGTTACAATCACAAGTTCAATCTCTCACTTTAGAAAGTAAGGCCTATTATGCTTCTATTGAGAATAATTCATTACATGGATATCCAGTCCCTAAGAAGATTCATTCAATATTCCCTCATGACTTCCCCATGCCTAATTTCACATGTTTTGATGGTACAGGTGACCTTCATGCTCATCTACTACATTATCGTAGGGCTATGGCTTCATATTCCAATGATAGATTACTACTTAAGGATCTTCATTATAGTCTTACCAATGAGATGTTACAATGGTACACTCATCTACCTTTGGATCCATTAGTACTTTTTATGACATGGAAGACACCTTCCTTTGTCGGTTTATAATCAGTTTGGCCCTAAGGATACCTATAACCGGTTACCTACTTTACATTAGGGCTCTACAGAACCTATTAAGGATTATATTCTTAGATTCAATGCTTGTATCCATCATCTTATTTTCGAACCCATAGATCTTGTTTCTGTCGTGGCCTTATTCCTTCACTCAAGCAACGATTACGGTTTGATACATGTGAGTCATTCATTCTCCTATGTTATAAGATTATTGAAGTAGAACAAGATCTCCTCTCCACATACACCATAGATCCCCCACACACCTTTATAGCTATTACCACATCTAGTTCTCCGCCAAATCATATGGTTGAGCATCCTACACAGTCTCCATCTTTGCCTCCTAAGAAAATAAAATAAGCACGACCCTCTTCACTACAAAAGTATATTCCTTCTTCAGTTCCATGACAAGCTACTCCCCTTACCATTCAACCTCAGTCACGCCAGCCTTTGCATTTCTCTCATCACGCTCGACCACATGATGTGCTATGTATTTTACTTAATGAACGGTTAATTAGCTTACCTTCCAACCAGCATCATCCACAACATCAGTTACAATGTCAACATGACTAATCTTATTACAATTATCATCGAATAAATGGCCATAGGGACAATGAATTTCTTTCCCTTAAAAATAGGTTACAACAATTAGAGGATAAGGGCATAATCTCCTTTGGTTCTCGCCCTCATGAGTGATCCATACCTCCTCTACCTCGACAGAGATTTTCTAATATGACTGAGTATTCTCCTACATATGATGCTTCGTCTATGATGTATCCACCACAGGATACTATTCATATGAGTTATCCACCACATCCATCACATTCATTGCATCCATCTCGCCCATCGCATCCACGCTATCCACTGCATCATGTTGCTACTTCACATTGGCCACTGCAACACTCCACTTTTATACATCCCTCCATGGCTCCATATGACATTTAATTTGGTACATATTCACACGTTGCTCCCATTCCACATGCTTCCACCGCTTCACGTTGTATAGGTCTTTGATAAGTGTTTTATATCACCTTACCCCACAATGAAAAAATTTTGTTCTTATGGTTCTTACACGACTATTAAGGTATTTTCTCTAATAGCTTCTCATCACGTGCTTTGTTATCTCACCTAGCGCACTCAATCATCTCTCGATGATGCATTCTTGCTTACGTAGTTCATTCTTGACTAAAAAGGAGTCTTAACTAAATGAGCCTAACCATTTACACATAGGGGGCATCATTAATATCCACCTCCTAATTTCATCATACTAACATATTATGAATACATTAAGTTTTCATACATTCATTACGACATATTCATTTTATGATCATCCATTCTTATCTATTCTATTATCATCATTATATTAACTATGCGCTACACATTCCATCCAATATACATTTCATCCCTCACATTTACACTTGATATCTACCATTATCAACATTCTAATGTGAACTTATATTTCTCAAACACGAACAATACACATTACATATACTAGGACAATAACCATAAAAACATACAACATAATTTATATCGTAATGACAAAAAATTCCAACATAGATCTGTCATAAATAAAAAATAGGTTTCCATACATATATTGCGAATACGATCATCGTCACAAAACATTTCTCATAACTAGGGGGTAAGGCCCCCCACATCATATACAATAGTCCTAGTCAAACCTCATCACCATTATCTCTCTCGTGTACTACGAGATCCCTAGAACTAGATGCCTCTCCACCAATACAATGTCATTTTTTTGCGGCCCTGATACCGCTCAACCTACCTCCGCAATAAATTCATCTTTGTAGACTACTCTGAGAACTGACGCTACAAATCTACGTATTGTGCAAACACATCCTGGGCTAAGGGACCACCACCTACTGCCTCCCTTGCTTGTTGAGTCTCTTCGAGTGCTTTGTCCCTCTTGCCTAACAGTACTATGCACGTCACATATGCTATGGCTACTAGCTCAAATAAATGGGCATGCTTGCCCACTATATTATCCACACACTCTAGGATTCTTCCTCCTAGGACATCGGTTGACACATTCTTTGTCAATGTGTGGAGGGATTTTTCCACAATCAATGACCAATATGCATCACCTACAAATACAACTTACACTGCGTTAGACAATTGATGTTAAATCTATAGATTTGCATAAATAAATTCAACAAAAAATAAATCAAATTAATTCATGAAATAGAAAGTACAAAAAATACAGAGAAAATGAAAGTAGAATGGAGCAATTTCTATTGAATATGAGAGGGCATTTTATATAATTGCTTGCTCCTAAAATCATGGAGTCAAGTCTTCTCATTTTATCCCCATATCTCTCCTAGAGAATCTCTTTTATGATCACTCACCATTATTCTCTCATATATCCCACCAATATCTCCACACAATAATCTACGTGATTTGTTTATTCAACAAACTCACAACTAATACAATATCCTATATTATTAATAATGAGTTGTTTTATGACTCGTATTAATAATATTACAATCTTTTATTTTTCTCACACAAATATGATATTAATATAACAATATTAATATCTTACTAACACACTAACTTACTAATGTAATATATGAATATTACATTTAACTATTACAAACAATAATGTGAGCACTAATCCAAGGAATATTCCTAACATTCCCCCCTTAGTGCGAACATGGGTGAATTTTGTCTAGTACCTGCTCATGTTCTACAATCTGATGGTTTTCAAAGAGTACCATCAACTCTAACAGGTTTTCTAGTGGAACCATTAACCATTATGTATGTGATTTTCTAAGAGATTCACAAACTATCAAATTGGTTTTGTAGTGGACCACTAACCACTTTCATAGCATCGTACATGTTTTCTCACCCCCATCTTTACATTCAAGGGAAAATATAAAAAATATCACTCACGCAGTAGCTCACTTATTACAAGAGCGAATAGGAATAAATCATCTGTTCTTATTACATCACACAATGAAAATTAAATACACAACAAAAATAAATGCCACAAATTCATTGTGTGGCCCCTTCACTTGCGGCTAGCGAGAGGTCATTGATTAACCTCCTTCCTCTGTTGCCTCCTTCCTCCATGGTGATGATACTTAGTTAGAAAATGTAGCTTTTAGGCTCATTACACAATTTTTTGGGTGTCGGATTCAACCGATAATGCACCCCCTGACTACGAAAATCGTGTGTAAGTGAAAATGCGTACCAATTAAAAAAATTACATAAATGTATTATGCACCACTTTTTTTTATTAGATTCCTATTTTTATATCCATTTTAATCTTAAACTAGAAACTGGGTTTTTGTAAAATTTTAACAAAATTTTTTTTAGATATTAAATAAATAAACCCAATAAATTTTGTAGTATTTTGAATCTGGGTTTTTAGATACGTTTAATCTATCAAACATTTGATTTAAAAACAAAAAAACATTTCACTCAACTTACATATAATTTTACGCATATATGCATAAAACATTTCACTCAACTTACATATAATTTTACGCATATATGCAGTACGAATCTGAAGCTGGTGTAAACTGAAATATTATGTGTCTTGTTCTAATCTTTCCATAAAAAAAAACTAGACATCAATCGGATGTCATATGAGTAAAATGTGTTCTTTTTACTGTGATGTGTCTGCTGAAAAGTTTCTTACGAGATTCCTTCAACCATCTTCTTCTTCTTCTTCTACACTTACAGAAGGAAACTTGCTCTGATACCAGATGATGCTAAATCTATAGATTTGCATAAATAAATTTAACAAAAATAAATCAAATTAACTCATGAAATAGAAAGTATAGAAAATACAGAGAAAATGAAAGTAGAATGGAGAAATTTCTATTGAATATGAGAGGGCATTTTATACAATTGTCTACTCCTAAAATCATGGAGTCAAGTCTTATCATTTTATCCACATATCTCTCCTATGATCACTCACCACTATTCTCTCATATATCCCACCAATATCTACCACACACAATAATCTACGTGAGTTGTTTATTCAACAAACTCACAACTAATACAATATCCTATATTATTAATAATGAGTTGTTTTATGACTCGTATTAATATAATGAGTTGTTTTATGACTCGTATTAATAATATTACAATCTTTTATTTTTCTCACACAAATATGATATTAATATAACAATATTAATATCTTACTAACACACTAACTTACTAATGTAATATATGAATATTACATTTAACTATTACAAACAATAATGTGAGCACTAATCCAAGGAATATTCCTAACAACAATTATACAACACAATATAGGGAAACAACAAAGTTCACAACACTACTATACAAATACTTACGGTCAACTACGACTGCTATTATAGGATCAGAGACATGTGCTTCCCCCTCTCCCCCTCCTCTAGGTGGTAACTCTATTGGGCCTACAAATAATGGGTACAACAATACCCACCGATGAGCTTCCCACCATGCACGATACTCCTCGATGTAACCCGCATCATCTCCATTAATAGTTGCTATCACTGGATCCACCTCATCCAACCCTGATAGAACTAACTTCTCTGATGTGGTCCCTAACATAACACCAGTCCACCTAGGTGCTCTGATTGCTCTCGACCATATATATGGCTCTCGGAGCACATCCTGAGCCATACCAAACTGTTATGATAGCCTCTCTACCTGAGAAAGTTCCGCCACCACCTAGAAAGCAGTCCTCTAGCCACATAGTCCTCTGAATACATCACAACTCTATCACATCCTTTGGCCATCCCCCGTAGTCATGATATGGTCTCCATATAACTTCCTCAAGATCCATCATATCTATAAGTACCCTGAAAGTATCTGTATCCATCTTCCTACCACGTATGTAAACCCAAATCCTCGTGAATATATCTGGCCTAGCTCACTCCCCTTGAGGATCTAAAACTAGTCTCAACACAGCTATATGCTCATATGCCCACACTTGCAGCAGTGTGTTGGCACATATCCCTCCACCATGCTCATCCTACATAAATCAGTATAGATCTCTATAGACGTGGGTCAGCACACATCGTGCCCACACATATCTAACACCCCCTATTCTATCCATTGGCATATGTCATGCATCTTATAAAATATGCCTACACCTCCTCCCTCCACGGCTATGTATGACACATTCACAACTATTATGAACTTCCGCAAGTCCATAAAACAAGACCATAGAATAAAATCTAGGCTAATATGGGCCTCGGTAGGTACTTAAGTCCCCAAAAAATACCATCTCATGGCTCACATATACCATTCCATATCCATCATTGGAATAACTTGTATTCTCTCCCCCACATTTGGTAATCCCAGTATGCAATATACTTCCTCCAACGTCACAGTCATCTCCCTCGTAGGTAACCAAAATGTGCATGTATCCACACACCATCTTTCACATAGGGTAGTCAACATGGGCATATTATGGAGCACATCCCCCATCCATGTTATGAGTTGTAGGCCAGCACGGTCCATCACATCCCAATCCTCATGCAACAAACCCAATCTAAGTAACGTACTCATATGCCGCCCACCATGGAACTCCCTCGAGTGGATATCCCTCTGCACACCACAAAACAAAAACAAATGCAACATTAGAAAACATTACAATACCAAATACACTTAGTTAACATACTAGCACCATGTTTAGAAACATTATACATCAACTACACACATTCTGGACTAAGGTGCCTAGATGTAGGACTGGGGCACCCTAGAGAAGGACACTAGTGCCTGGTTCTAGGCACTCCTATCCCAGAGGTCACTAGTGCCCTCACTGCTCTTGTCTAGGCCTCAAACGTCCAAAAAATAAAAAAATCTCCAATCTGCAAAAAGTCAACCAAAATGACCACTACACCATACATTTTCTAAAAATTGATGCACTTACCAACTCCAAGGTCGTACGCAACGCTACGGCAATCACCTCCCTTTCAAACCGACTAGGACGTGTTTCTCTTGCTTTTGGAATTTTCACCCACTTCGTGCTCACTCTCAAAATTACGTACACAACAAATGAAGTGACTTAACACTCTTTCACTTCACTACTTATAGTTACTTTGTTTTTCATCACTCACTTCACTATAGTTATTATTTCGCGTCTATTCCCACAACTAATACACGCTACACCATTTTCGTCATATCTTGAGCATTTCTAGTCTGATTTGCAGCATTCTTTTTAAAATTCTTCTTACCACCATATTGAACATGTTTTGCACGTATTTCCTCTTTTTGATGTTGTCTTCCATTAAATTTATATACATTTTGGTTATTTTTATGCATTTTATCAACTTAGTGCTTAATTTTGGCTTAGCATTCATTATTTTCATCACTTCCCCTTTCGCTGAAAGGGGAGCATATCATTAGGGTCATGCTATAATTACTCTTATGTTACACATGATTAGTCAAGATTACTAACTCACCATGTTTCAAACATTTACTAGTTCACTGTGTGGTGATTCACCATTAATTCCCCCAACAACCTTATTTTGGGGCAACAAACATACGAGAATTTCTAATGTGACATTTCATCATTCCCACCTAATGAAGTAACTTGGGGGAAACAAGCAATTAAAAATATTTTCATGGGAAATTTCAGAATTCTCTACCAACTTCCCCCCTAATGACCTAACCTGGGGGAAATTTGTGTAAAATCTCTCCATTAGTAACCAATCAATCAAATCGATTAACAATGTTCAAATTTTCTAATAAATCAAAAGTATTCAATCAATACAAGTTCAAGACAATTGGCCTCCCTAATTACCTAACTTGGGAGTTACATGTGGCCTCTCAGATGATATAACTTAGGAGATTACATTCATCACTGTTCCCAGATAACCTAACTTGGGAAGTTATTCTACATTTTGTGCTTGCTTTTAGATGACCTAACTTGGAAGCCATCTCACAAATTTGTGTTTGCTTTCATATGACCTAACTTGGAAGCCTTCTCAATTTTTGTGCTTGATTCCAAATGACCTAACTTGGAAGCCATCATTTATTTTTCACTTGATTCTAGATGACCTAACTTGGAAGCCATCTTATTGCAGCGACACCCATGGAGTGGGGGCAAGAGTGCCTTCTCTGTATCACTCCTATATGGGTCAACTATTTGATCAAAATCATTTGGATCCAAAAACCACAAAATTTGATCTGAGTCCATCTACAGCTGCTAGATCTTGAGGATGTAGTTAAAGATTAGAGAATAACACACTTTTCTCCCTACACTCTTCCTCTGGCGGTAGGACTCCCAAATCCTCTTGATTCACTCACTCGTATACAAGCATTTGAGTTGAGAATTAATCGCTACCTACCCCCCCTATTTATCATCATACCACATTTGAAATCATCATACATCCTAATTATCACTTACATTTAGTGCACTTTATCACGACATTTAAGATTTTTCATTATGTAACATGGATCCACCCGCTGATCCATGGTTTGACGTGCTTTTATAATTCTATCAGAATGCTTCTACGACACACCTACGCATTCTACTACAACATGAGCTTCTACAAGTTACAAATCTTTCTCAGGTACGCATCTCTATTTACTTTATGTTACCGAGATTTTCACTCACCAACATAAAGTGGGGGGAAATGTAGTCACAAAATCACACACTTACCATTATATTTATACCATCCAGTATGTTATTATATATATGGATCTCGATGTAATAAAAGTATTCATTAATAACCTATCCCCTAGTCATGTCATCAGTTAGTTGGTCATCTTTGTTATTTTTCTGGTATAGTCGTCAAATGTCTATACAGTTTTGGGCATCTTTTAGGGAGTCTTAGGTGTTGTAACTTGCTTGATTGTCATCTCCAGTCGTATGCCCCGGGGTGCCCCATTCAATGATTTTAGGTGCCCTGGTTCATATAACTCTTGGTTCTAATTTGTTTCTTCGAGGTCGGTCTTTGTTATTACCCCATTCATTACTCATAGGTAGTAGTCGGTCATTTTGGGTCATTGGTCGTTGAAATTTGAACAAGAGATCCCTATATAAACATATCATACTCACTACATTAGGCGCGAAGACTATCATTTATCAATGGAAACATATCTACTAAAGGGAAGGGACTGCATTTGGGCATCTTCTACATTTGTATCACACAATTATAGGGGGAAATGGCTTGTATTCATTCATATTTCATCCACCATTTACATATTTACATCTAGGTATTGCCCCCTACTTCTACGTCATTGGCGCTAGGGGACACCCTAGGCACAAAATTTCACACATAAGAACACACATAACTACATTGGGTCTAGAATGTAGTGCAAAACTTACTTGTAAGTCCACCATTATGGCAAGCTAAGGTCAGTCTGACCCCTTCATTTGCATCTTTATTTTTTTTTAGGAATTGATGCTTTTTGTGGGGTTTTAAATGGTATATCTTTATATCATATTATTGGGGACATAAGCTAAGATAATGTGCAACAACTGTGTGACATAGAGGCAAAGACACTACAAAGACTTGGCGACACCGTTAGAAACCAGATCTTGATATTTTTTGTAGACCAAAACACCCAAAATACAGACTAGGGTGCCCCAGTTCTCTCCCAGGTTCCCCAGTTCTGTCAGATCTCCAACTTTTGCACTCTCGGTAACAACATCTTCACATTCAGTCCCAGCCCATGCACATCAGTCTTTCCAGGTCTAGTACGCAACAAGGTAAGTTATATTAAGGTTAGTATCTTATCCATCTCCTATTTCATTTAGTTTACTTCATTTAATATCAAATAAAAAATCATTTAGCATTATTATTTCAGCTCATATTAGTTAGTTCATTTTTTTTTCTATTTAGATTAACTATTAGGCCGCAATAAAAAAAAATTCCTAATTTTAGTTAATCAAATTGTTATAACTAGTTCAAGAGGACTACTAAACTAGAGTAATAATGAGGATGAATGAAATTGATTGTTTTTGAATTGATGAATGCATGTGAATGGCTATGGATCTCTACATAAATTGGTATTATAGAAGGAGGTTTGGTTTTTTTAATTGCTAACAAGAATTGTGAAAGTTGTTTGTGATTGTAAAGAGATAGGTTAAGAGGAAAAGAAGAAGAATGGATAAATAAGAGTTGGTGGAAGAATTATTAGAGCTGATAGGAAAGAATAAGAGGAAAAAAGAGATAGCAAGGAAAGATAAATAAGCCTCTAAGAAGAGATAAGAAGTAATAAGACAAGATGCATGAATGGAGAGAGTGATGAGAGTTTAGAGAAGATGTAGAGAAACTTGGAAAGATGTTGATGAAAGATGATAAAGAAGTGGGATATGTAATGAATAGAAGCAAATGGCCTATAACAATTTTTTTGAAGAGGAACCAGAGGTGCAATTAAATGAGATCATTAGATAATAAGAGAAAAGGATAAGAAAAATGAAGAAGCATGAAAGAAAATCCAAGAAAGAGATTGTTAGGGAATGTTTGTATAAAGGAATTCAGAAATTGGATGAGGAAAAAAAAGGTGCAGCAGCAGTAGAGTAGATTGTTAAAGAGGTATGTAATCCATTTCAAATGAAAAATAATAGTTTCTTGATTGTAGATACTAAAAAAGATGAATAAAAAAATCTTTATAGTGTTGTAAATGATAAAGCATGGTGTGAATCATATGCTGAAAATAAAGAAATCATTATAGGGAACATGATTATGATGATGGATACTAAGAGATTATTGTTGAGAACTAGAAAATTAGGCACATTAGTGAACAAAAATGAGAAAAAACAAGGAAAAGTGACAGATAATATGTATGAAACATGTGAAGAGGAAAACGATTAGGTCTTAGAAGAGACCTTAGAATTTTTTTTACAATTTGATGGAAACAAGCAAGTTATAGTGCACAAGAAAGTACTTTAGAAATAAGATAAAGAGAATGAAAATTTGAGAGGATAAGAGAAAGAAACAACAATAGAGGTTGAAAAGAAGGTTTGTGAAGATAGTGTGAGGGCCTCAAGGATAAGAGAGGCAAAGATAGATGAAGAGTGTGAAAAAAGAGAAGAGAAAGATGAAAGAGAGAATAAAGAATCATATGATGAAGTGTTTGTTGACCTAGAAAAGGGTCTAAACGAGGAAGAATTGGTTGATAAAGAGGATGAGGATGATGAAAAGAGTAAGAATGAGGAATATGGGAAGTTTACTTTCCATTTTAGCAAGGAAGATGAGAAAGAGCCATGTGGAGATGGATAACATCCTAGCTCATGAAGAAAAATGTATATTTGTTGTTGTGTTTTTTTTGTAGACGTAGCTGATAAAATATTGGAAATGATAAAGAAGAAGGTGAAAGTCAAGAAATAAAGAAGCCATTTCAAATAAAATGCAAGGATAAAGAACCAAGTGTGGGACCTTGGTTGCCAAAGAATAAGAAAGGACATTAGAAAAGTAGGAGAAAGTGTAAGAACATTCATGAGAGTTCAAGAATCGGAGGAAAGGAAAAAATTACTGGTTTTTAACACAAGTCTATAGGGTTTTTTTTCTCCTCCTTAGGAGTATAATGCAGGAACATAATGGAAAGAAGCTATAAAATCTCAAGTTGTCCTTCTAGTCATGTTTATAAAAGCCAAGAAGAGGGATGTAAGTCTTAAAGCGATGAGAAAAATTATTTTTGTACTCTCCCTCCATTTGCAAATTCAAACTTCATAATGATGTAAACATGAAATGTAAGTGTGTATTTCCTATGTGTCTACTCATAAGTCCTAATGAGTCAATAAATGCTTAGAAAGGATGTAAAATTCCTAAAATGTGATACGAGGCATATGAAAGGTGATGTATGAGTCATGAAAGAGTTGGTTAGGGTTCAGTTAAAGAGATATAATGATTGTAATTTGAATGAAGTTAGTTAGGATCCTCATAAGAGGGAGATGGAGATAAATTCTCGAGGGGAGAGGCTCAAGGAAAGAAAATGGAGGAAGAATAGACTGAAATTTTGTAAGAAACATAGTAATGGAACTTTGTTTTATATTAAATATGTGCATTTATTTCATAGTTATAAAAGTGTATATATTTACTAAGGGAATATTTGATTGATTGTGTGTAAGTAATCATCCTAAATTGATTAAGAGAGATACTCCATGTCTTAATTCTGGACAAGTTATAGTATGTTCAAGACATTCTCTGTTTTGCCACCTTATGTGAGAGCTAGACAAGATTTTGTGTAATGTTTGTTAACTATGTAGGATTTAATGGAGTAAGGACCTGACAATCATTGCATAAATATTATTTCACTTCAAGCTAAGGAATAAAACTATGTTATACCTAGCCTTGAAGGTTAAACAATCTTCTATAGTACTTGCAAACATTAAACCCTACGTCTAATATGTGTTTTCCCATGTCCTGAGTAATATTAAGGTTTTGATCTTGTATTCTATGTGTGTGGATTTCTAACAAGATTATATGCAATGTTTTATTTAAGGAAGAATTAGTAATTGGCCTGTGAATTGATTTATTTTCAAGTTGACTGTGCATGGTCTGATTGAACTCTTTTTTACACTATCTTAGAAGGTAGAAATCATGTGTATTGGATCTTGAGAGTTCCTTGAAATCTCACTGGTAACATAGAAACTATAATAAGTTAAGATAAACCTCCATGCTAAGTGGGAAGTCTTGAAATTGAGAAATTTCCATTTTATAGAATTTTTAAACCTCTCAGACTTATATAGTCACAGTTAGGGTTTTAGAAGGGAAAACTAGTTTTGATGCCTCAAACTAATGAAAATTTCCTTGAAACTTTCAACATAACATGGTGACATATAAAATGAGAGGATTATGAAATAATTTTAAAAAAATAATGGTGGAAATCCTAGATATTTATGATAGTTTCCTAAGAGGACAGGGAGTATAGTTAGAGGCCTTAAAAGAAGGTACATTTAAAAAGGAACTAGGGTTTACATTGTGAGTTCAGTTTTGAAATTTTGTACAAATCAAGATCTTGGAAAAAGGTGTCCAAAAGTCTTGGTCTGTGGTTTGAATTATTTTGCATTAAAATTTATGGTGGTAAATAGACTATAGCAGGGCTAGAAGAAAGGGAAGAACTAGAAAAACAAAAGATGGATTTGAGGGAAAAGATCAAAGAATGGGATGATGAAATTTAAGGAATACCTAATTAATTTTAAAAGGTATTTAAATATGAAATTATTTTTTTGTGGATATTTCTAGTTCCTTTTAACCATGAATGATCCAAGAAAATTATTCTTGATAGCTTTTAAGGGGCAGTTTATTCAAAATTTTAATCATTGAATAACACCCTAGGATATAATAATTTTGATAGTTGAACTAACCTTGATTCAATTTGGTGAATATGGGAAAGAGGAAAAAAAAATATTTCAAAGGTCTCAAATATACCTATTGGGGAGCTAAAACCAAAGAAGCTAGTATAGGGTGTTTAGAGACCAAAAAAGGCAAAGATAATATCTTTCAAGTAATTTGGTTATTGCACATGGTGAATTGACACATGAATAAGGAAATATGGAAGGGTAGGTTTTTGAGAGATTAATTTTAGGAATGAATGACTAAGATTAAGAAAAATTATTTGTTCTAACTAGTTCAAGAGAACTACTAAAATATAGTACTAATAAGGATGAATGAAATTGATTATTTCTGAACTGATAAATGCATGCAAATGGTTATGGATAGATGCATAAAGTAAGGACTCCATTCAAGTTGTTTTTTAATTTTGGTTAAGATATATTTCCAATGGTATATAAGACTTTTTTTTTTTACATGGTATGAAGAAGTTATGACCTGTTCTTTGAGGGTCAAATCTGGAGGATGTTTGTTCTAGTAGGGTGCTAAGTGGCTATAAGAGGTAAGTTGATAATTCTAAGTTTTTAAATCTTGAGAAGGTTTATGAGTGATTATAATTCATTTATAAGTATTTTACATTCTTTTTTTAATTTTTGAAATGTTTTTTGGTATGATGGAGCATGTTGGAATAATGGTCAGTTCTTTAGTCTAATAAGGCATAAAAAGTAGTTTGCTGAGATTAGCTTGGTTGAAGGCCTTCCAATTATATTTGGAAGGAGTTAAAATATTTTATGGAAATTTTATTCATATATATTTCCATTGGTATAGTTTTTTGTTTCTTTGTGAGTGTATTTGATGGCTCGTTCAAGTTAGTTTGTGAAGAAGAAGGTATGTTGGATTTCAGGACATGTTTGCTTAGGCTGAAAGATTGAGTTAGTTGAGGCATGAAATGGATTGGTTGATTCTTGATATCACCTGGATACTGAATAGGGATGAATTTATTCCTATTAAATGAATTTTTATGTCTTTAAAGTGAAAGAAAGGGGGAAAATGAGTTGAGTTTTTAAAATTGGTTTTTGGGCAACATGATTTGGAGAAGAGGAAAGTTGTTGTGGTTTGAACACATGGATTTTTCAAGATGTATAACTTACATGAATTTGATTTAAAGCTCCTAATTTTTCCACATATATGCTACATGCCAAATTTGATTTTATATTTGGTGGCCTTGAGGCCCAAAGGTGAAGACATGGTGCTGGAAGCAGTTGTTTGGTGAAAGAAATGAGCCTTTTGGCTTGTGTTATGAAATATTTCATTGGTACAAGAAAATGTGTGATCATGGATGATTTTTTGTGATATATCACACATTTTTGATGATTTTTAGAGCTTTAAAAATCATGGTTTTGGTATTGGATTTTTCTCATCATAGTGATGGGGTTTTGAGGCATTTTTGTGCTTGTACGGAGGTTTTGGGAATGACTCACCTATATGGGTCATATGAGACCATTTTTTATGAATTTAATGGGATTTAATTAAGTTATATTGGTTGTTTAAAAGTTTTATGTCTGACCTATAGTGATTTTTAAGGAATAAAATTATATTTAAGTGTTTATTTAGTTCATTTTTGAGCTAGTTCTCTTAGAGGGAAAAGTGCGACCCTAGCGTGAGTATGTAATAGGTATGATTACAAAAATTTGAAGGATGAGAAAATGTATTATAGTATGAATATTTATTGAGATAATGTTTACAATGGTTTAGAGCCAAAACAATTCCAAGAAAAAGAAGATAGAGTGAGTTGAAGGAGAGAGCATGATATGAGGGTTTGAAGGAATTTGGAGCTGAAATTTTGGGATTACAATCAGATATGGTATCAACATATTTTTATTGGTCATACTTATAAAAATTATCTTGTGGTGATTCATATTCATAGGAGTTTCTTTTCGTGACTAATATCAACAAGGGTTTAGGAGCTGGTGCTCGTTGTGGGGTTGGTGCCTCACTAAATAAATCTCTTGTGATGTGTAATATTCAATTAAGTCTTTTTTTTGTGTAATATTAGAAAAAATTTAGTGATTTTTATTACCCTTGAGGATTTCTGATGTACATATGGTGTTCTTTTGTTGTGTACTTTGTTTCATTCTCTTGTGATTGATGTTGCATATCTTAATAAGCACACAATGGTTTATGAATATTTAATGGATGGTTAATGTGACGTATGAATTAAGTAAATGTTTTGAAGTAGTAATTCACCCCCAATCTTAGTCCACGATGGTTCATTTTATTTCCTTTTTAAACACCTCATCTTTTGTATTTTGTTGATCCATTTGTATCCATGGACTTGTGTTTCCCTGTTATACTGCTAAACATTTCGATTATAACTTGAACTCATGGCATGAATATTAGTTAATATAATTATTTATAAAGTCTACTTTATTCTTTGGGTTATGATTATGAATTTATTATTTTGATTGCAATATGATGTTAAATGGTGTTTTATATAAATGTAAGCCTTGTTTGTAAAGTTGTTATATGAAACAACTAACATGTAGCAAACGGAACTCATTTATAGCGAAGAGGTTTTCCCCAACAAATGACATGCATCCAAAGGGACTCATCTAAATCAAAGATTCCACATCCAAAGGAGGTCACACACATACATAAGTAGTGTTTCTGAGGAGCTTGCACAATGTGGACACTACACCTAAGCTCACATGTGTTGATGGAAGAAGCCGTTATAAAAATGAGGAGAAGAATCAATGCTATCACCAGATTATGTGTTGCAACTCAAACAAATAACTAATAAAGTTAATTCATAATTTAATAACTCATTGATCAACTGATGAGTTAGTTAAGTTATGTGATTATATGAGAACATCTACTAAATATTTATGTTGTATGCATGTACATTTTTAGATTGTTTGGTTAAGATATTTTACCTAATCCAACTAGAACTCCTAGTAGGACTCTATCTCTTTATGCCTCAACTATAATGAAATGTATAAAAAAGAAAGGTTAATGTTGTGATAGATATAGATCAGATATAGAGGAGATATAGAACAATAGATCAATCAATAGATATATAATTTGGTGTTTTTTCCAATTGTAATATTCATGCTGATGAAATAAAAGTCTGAGTTCTATTAATTTGTTGTATATACGGGCGTTAGGAGGGATTAGCACCCAAGGTAGGGCCCACTTGTAGTTTTCTAACCCTCTCGTTTTGTTTGTAGCTTTAGTTCATTGAACGATTATGTTAGCAACAGTTTATTCCTTTATCTATCTTATGTTTTTACATGATTTTTCATTAGCCATAGTATTTACTTTCAATCATAATCTAGTTTATTTCCAACAGTATTATTTCCTAACTGTAGTGAATTTTTTTTACCTTTATACCTCCTAAACATCTGTAAATGTGCATGCAATACCCATGATATTAAAATTTATGGCCTGCATCTGATAATTAAATTATTGTAGATTCATAAACAATATATTAATTACTACAAATTAATTTGCACCACCATTTTTGGCTTTGTTTCCTGGGATACTATCAAGTTATAAGGTTTTTGAAGAGGTTTTTTCATTTCTTAGACACAATTTAGGTTTTAGGAAATTCACCTCCAAACCACCCCCAACTAATTTCTCGTTGATTGAGTTACACTAGTTGATGGATGCACCATCGAAGGGATGCCCATGGTATATTCTTACCTAATCCACAAGTATCACAGGTTTCCATATCAGATTCTAAAGAATACATACATTCCTCTATACAAGGTTTGCTATCAGAAGATAATTTCCCAATCGAAGGTTTTGAAGTTACTTTTGAATAACCAGATATGGAAATAGAAGTAGCCCAAAATGCTGAAAATGGGGAAACTAACTTTGAGTTTCCCATTACCAAAAATGATGAAGGTGCTACTACGAAGAATATTTCTCCCTCATCCTTTCTTAACTTTCATCGATCCATGACTGAAGACACAAACACCTTTCTATTTTAGTTTTATGTTCTATGTAGGAGTTATGGTTATACTATCTATGTATATAGATTGAAGTTATTTCTTGCTACACTCAAGAATGCAACCTTGAGATGGTTCATGGGATTAGGAAGGGATGTTGTATCCACTTGGGCACAAATGAAGGAGAATTTTCTCACGAAATATCAGGAATATTGTAGACCGAGTAGTAGAGGAGGTGATAAAATCTACAAAATGGTACAAAAGGAGGATGAACCATTAGAAGACTATCTAGAAAGATTCATGTTTTGTGTTTAGAAGACAAAGCACACAAGACTACCTCCTGAAGCTCTTAAATTAATTTTTTTGAAGGGAATCAATGAGGAGGACATCAACACTTTGGATTTGATAGGAGTGGGAGACATTTCAAAATCTACCTTTGAATAAGTTTGTGAAGCCCATAGGAATTACTTAATAACTAATAAAAAGAGGATAAGAAATTTACGCACAACAGGTGGACCATCTACTAAAGAACTTGGGGACATATCCAAGTTAGAGATTTTCAACATGTTCAAGAACATGAAGTATGATATTTTCAATGACATGGCCAATTAACTAGATGCTTTGCATGCCAAAAGGAAAAGGAAGATGCAGAGGAAACACTCACTGAGTTCTGTCATACATGCAGGAGAAATAAATCTGACCACATATGCAAAGGATTAGCCAGCATTGCAAAAGAAAGGGAGGCTTCACCTGAATTCAAGATGTTGGAAACAAAGGATAGGAAATTATTTTATGTTGCTAAAAGAAAACCATGGCCTCCAATACAGGGAGGTATGCCACAAGACCTTATGACTTAATTTCAATATTGATCTAATAATTCATAAATGCAACCCCCACCTTGGGATAATCCTTAAATTTTTTCTTCATACCCTTTCCAATATCCACAACAGTTTCAACCTCAATTTCAAGGTCAAGAACAATGGAAATAACCCCCTCAACCATAGTTGTATCCTTGGAGAAGAGGGAAGCAGTGGAATAACCTACCTCATAATTACCAACAATATTTCTAGCAACCTCCTTAGCTGTCGCAACAATCCCTAATAATAAATCCCCAAGAAAACTCACAACCAAAGGCCACTCAGCTACCATCTAAACCAACACCTAACCCCAACAATAAATCTACTCAGCTAGTATATTCCACTAAAAAATATCAATACCCTACCTATCTAGTTGATGTTCAAAACATCCATCTCTACTCAGAAAGAGAACTTCTACCACCAACTGGACCAACCATAACTGAAATTGTAAATGAACCATGATTGTTACATGTTGGTCCACATCAAAGAAAGAAGATGATATATGTTGATCTGTAGTAACCTGAGAAAAATTCTAGCAAGGATAAAATGCAGACTAATGAGCCACCATTTTTTGAAAGGTTACAAAAAAAGAAGACTAACCTCAAATCAAAATATGACTTTCATTTTTTCAACCAGCTGAAATGTTGAGTTGTGGAGCTCAATTACTTCATATTAGTATGTAATATAAAACTTACAAGAAAGCACAATAACTGAAATTGGTTATGGAGGGACCAGCATCAGTCACCTACGGCCGAAATCAATTAGGGCTAACCAGTGTCAGTTACCTATGTGTGGGTGTTTTAATTTAATCATGGGAATTAGATCTAGTTTTAGTATTAAATTAGATCTATTGATTGTAATTGCATGGCTAAGTGCCCTAAGTTTGTATACGCCTATATAAGTATGAAATCTAGGGTTTAGAAGTAAGAATTAAGGACTTGAAAAAGTTGATGAGTGTTGTGAGAATAATTATGAGAGAAAGAATTCTTGGAGAAGAAGAAAAATCTTGAGAGAATGAAAGTATTGTACATTTGAGAGGTGTGGAAGATTGTAAATATTCATTGTATATCTTGTGAAAGCTTTTAATAATAGATTGGCTTATTTCTTGGTGGATGTAGCCCACACTGAGTGAACCACATTAAATTTGGAGTTGATTTATATCTCTTGTTTTGTATATTTATTTTGGTAGAATATCCACTTTTATTATATGTATGCTTAGATATGATATATTATCTGTACAACTGGTGTGATAACTCCAAAAAATGGCATCAGAGCTTTGTTTGAAGGTTTTGAGTGTTGAAAAATTTACTCACAGATAATTTTTTGATTGAGTGGGAGTTACAACAATGGAAGAAGAAAACAAATACAAGGTAGAGAAGTTTGACAACCAAAATTATCAATTATGGAAGATGCAAATTGAGGATTATCTATATCAAAGATATTTGTATTTACCATTGGATGAGAATTCTAGACCTACGAAGATGATTGATGAAGAATGGAATATTATTGACAGAAAGGATTGGGTATCTATAATATTGAGCCTAACAACATCAGTGGCTTGTAATATTACAAAAGAAACATCTACAGTAGGGTTAATGAAATCTCTTGCTAATTTATATGAAAAACCTAGTGCTTCAAATAAATTTTATTTGATGAAGAAACTATTTAGTTCTAAAATTCATGAAGGTGGATCTGCATCTAGTCATTTGAATGATTTCATATCTATTGTAAATTAATTAAAATTGGTTGATATTTTGTTTGATGATGAAGTTAAAGAACTTTTATTTTTATGTTCTTTCCCTGATAGTTGGACAACTTGGTAATGGTTGTTAGTAATACAACATCTGCTAATAATATTTTAAACTTTGATGATGTGGTTATTATAATCTTAAATGAATAAATTCGTAGCAAAAGTACAGAGGAAACATCATTTGGGAATGATTTGAACGTAGAAAGAAGAGGAAGGAAGAAGGAGAGATCCAAGAGTAAGAATAATGGAAAATCAAAGTCAAGGGATAACAGATATAAATCCAAAGGTAAGTTAATTACCTGTCAGAAATGTGGAAAGAAAGGACATGCAAACAAATATTATTGGTCAAAGGATAAAGAGAACCAATAACTAGAAAAAGGTAAAGAAGAAAATCTTGTTGCAATAGAGGTAATGCAAGATACTCTTATTATTTCTTTAGATAATAGAATAGAATCATGGGGTTTAGATTCAGGAGCTTCTTTCCATGCAACCCCTAATAAGGGTTATTTTAGAAATTATGTCCAGGGAAATTTTTGGCATGATTATTTGGGTGATGATGAACCTTGCAGTATTACTGGTAAAGGGGAAGTTCATTTAAAATTGTAGAATGGAAATACATGGGTATTGAAAGATGTGAGGCATGTGCTAAGCCTCGGGAGAAATTTTATTTGTGCAGGCAAACTAGGTGAAGCTGGTTGCATGGTTACAATCATAGTAGACTCTTAGAAAGTCACTAAGGGTGATTTTTTTTTGGAAAGAGGAAATAAGGTAGGAACATTATATTTATCTACCTCTTTTACTGGCTCCTTTTATACATTATCTACATCAGATTCATATGCATGCATGTGGCATAATCAGTCGGGCCATATGAGTCAAAAAGGAATGCAAATATTAAAGGTTAAAGGTAAGTTATCAGATTTGAAAGATTTAGAACTTGATTTTTGTGCACATTGTGTCTTTGGAATGTAAAAGAGTGAGATTTCTCAAATTTGGGGAAACTAAGAAGGAATGGAAATTAGAGCTTGTACACTTAGATGTGTGGGGACCAGCTCAGGTAGATTCTCATGGAGGATCTCAGTATTATGTTACTTTCATTGATGATTCTACAAGAAAGGTATGTTTTTATTGAATTAAACTTAAATTTTATGTTTTTGAAACTTTTAAAAGATGGAAATCCCTTATTAAGAATGAATCAAATTCAAAGTTAAAGTTCCTTAGATCTGATAATGGTGGTGAATACTATAGAAAGGATTTTAATGATTATTATTTAGTTAATGTAATACGTAGAGAAACGATGGTTCCAAAAACACCACAAGAGAATGGTGTTGTAGAGAAAATGAACAAGACAATCATGGAACGTGCTAGAAGTATGGGGATACGTGTTGGATTTCCCTTGCAGTTTTTGGTAGAAGCAGTTGATACAATGGTTTATTTGATTAACTGTGGGCCTTTAAGTTCACTAGATGGAAGAATACCGGAGGAATCTTGGACCTAAAAAGAGGTATAAATTTCATTTCTTAAAGTTTTTGGTTTAGAAGATTTTGTGCATATTGATAAGGAAAATAGAAAAAATTTGATTGTAAAATCCAAGAGATGCACTTTTATTGGTTAGGGATATGGTTATAACATTGAATGGAATGAAAAGATAATGTATAGAGATCAAATTTTGGTACCCAAGGATGAACCGGTTGAGAATTTTGTGAATAAAAATGAACTCTCGGATTTAAAATCCATACCGATAGGGTTACATAGTAACCAGTGTTAGCCGACTCCTTACTAGCATCAGTTAGCAAAACTGATATCAATTATAGAAGAGTCAAAACAACATCGGTTAGTAGAATCGACTTCGATTACAGGTGACCGATGTCGGTCACTGACATAGTTGGATACAAATGTCCATGAGGTCTAGAATGATCCTCTGATACCCCCAAACTTCTGTGATAAGGTCACAAAGGGTAATTAAACCTCCAGAAAGATTTACACTTTGTCTATTTTATTTATTATTAACTGATAATGATGAACTAGAAATTTTTGAAGAATCAATGAGGATGAGATCCACATGCAGTGGGAGCATGGCATAGATGAGGAGATGGAATCCTTGGAACAAAACCAAACTTGGGATTTGGTTAAGTTTCTAGTAGGTAAGATGAAATTGTAGAACAAGAGGGTTTATAGGATCAAGGAAGAAGAGAGTGGATAGAAAAGTTACAAGGAAAGGCTTGTAGTAAAGGGATTTACACAAAAATAAGGTATTGACTTTGATGAAATATTTTCTCCTATTGTTAAGATGACTTATATTTATACTGTATTGATTTTAGTTATAGTAGGGGATTTACATTTAGATAAAGTAGATGTGACGATGAATTTCTTTCATGGTGATTTTGATGAAGAGATTTATATGTAGTAGCCACTTGGGTATGAAGTCAAGGGTAAGAAGAAATTAGTGTGCAGGTTGAAAAAAATCCTATATGGGCACAAGCAAGCTCCAAGGAAATGGTACATGAGGTTTGATAGTATCATGCATGAGCATGGTTATTTGAGATGTGAATCCGATCATTGTGTTTATTTTAAGAAGCTTGAAAATGGGAGCTATATTATTTTGTTATTGTATGTGGATGATATGCTTATTGCAGGATCTAGTATGCAGGACATTTGCAAGCTTAATTGAAAGCTATCTAACACATTTTCTATGAAGGATTTAGGAGTTGCAAAAGAATCCTTGGCATGCAAATACACAGAGACAGGAAGGACAATAAATTGCATTTATCTCAGGAGGATTATATCTACAAGTTGTTAGAAAGGTTCAAGATGCAGAATGCAAAACCAATTAGTACACTTATGTCTGAATGCTTCAAATTGATAAAATACCACTATCCTTCATCACATGAGAAGGTCAAATTCATTATACAAGTTCCATATGCTTTAGCAATTGGAAGTCTCATGTATGTTATGGTTTGTACTAGACCATACATTGCACAAGAAGTGGGAGTTGTGAGTAGATATATGGCTAATACAACTAAAGAATATTAGAAAGTAGTCTAATGGATACTCAAGTATTTGAAAGGGAAATCTAGCATGCATTTATGCTATGGAGGTTTGGGTATTTCATTATGTAGCTATGTTGATTTAGATATAGTTGGATATCTAGATGGTAGGAGGAACACTATTGGATATATTTTCATAGTAGGTGGGATGATAGTTAGCTAGATTTCAAGATTATATAAGGTTGTGGATTTTTCTACTATAGAGGCAGAGCATGTTGCAGCTATAAATGCTAGCAAGGAGATGATATAAAATAGGAACATGGAAGAGTTGGGAAAGGAGTAAGATGATTGCAAATTGTTCAGTGACAGTCAGAGTGTAATTCATTTGGCAAAGAACTCAGCATTTCATTCAAGAACAAAACACATTTAGTTGAGGTATCACTTCATATGACAGGTATTGGAGGATAGGAAGTTGAATCTGGAGAAGATTCATATGAGTGAAAACCTTATGGATATGCTAACAAACTGTTCATAAAAGAGATGTTGGAGCTACACTCCACTTTTGTTGGTATTTGAGTCTGAGACTTGAAGATGAAGAAACAAAGATAAGGACAAGATCCAAGAATGAATTTGTATAGGTATAGTACCATAATTTATCTCCAAGTGGGATATTTTTGAGTTGTGGAGCTCAATTACTTCAGATTAGCATGCAATATGAAACTTGCAAGAAAACATAGTAACCAATATCATTTATCGAGAGACTGGCATTGGTCAAGTAAGGAGGAACCAACATCTGTTAGGGCTAACCGATCTTGGTTACTTGTGTGTGGATGTTTTAATTAACTCATGGGAATTAGACATAATTTTAATATTAAAAGAGAGCTATTGATTGTAATTACATGGCTAAGTGCCCTAATTTTTTATATGCCTATATAAGCATGAAAGATAAGGTTTAGAAGTAATAATTAAGAAGGAATTGAAAAATTTGATGATTATTGTGAGAGAAATAATTCTTGGAGAAGAAGCAAAATCTTGAGAGAAAGAAATTACTGTACATTTGAGAGGTGTGGAAGATTGTAAATCTTCATTATATATTTTGTGAAAGCTTTAGATAATAGATAGTCTTGTTTCTTGGTGGACGTATCCCACACTTGGTGAACCATGTTAAATCTAATGTTGATTTATATCTCTTGTTTTGTATATTTCTTTTTGGTAGAATATTCACTTTTATTGCATGTGTGCTTAGATCTGATATATTATCTGTACAACCGGTGTGCTAACCCTAACATGAAATATATTTGTGTAAAAATCCCATTGATTCAGGCCATTAAGGATGTGCCATTTTATAAAAAAATTGGTAAAGGATTTATGCATAAATAAACCAAGAAGGAAGAGGAAAGATCCATCTAAGTCATTGGACAACTAGTTGATATTATGCCTAAAAACTCAATTCTACCCAAGTACATAGATGTAAGAAACGTATTGGTAAACATTTAAATTAATGCAACAATGATACAAAACACTTTGATTGACTTGGGGGTAGCAATTAAAGTGATGAAAAAAAAAATCATGGATGATTTGAAGTTAGAGGGACTAAGACCAATAGCCACAGTCTTGGAGCTTGTAGATAGATCAATAGTGAAACATGAATGAGTCCTAAAGGATGTAGTCATAGTGGTAGACTCTTGCGAATATCCTACTAAGTTTATTATTCTTTAGCTAAAAGAAAGCTTGGGAGGATATCCTATCATCTTAGGAAGGTCATGGTTGGAAATTTCTGATGCATCATAAGATACAGATTTGGTAATATGATTACCTCTAATGAATGTGGTTTCAAAAATCTCATGCTTTATCCCATACAAAACCATTCAATGAAGAAGACTAAACTACTTAGGTTGAGAAGTCAAAAGAAGAAGAAATATCAGTGCAATAACTCAAGATGCTAGAAAATTTGTGTACAATTAAGGGACAAGAAGAATATGTTGTTCTTTCCAACATCCTACAGAAAAACTATGGAAGGAGTGTAGAAGTAGATGACAGATTACAGTGTCTAAGATGTCATGCTAACCAAATTATACCACAACAAAGAACTATGAACATTCCAAGTAATAATTTCATCCTCCACTAACTTCTTTCATATGATTGTATATTGAATTCTGTAAGTAGAAGAATATGCTCCATGACTGATCTCTCTAAGCAAGTGGAAATTACTTCGGGAAATCTAGCTAATGTGAAAAAAACATTCAGTATGCAACAAGAGCAACTGTTAATTATTCTTCTATATAAATACAAGGTATAATTTGCATGGGACTATGGAGACATGCATGGAATCCACCCTAAGATCTCTACACATAAGATATACATAAAAGACAATTGAAAGCCAATAAGAAAACCAGAAAGAAGAATGAACCCAATAGTGAGGGATATAGTGAAAGAATAATTAAAAAAATATTGGATGCTAGATACCTATATCCAATTTTAGAAACTCAATGGGTGTCACCCCTTGTCATTGTACCTAAGAAGAATGGTAAATGGAGGATCTTCATGGAATATAGGGAGTTGAATGCAACAACAAAAAGGATAATTTTCTTCTTCCTTTCATTGATCAAGTACTTGAAAATCTTGCTAGAAAGAAATATTTTTATTTTCTTGATGGCTATAGTAGTTACAAAAAAACTCAGATTGCACCAGAGGATCAAGACAAAACCACGTTCACATGCCCATGGGAAACATTTTCATACTCTATTCTTCCCTTTGGTTTGTGCAATGCACCTACTACATTTTAGAGATAAGTTTTGAACATCTTCTCAGATCTAACAAATGACTGCATGGAGGTATACATGGATGATTTTAAAGTATATGGAAGTCCTTTTGAAGAAGCAATGAAAAATCTAGACAAATTATTGAAGAGATGTAAAGAACACAACCTATCTTTGAGCAATGAAAAATGCTACAGGACGATGTCTGAAGGAATAGTGTTGGGACATTATCTATCATCTACTGGAATTCAGGTATACCTAGCAAAAATATTCATGATTATAATTCTACCAACACTAAAGAAGAAAAATGATGTGAGAATATTCTTAGGCCATGTTGGGTACTATACAATATTTATACAGTATTTCAATAAAATTGCAACACCATTATTTTATCTACTGGGAGAGGATGTTACCTTTGAGTGGATTGAAAAATGTGAGACTGAATTCTAGAATTTGAAACAAATGTTGACTACTGCACCTATTTTAAGAGGACCTAATTGGAGTTTTCCATTTCACATTCATATTGATGCTTCATATCATGCCATTGGAGTTTTTTTAGGATAGAAGGATGGAATTCTAAACTACGCAATCTATTATGTTAGTAAGAACTTACAGCATGTTGTAACTATCTATACAGTCATAGAGAAAAAGTTTTTAACAGTTGTGTATTCCATTACCAGGTTTAAGCACTACATCACAGGTTATCTGGTGTTCATTCACAATAACCATTCAATAACTAAATACTTGATAAAAAAACTAGTTGTAAGTAGTAGAATAATTAGATGGTTTTTACTCTTGTAATATTTTAATGTCACAATTGTGGATAAGCCTAGTAAGGACAATGTTGTAGCTCAATATCTTTCAATAATGGAGAATAATAATGAAAAACAAGCATTTGATGACTCTTTCCCAGATGAGCACCTATTTTCCATTTCCACCAGGATACCTTGGTATTCTAATATAGCCAATTATTTGGCCTCATGTCAAACACCTCCACACTACCTTTATTCTAAAAATAAATATATAGTTGATAAAAATGTGCATTTTTTTTAGATAACTAGATATCTATTTCACATAGGGTAGAATAATATTATGATAAGATACATAGATGATGAGGAAATATATGATTTCCTCAAATCTTGCCATAGTGAACCATGTGGAGGACACTTTTCTGAAAAAAGAACAACACAAAAGGTATTGACAATAGGGTATTACTAGCGTACACTACATAAGTATACAACATTGTATACAAGGAGGTGTGATAAATGTCAAAGAATGGGTAAGCCTAGCAAATCATATGAGATGCCATTATAGCCTCACCTGGTCTTGCAACCATTTTATAATTGGGGATTAGACTTCATTGGTTCTATAGATCCTAAATATTAGCAAAAGAAATACATTTTGGTGTGCACATATTACCTCACTAAATGAACAAAAGTGAAAGCATTATCAAATTAGAAGAGTGAGAAAGTAGCTAAGTTTATTTATGATCACATCTTCACCAATTGTGGAGTACCAAAATAAATTGTTATTGATCAAGGTACACACTTTACTGTTGAAGCTATCTTTGATCTAACTAAGGAGTATGAAATCATACATAGGAATTCTACACCTTATCACCCCTAATCTAATGGCCAAGTTGAGGTAACAAACAGGGAAATAAAATCCATCTTGAAAAAAAATATTGCACTCCACAAGAGAGATTGGGAATATAGACTTCAAGAGAAAGTTTGAGTATTTAACACAATGTGGAAGACAACAACTAGCTTCACTCCATTCAAATTTTTGTATGGTAAGGCTGTTGTTCTCCCTATTGAATTTGAGAAAAAAACACTAAGGACTGCACTTGAAATTGGCATAGATTTATATGAAGCTTAGAGGAAAAGGATTCTCTAGCTCAATGATCTGGATGAAATAAGGAGACAAGTTGTGCATAATACAGAGGTAATACCAAAACAAACAATCAAAAGGCATGATAGGTTCATCAAGACAAGACAATTTCAATAAGGTGATTGGGCTATCATGTTTGACTCAAGATACAAAGACCACATGGGAAAACTCAAGACAAGATGGCTAGGTCCATATGAGATTGAGAAAATAATTCCCAATAGAGTTGTAAAACTCACCACCATGGATCCTGTGAGGTTCAAACTACTAGTCAATGGTCATAGATTGAGATTATACAAGAATTGAACTGATAGAAGCACTTTCATGAGGCAGTTAAGAGGAGTTCAAAGTAGAATGGAGATGAGAACATTAGATTAATGTCAGAAGTTGAACTTGCTGATTCATCCTCTAAAGTTTTTGAGGAATGATATGTTTAGTGACCTTGGTATGTTGATGTGATCAGAACCACTCAACTAACATGTTTTGTTTTCTTATAATTTTTGTTTTGTAGGATTTGGTGTATTTGTTACAAGAAGGGAATCATCTATGAAAAAAGGATATGGTGCAAAGACAAAATGTGCACTTGTTGTAGCATGTAGTAAAGATCTTCTTTGTTTTCTTGATTAGCAAAACTTATGATTGCATGATAAAATAAGGAACAAACTACACGTGTGAATGATGATGAAGATGAATGACACCAGAAAAATTTAGTATTCCCTCTCCGGGAATTACTCTAGGAATTAATTTATTTCAATAAGGAGCCTTCAACATGATGTTGCATATTTTTGAAGCACTATAAACAAAATCCACAGCATCATGACACCTCAACATGCAACATCATGATAAGTCTGCATGTAGGAAAATGTAAAAATTATAGCAATGCACATGTCATCATCATCCAACACATTTCTAAAGATAAGTGCACTCATTTCACTTGAATAAAGTATTGATAGAATGATTATGTTTAACTAATGCTTATGCCATGTCATGAATGTCTTTAAAAAGATATTATATGTCATTTCCTTTCACCATATGATTTATCGCTCCATGTCACCCCACTTCATCACACAACCTCACCTCACATGTTTGCAACCCTGAAATTCAATGCATTCCTTTTCGCGTTGCATGTGAGTCGGTCACAAAATTCAAAAACTTTCCACTTACTCAAATTCTTGCATCATTACTACAAACTGTTAGAGCTCAAGGAGTTGTAGAATTCAAAATGGGAGGGGATCTAATTTTCCATGAGCATACATACCATTCTCAACTGTATAAATAACCTCATATATTCTAGTATTTTCAAAAAAGCGGATGTATGGAATATATCAGTAAGTTCTAGGGTTTCAATGAATCCATGGTAATGGAATTTTCTACCACATTCAATGATGGAGAGGCTAATATCAAGAGTTTAGCAGTAAAATTTGATGATGATATTTTAGTTACAGTAACAAGGCTTCCTATAGAAGGTGAGATTTTCCTTGAGAAGGAAAACCTAGATGCAACTCCAAAAAAATTTGATGATGCAGATGATAATTTTGTGACTGATCAATAAGGTACATTTGCCACTTCTCTAAAACCATTTTGGGTTGATGTTGCCAATTACATTATCAAATACTTTACTTGTGAGGGTAGATACTCTAGGTTAAATAATATCCATTTCAAGTTACTAAATCATTTGAAGAATGGTAGACATGTTAATGTTCCCAATTTCTTAAATAAAAGCTTGAAAATAATGAGTAGGGAGTCACAGAGGGGAAGGTCAGCCTTGTATATCCATTGTCTTATCACTTTGATTGTAAAACATACACTGGAAAGAGAACACCTTGCAGTGAAATGGGGAGATTTTTCCAGATCAAAACACATTGATGAGTTATTAGGAAAAAAGAATAAATGGAGAAGCACAAATAGTTATTCCACACCTGCATCTGAAAACATGGCCTCCAGTTATCAACTTGAAGAAACCCTAGTTTCTGAAAATACACCAACTACTGAAGAGAACCTTGTTCTTGTATCTCATGAGAGTATTCTCCATGCTAAAACCCTTCTTGTATTTTCAACTCTTGAATCATCCGCCTAAAATAGTAAGATAAAATTTTCCCGACCTACTCCTAAATCTTACAAGTCTACCCCCACATCTTCCAAATCCAATACTGCACCACCTAGGCATTCTCACCTCCTAAGAACTAAAAATCTAAAAACACCAAAAATCCCAAAGACTGAAACCATATCATATGATAGTGATAAAGAAGTTGTAGAAGAGAATATTGAGGCCACATCAATGGAGTTAGACAAGGAAGGCGTTGGTGCTGAAGTTGCATGTGATGAACAAGGCTTGGAGGAAACCATGAAAGACATGGAAGATAATAAAGAGGATGAATATAATGAGAAACTTGTTCAAGAAGGCCCTGCTAAAGAGATTGAAGTTCAAGCAAAGGTAGTTCATGCTAGGGAAACCCATGGAAAACATGAAGGAGAAGGATTGACAACAGAAAATGAAGATATTGCCCATGATAATGCAAAGAAGATAGATGCAACACATGACCATGCACTACCTAGACCATAGACTGCTAAAATGGAAATTAGGGATGGTTTACCCCATAATGTTGAAAATATTATAAACAATATTATTCATGTACATGAAATAGAACCCCAACCTGAGAAGTTTGAGAAGGTACAAGGGAATGCCCCTATAGTTACTAAGGATATAGTTCAGACCATATTAGAGCTTGTTTCCCCATTTTTCCACAAGCTAGCCTACAACCACAGGTTATCATAAGAGAAGCTTTCAAATAACCTCTAAAACTAGTTTTTAGAAACATGGCCACTCATACAACCTTGTTAGATTATTGGGTGTAGCAATTTTAAACTATGTTAAACATTTGTAATGAAGATGAGAAAGGGAAAAGGAAGAACCAATATCCCAACACCAGCATGACATTGAGGAAAAGAACAAGGAGCTTAAGGCCAAAGATAAGCAAATTTTAAGGCTCAAGAAAAAGTAGGAAGATATAGTTTAGGTTACCAATGACATACTCAAATGTAGGCCACCTTCTAACATTTATGCCTTTTTCTTAAATAAACAAATGTTACAATTAAAGTATACTTGTCTTAACTCATATATTCCATTTAATATAAGTGGAGTGAGAAGTTTCTTCAGAATTTACCTGAAAATACCTCATGAAATTCAATTGTTGTTATGTGAATTGTATATGTACAATTATGCCTTGGAATATGAAAAGGACTGGATACTAGTACTTTACATTGGGGATGTTCCAATTAGGGCTCGATGCTCTTATTTTAACAATGAATTGTATAGCAATAATTAGATGGAAGAGTGCAGGAAATTATCGAAAGAGAAACCATTAATGATCAGAGGCAAAGCTAAAAATACAGGGGAAATTATTGAATAATATGGAAAATACATGGAACATAGGGATATTAGACAATGAGTATACTAGATGAGAAATGAATCTCATGAAGAATTCAAGGACCACATTAAGTTTAATGCACACGAGATAACACATGCCTGTAGGATGCATTGGCAAGAGATGACTCTTGAGATGCAAATAAAATCAATGCATTCATATCATAACATCATTCCAACTTTAAATATGGTCAATGCATACATTTATATTTCTAAAATATGTGGCAAAACTTGGTTTCCCAGTAGTTATTATAAACCAATATTTCACTATCCTATACCTCATTGGTCTAGTGACATTTATTTGGATGACGATATACAAGACAATATTGTGGAAAGATACCGAAGGAATGGAGAGTACTTCTTCACTGAACAAGAAGTAACATCTACACCACTAGATTTTAGACACTTATGTAGCATCATTCAAGGGGACCCTAGTTCAGCTGAGTATCTTAAAGATTTTTAAATGAGGACATTCAAGAAGTTAAGTGTGGGGTTTTAATAAGTCATTTTATTTAATTTTTAAACACCTCATCTTTTGCATTCTATTGATCCATTTGTAGCCCTAGACTTGTGTTTCCCTTTTATATTGCTAAACATTTCCATTATAACTTGAACTCATGGCCTGAATATTACTTAATATAATTATTACTAAAGTCTACTTTATTTTGTGGGTTATGAGTATGCATTTATTATTTTTATTGCAATATGATGTAAAACGGTGATTTGTATAAATTTCATCCTTGTTTGCAAATAAGTTGCTATATGCAACAACTAACATGTAGCCAAAGGAACTCATTCAAAGTGAAGAGTTCATTCACAAAAAATGACATGCAACAAAAGGGACTCATCTACATCAAAGTGTCCTTAACCACAGGAGGTCACACACATACATAGGCTACATTTCTGAGGATCTTTCACAACATGGACATTAAACCTAAGCTCAGACGTGTTGATGAAAGGAGTTATGAAAATTAGGATAAAACTCAATGCTATCACCAAAATATGCGTTGCAAGTCAAACAAAGAAATAATTAATTTAATTCATAATTTGATAACTAGTTGATTGAATGATCAGTTAGTTAAGTTATGTGATTGTATGAGAACATCTATTGAATAGTTCTTTTGCATTCATGTAAGTTTTTGGATTGTTTGGTTAAGATATTTTACTTAATCAAGCTGGAAATCCTATTAGGATTTTATCTCTTCACGCCTCTATTGTACTGAAATGTATAAAAATGAAAAGTTAATGATGCGATAGATATAATTCAGATATAGAGGATATAGAGAACAAAATATCAATACATAAATAGAGAATTTGATGTATTTTGCAACTGTAATCTTCATGCTGATGAAATAAAAGTCTGAGTTTTGTTAATTTGTTATAGACACAGGCCTTAGGATGGATTAGCACCCAAGTTAGGGCCCACTTGTAGTTTTCTAACCCTCTCCTTTTTTGTATCTATAGTTCATTGCATGATTAGATTAGCAACAGTTTATTCCTTTATCTATGCTTTTTTACATGCTTTGTCATTAGCCATAGTATTTACTTTCATTCATAATCTAGTTCATTTCCACCATTGTTATTTCTTAATTGTAGTGACAAAAATTAACTTTTATACCTCCTAAACATCTATAACTATGCATGAAACACTAATAATATTGAAAGTTTACGTCCCTAGGTATGATAATTAAATGATTGTAGATTGATAAACAACATAATAATTGTTGCAAGTTAATTTGCATCACCAGCCCATTTTTCTTCCAATAATTGGTATCAGAGCAGGTCCTTGAGAAGAACGTCTAATAGCTGTAAGGATATCCTAGAAGCACAAGCAATGGGTAAGTCTTCATATATTGAGGATGCATTAAGGAAGAGGAATGAAATAGCTCAATCAGTGATTGATTTCTTACAAGATCATATCAAGAATATGGAGAAAGATCATTATAAATCCACCAAGGGTTTGAAATCTCAAGTGGAGAGTGTTACTAAATCCCTAAGGGATAAAGAAGAAACTTGTTCCAGGTATGAGGAAAAATTGAAAGCCCTGTCATCAAATTTGGAGAGTGCATCTAGTAGGTTGAGGATGTATGAGATTCTTGAGAAGATGTTTGAAGCTCTTGATAACATTATAGAAGGTAAAAGATCTAAAAATGACAAGATTGGCCTAGGGCTCAAGGGAAATCAAAAGGAAAGTTATGGTGAAGTTGGTACAAGCTCTAAATTAGATATGAACGTGACCAAGAAGGCTGATTTGAGAAGGTATAACACAATTAGACAACCTAATGCTTTGAGGTATGGTTCTTCATTCAATGGACATTTCTTTGTTTTTCATGATTTTGGTCATAGAGATAAATATTACAAAAGGAGGTCTCCTAAGAATTATGTGGGCTTCTTCAAAGGAGAATACTACTCATGTTGTGAATATGGGCATAGAGATAAGGATTTGGAGGGAACTTAAATGTGCTTGAACCAAGAAGAAAGAAGAATTGTGTTGTATGTCATAGGTGTCAAAAAAAGGCCACATTGTTAGATTTTTCTTCAAGGTGGAACACTGAGAGTTGGTAGTAAGTTGCAAGCATCAAATAGAAGAATATTTAGAGAGAAAATTAGTTCTATGAATGAATCCAAGTGTATTATATCATAACCTAAGGATAAAGAGATGGTTATTCATGAAAACAAGGTCAAGAGAGATGATTATTAGCCTAATATGGATATTTTGAAGTTTTATGAGGAATATTTTAGTAGTATCCATGTTGAAAATGTTGTGAACAAGCCAAAATCAGGTCAACGAAACATGTTTTCTCTATTCGAAGAAGATCATGTGTCGCAATGCTTCAGTAAATGATAATTTGAAGGAGATAGTTGTTTGGAACACTTCAAGTGTTATAAGGTATGTTAAGTGATATCTCCATGATTTTTTGAGTATTATCTCTTATAGGTGTTTGATTTTGTCATATAGTTTTTGTCTCCATAATGTGTCACTCCTGTCATGGTGTCTATGTGACCTCCACTTATCAAAAATGAGAAAAAAGTCTTATAAGATCCAAATTTACTATCATAAGTCTGTGTGTGAGTTATAGATCTCATGAAAGTTCTTCATCAATCTCAATTTTATATATGAGTTCATTAAAGTTTGTGTATGAGTATGAAATTTGTAAGTGGAATATGTCTTTTTTTATTAGTATGGCATCTTATCATCTAGTAAACTTTTAATCCATGTCTTGTCATACACGTCTATGGTTATTCATCATGATAAGAAGTTGTCTAAGGTATTGTTAGTTTGTTCGAATTCCATCATATGTAAATGGTTATAAATAGGGAAGGTTTTTCATATCATCATGAAAATAGTATAAGGTTCATACTACGAAAGAGAAATAAAATGTGATGTCATCTTGTCAAAAACTTGTGATTAATTTGTGATTCCAAGATAGTGATGTTTAAACCACAAATAAATCTCTTATATACTTGAAAGGTATGAGAGTGTTGAGTTCTCTTAGTCATGATGATTATGTTGTGTCATGGTCTTTGTTTAAGTATTCAATCTTAGTGGACACCATGGATTCAAACCTTCAAGTGTGATTGTGGTTTGTGGATCTAATCTTCATATTGAGGTCTCAATATTTTTGAGGTGGTTTGTGCATTTAAGCTACGGTTATAGGTCTTCTCAAGTTTATTGTTGAGTGTATTGTGGTTGCAAATGAGTAAAAAAAATGGTGAATTCATTATTTTACATGTTCACAAGCATCCAAGGTCTTTGATAACCAAAGCATCAAGCTCTCATATGAATAAGAAAGGGTTAGTATGTTCAAGTTTGTCATGTAAGTATCAAATAGATGAATTATGAAGAATTCTATAGTGAATCATATGGTTTTAAGTTCCTTGAAATCTATGCTTGAACATAATTGATACTTAATTTTGTTGTTGACATTGGTATCAAGAAGCTTGTGTTTTGATATGTCACAGTGACAAGGTTATTTTGCTAAGGCAGAGTATTCTGAAAAAGGATCTTGAAGTGTCAAGGTCATAATATGCCAAATTGAAGAATTAAAAAGGAAACCTAAAGGTATGTAAAGTCTCCTTAAGGTATGATACATGCAACAATAAAGTGAAGTCAAAAATGTCAAGGATAGATGTCTTTGTTTGATTTCTTGAGATTTCAAAAGATTAAGTTTGATTCAATGCGGTATGCATCTTGGTTTCATGAATAGTACAGTGTTCTCTCAAAATACTAATGAAGGTATGAGGGTTTGTAAAGGTCTAACACTACATGTGAGGTGTTAATTTGAATCTGAGGCATGCTTGTAATGACCTTTAGATGTGTTTATACTTCATGAATCCTATGGGAAGATGATAAATGAAGTGTTATCAAGTCTAAAAAGGTTTTAAAATAAGCTTCAAGTGGTCTTTATCATAATCAATGAAAAGACAACAAAGGTAATACTTCAAAGGTTTGACATTGTATCTATCGAATTTGAAGGTGTGACATGCTTCTCATGCCATTTAAGAAATAAATGCTCTCAAAATAAGTTCTTTTCAGTTATATATAGTGTATGTTGCATGGGTATGAGTGATCAGGGTCAGAAATGGTGTCTAAGTTGAGAGTAAGGATTTAATTGCGTTTATTAAAAGGGTGTTATAGTTTTCTACAATGACTGTCATATGGCTTACAACATAAAATTCATAGAAGGGAAGTGTTCTAGAAAGTGTTCTAGAAGGGAAATTATTTAGAAATATGTTATACTTAGATACTTTCATGATGATTTACAGAGATCCAATGACTGATTTTTAAGAATATCAGGGTGTTGATGACTTGTACATTCATAATAAGATATAAATTAATAACCTACATGCTCCAAAGGTCATAAGGTGAGTTCCTAATAGGGTAGGTGTCTTATTAACAATGCATATATGATCTCATAGTTCTATAAGGATGTGCTACAAGTATGAGTGTGATCTAAAAAGGATAAGGAAATTGTTATAATGTTTAAGTTGATCCAAGTCTCTAAAATGTCTTTATTATGTATCATGACTCTAAGTACATTTGTATCATGAGTAGTAATAATCCAAGCATGATTCATAAGAAGTGTAGGGGTATCTTGAAAAGGGTTAATTTTAGGGGTGAATATTCTTAAAATGGTGAATATTAGGATTTTTCAAATTAGAAATTGGCTATTTTTTCATTACTATACTGTAACAGGTTTGCCAAGAATTTAAGGGTCATAAATAAAGTTGACCCTAGTTTTGCATGTCCATTTCACTAAGTGCCAACCAATTTTGTTATATTTTCTATTATGTTACCGGCTGAAAACATAATATATGTTTTTAGTCGGTAGCAAAAAATATGCTACCGTTCGTTAGCATATTTTATGCTATCGACCAAAAACATATATTATTAAGGTGATCTACATATAGATGAAGGACAAATACTAGGATGTGGCCCAAAGATGGAATAAAATGGGGTACCATGAGGTGTCCCATAGATAGAATATTAAAGACTACTAGGATGTGGCACAAGTATAGAATATGAATGAATACTTGGAGGTGTCCTATAGATATAATAGGATGAAGGAATACTAGGATACGACCCAAGAATTGAAGGTAATGGGCTACCCTAAGGTGACTCATAAATAGAAAATAATAGATGGCTACTAAGATGCGGCCCAAGAATAGAATATGATGACCTACCCAGAGGTGACCCAAAAGTAGAAAATAGAGGGCTACTATGATGTGGCTTGAGAATATAAGATAATGGGCTACCCAGAGGTGACCCACAAGTTGAAAATGGAGGGTTATCAGGTGGTCACCCACACATAAGAGAAGATGATGGGCTACCAAGAGGTGACCTAAGGTGATATTGTGATTGAGGAACTATGATAGATAAATAATGATCGAGTGATGAGAATATAGACCATGGATCAGTGCTAGACCTAGGCATCTCATCATACACAGAGGAAGGTACATATGGAAGAATAAGATGAGGATCATGTTAAATGGTCATAGAATCTTCATCTATTTTCTAAAAAAAGGAATCAATTTCTTCCTCCCGATATGTGAGTGCACGTCGAAGTAAAAATTTAATCCTTGTTCATTATCCTTTAGAGGAATGCTGATCGTGTAGCCCCATTGAATTCTCTGATTCACTTCTTCATTTTGAAATAAATCGATTGGTATGGGTTGTGTTTCTACAACCTTATTAGGTTGATTAGAAGAAATGGATCTACCTAGTGTGGAAGATATAGAAGATGTTTTATGATGTAGATGATGGAAAGGCTTGACCTTCTTGTGTCTAAAAAGGAAAGGAAATAGTGCATTGAAAAGATATCTTGGCACATCAGTTTCTTGTAAATGGTTCAATTTGGATGCAAACATCAATCTTTAGAAGATGGATGAATATAGAATAAGAGCATGATCAAAAATGACTTAGGGGATAAAGAGGTATTGGATTCTAATTGATAGAAGAAGTATGACTCGAGAGATGAAGTAGATTTGTTTAGTGAGATGTCTCGCAAGTGGGAGACGATGAATTGAGAGACAAAGTATACTTAGACTAAGATGTCTTACGAGTGGAAGAAGATGAATCACAGAGACAAAGTAGACTTAGACTGAGATGTCTCATGAGGTAGAAGAAGATGACATTATTTTACCTAGGAGATGACATATTGCTCGATAAATAAATAGGATCAATTCATCCAAGGTAATATATTTTGATGTATGGGTTGAACTTGAATGATTGATGAGAGGAACTTAAAGTTGGAGAGATCTTCGAAAGGAGGAATGGGTCATTGACGTGACTAGTAAAAGGGGTCCTACAGAGAAAGGGAGGACCGAGACTCAATTATCAAATTAGGTGTTTGATTGGATGGACTTGGAGTCACAAATATATTCAAAGGAGGAGGACATTGTTCAAGAGACTGATAAAGGGGTCCCTAAAAAGAAGAGGACCATGACTTATGAGTCGAATTAGAGGAATCTAGAATAATAATTTGGATCAGAATCATCAGAAGACTAAGGAGAGTTAGAATAATAGTTTGGATCAGAATCATCATAAAAAAAAATTTGGATTCGGACTCATCAAAATCTATCTATTGACCATGAGATGAAAGGTGGGGATTAGTGGTAAACAAACAAGTTTTCTAGTGTGAAGAACCAAATGAAGTTAAGTCCTTATGAGGAATATTTTGATAGCTGAATTCCTAAACCTTGGTTGGCATATTGTTTTTAGTGTGAGGAAACTTGTGATAGTTAGTCATTTTTGGCATGTGTTTAGGCATAAATTCCTATACCTTGATAGTGTGATTGAACTTCCATGTCAAAGGGAAGGAGGAAGCATAGTGAAAATCCAAATACTAGACATTTTTCAAACAAAGGGATGCTTGCACATGATTTTCCAAAGGGATATCTAAGGAAAATAGAACAGCGTGATTAAATTTTTTTTGAAAAATCTAGTAAGGTTTGGTTAACAATTTACAAGTGTAATCGGCAAAATGGTTTGATCAAAGTTTTAGCAACAAAAAGGACTACAAAGGTTTCGCTTTAATTTGGTTCAAGAATTACACCAAACCTAAGTAAAATGCGTGATGATTTTTAATTTTGTACAAGGAATGTCAAAAATAATGAATCAATGTATCAAAGGATTGTCCTAGAAAAAAAATTCAAGGATAGATAACACGCATGTTTTGGTAAACCAATCAATCAACAATGAAACTATACCCTATGCAAATGTTTCAAAGATAGTTTGATGCATCAAATGATCAACTTAATGTCAATACTTATGTCAATTTCAAAATGAAAAAGGCATAAGTATTAGCAAGGAGTTAACTGTGATCTCCAATCAAAGGATACTTATGACGAGTTTAGAGACAAGACAAGATCTAAATCCCAAAAATGTGGAGGTTATGTATATGAGCCATGCAACAATGCTACTAGGATATGTTATCCAATATTTGCATGAGAAAGAAAGGTATTAGTATCAAAATAATATTGACATGGTGCAAAAAAGGTAATCAACACCCTTTCAAGATTCAGAGTTAATGTTTGAAAAAAAACAATCGTTGAAGTATACTAAGTATTTGTTAAGATGTGGGTAGTGTAAACATTACAATATAGATACTTAGATCACATTTACTAGAAATGAGACGTAATTATTGTAATTGTACTCGAGGCAATGTGAACAAAGTAACACATCTAAGGAAGATAAAATAGGTGAATCAAGCCTAACTACGATGGTAATGCATCTCAATATGATTTTGTGAAAAAGGGCCTACTAGAACATGAAGACGTATCATTCACACTTTCAATACTTACATTTTGGTATTGCAACCTAGTCATGTAAGTAGACTTACAAAAGTGGTGGACACAATTATTTCTATTGGTATCCATGCCGTGTTGTCTCTCTTTTATCCCAAAATGGGCAACAAGATAGAAAAAGGTGTAGATCAAGGTGGGGGTGAAACAAACTAAGTATGAATTCAGACAAAGTTTCAGCCTTACCTTAAGGGACCAGTGAAAAACGAAGTCAAAGTGACACATTGTCAGAGTTTCCATGATGAATGACAGCTTAGTTTCAAACTTAGATGGAATATCTCCTTGTTTGACCAACAAGGTTTCAACTCTCAAAAAAAAAATTCTACTTCAGTGAATAGATCTATAAAACATGTTGTCTTGATACGGTCAAGTTGACTCCAAGATGATATAGCTTCCTTATGTATTTCTCTTAGCTACGTGTCACAAAATATCTCTACGAGCATCAGTTTTTCAAGAAAGTCACAATGACTAAACCTTGAAGTATCTTCGCTTTACTTTACCCCCTTAGAAACAATGAGAATTAAATACTGCACTCAGTTGTATTTTCACTGGGGTTGGACATTGGAGATAATTTTAACTGCTAAATCTCACAAGTGTATAGCTAGTCAAGTGGGTAAGTGAATCACTTCCCATTTCATCCACAAGGTTCCCTCTTGCATGGAATACTTTTGGAGTTACTAGGAGCATCCCTCTTATTGTATCTTAAGAATTATGCTAAAGGGCAATTTCTCCTAGTTTAAAGTGGATGGGTTTACCCTTATCCGAACCTGTAAATCAAGTGTTTTGAATATGGTTTTTGTTAATATTTTGAGCTTAATGCGGTTCTTATCGCACACCATTTGGAAACCTACAAAAAATGTGTTAGCCATCATTTATATCCTCATTCTTTCACAAGCGATAAGGTCCTTCATGTAGTATTTAATTATTGTCCAAATGACCAAAATATCATAGAACGAGGGTAGAATGTTGTTTTTGATTTCCAAGATCATCTTAAAATGCAAGGAAATACCATACACAATGAGATATCCTACTAAATTGTGGAAATGGAAAATTTAAAATACACAAGGAAATTCTTTTTATCCCAAATTTGGCATTCATTCCTTTAGAAGCTTTTAATGAAGTGTTGTGTTGAAAGCACGAGAAACGTATTGAAAAATTTTTGGTTCCCAAGATCACCTATAAGGTGCAAGGGAAGAGCATACATGATCCAAACCTTATAAAAAAATCAACATTCATTAATTTTGACTAAGAAAACGAACACAAAATGAACTCTAAGACACCCTGCAAACCACTAATTAGTTTTACAAAGATCTTGCAAAGTGTTAGAATAATCAAGAAAAAAACTCTACAAATATTAAGAAATTGTTTATCATTACACTATGATTCCTACCCGTCCCTTATAATGTATGCACACCCCTAGAAGCATATGCATGTATATTATAGCGTATGCATGCCTCTTTCAAAAAACATAGGGATAAATGACATATAGGTGGGACGAGAGGCACTTGTGTGCCCATTTTGGTGTATGGCACTCTTGGTAGCGTATGTGCTAGCCAGTCAAAATGTAAAATAACACACAGAGAGTTTTAGTGTGTGCACATCCTGAGAGACGTATGCCCACATTTGTGAGTGTATGTGTGCCATTCTTGAGGTATGCACGTCTTTGTTTAATCTTTTGACAGTGGGTCAAGAATGCAAGGAAACATGTGCATGGGTAGAGAAACATATATGCACACTTGGGAACGTGTGTGTGCCCTAGCCAAAAAGTGCGCGTGAGTGTAAATGTATGCACGACACATTCAAATGCCTACATGTGGACCTGGAACTACACAAAAAAGATGGAAAACCAATTTCTAAAAATGCAAATAGGTCATAACTTTGCTATTTAAATCAATTTCCAACATTAATCCATTAAGTTTGCATGAAAAAGGAATATTTTAACACATATAGGGTTAGAAAAATCTATTCAATCTTCAAAATTCATGGAAATGGTTAGAAAAATGATGCAAATTACAAAACTTGAAATCAACTTCTTTGGAATATGGAGTAAGTCCCACGGGGCGTGCCAAATGTGTTCATGTGTAAATTAGAAAGCTTAAGAAATGAAACTAGAACACTTAAGAAGTTTGAAAGCTTAACTAACCTAACAAGAACCATCAAGACAAGAGCTGAGGGAGGCTAATTTCTTAAACATGCATATAACTTTGACAATAATCAAACTACCATGCCTAAATCAATCTCTAGTCTTCGAATGCTAACTTGAAATTAACCTAAGAAGATCCTTAGCAATCATTTTTTATCGTTAATATGATCTCAAGATTTGAGAATGGAGTCTCACCATTGATGTCTACAAAGATATTAACTCAATAAGTAGATAAATGCTCAAGATCCTAAATGCCTATAGTTTATGCTAGAGGAGTAAAGTGTTCTTAGAAAGGATGAGGAGGAGGGTTCTATTTATAGGTTTCCCATCCCAAGAATTGAATGATTTTGGTGCATGTGGGATAAAAAGGTAAGTCCAAAATGCAATTTTAACAATTCAAAGAAAGATTTAACTAATATTACAAGCTAATTAACCTTTTAGAATTAATTAGGAATCCCAAGTAAGCTTAGGAATATTTCTTGGAGTATGAGGAGGAGGTTTTGATCGATTTTGAATGCGTTAGAAGCGGGAGTTAACTAATAAGAAGATTGATTAGTCAACTACAAGATAAGAGGCTTAATCAACGTATAATAGTTAATTAAGAGGATTTTAAGGGGAAAACAAGTTTAATTGACGAAGTGTCATTAATTTGTAGGGAATAGAATAGTTAGTGCAATGTTAATGATAATATTACTTTGATCAAATTATATGTTTCTACACTTTCAACACTCCTATCAAGCTTGACACACTCAAAGATCAACCGTTTTACCTGATACAATCTCAGAAAGCAACAACTCTGTAGGTGATACGGATAATCCTGACACAACAGAAATGGAAGAATGGTAATTTATATCGATTATTCACCCAACTGGTACTATTTAGATAGACGACCTAGATATACTCGGCATGTGAGAGTTTGATAGCACCTATGCTTGGGAGGAATGCCATCTTAAACATGCACTGTAAGAAATGGGCCCCAATTTTATTGAAGAAAATCAGTTATAAATGTGCCCGTGTGTGCACATACAATCACGCAACACCACCATAGGTTCGCTATCTATTTAATAACAATTTGTTTTACCAATCATTAGGCATCACGCTACTGCAGGCTCCACTACACCCCCACTCAAAATGGTCATTCATAAAATAGCTAGCTTTGGTAAATTTTAACTAATCAGGAAAATCTCATGTGTCCTAAAATAATTTTCTCATGCATTACACTTCCACTTATTACTTCTTGTGCCAATAGGGGTAGCAAATTTTCATGTTAAAGGCACCACTATACATGCATCACTTTCAATTCTAATTCATGATGTAAAACCGCTTCAGGGGTCAAATACTCCTCCATTTCCAAGAGAAAATGAAATATGTGGATTACATATTAATAGATGAAATAAGTTTTTATTGGACCCTGCATGTTGAATGATATCAATGTGTGCTTGTGATAAGCCTTCTTAGTGACCACATATAAAGACTTTGGTGGTTGTTCAATCATCCTCATTGGTGACCTCATGCAACCACCACCTATATTAATGATGTTCCAATGTATGTAGGCACCGCAATTGGCCACACACTCGGGAATAAGTTCAACATTATAATAGTGCTTGACACTAACTTTTGGCAAGTAGGTTATACACCTCTACGGGTTAGATTCAAGGAACTAATTTCAGACCTTTGAAATGTAGATGCAACAGAAGATTATTGGCACCTACTTATGACAAGAATAACCACAAATATGGAAATTGAAGAGAAACAAACATCCAAAATTCACACCCATTTGTATGTCACAAAAAAACTAGCAAAATTACACAACAAATGCATACTCAAATCCCTAAACATGTCTATTGTTCTTAGTTGATGTGTGCAACATGTTGGCACAAGAAATTTACCCTTAACTCATACATAACTAGATCCCAAATTGCTTCTATGCAAAGGAGAGAAAGTAATACTACATCAAACCTATGGATAGAAGTTGGACTAGTCAATGGAACGGTTGGTGAGGTTGTTTTCATAGTCTACAAAGCACCTGATAAGCCCCCAATCATACCAATAAATTTTGTTGTCAACTTCACCGAATAATTAGGGCCTCCCTAGGATATAAACAAACCAACTCACATACCTATCCCTTTGATCTCAAGGAACAAGTTTTGGCAAATTCCACTTAAGATGGAATGGGCTTTAACTATTCACAAGTCACAAGGAATGACTCTAAAGAAAGCCATGGTAGACATTGGTGGCACTGATCGGTAAGGAATCATGTTTACTACTATTTCTCAAGTCAAAGAATTCTCTGATCTATTTATTTCTCCTCCCTTCTCATTTGCACCGTACTTGTTCATAACATATAAAAAATATGTACCCAACTAGAAACAAGAAGTGTAATGCTCAAAATTACTAGAACTTTATGATGATATTTTTTTTTAAACATACATAAAAATAGATTACATAGTTGAAATCATATAGATTTATTTAATCAAATTCTTTAATCCAAATTTGTTCTTTCGATCTATCTAATAACATCAGTGTAAGCCATGTGTGGCTAAGAAGGGTGTATTGAGATCTCCACGATCTCCCTTCGCCACTACTTTCGAGTGACAATGCTTATTAGCATTTTGGATCAACCTTTTTTAGGTCATGGGAACCATGTGAAAGTCCTTGGGTCTACCACGAAGTTAATTTTCTGACTTCGTATTCCAGTATCTGACCATTGCCTACCTCATGTTTAGTGTTCAATTTCCCATGATCAGGTTACTGGAAATTTTAATTTAATTGGAGGACTATGTGATCAAATAATGCACAACCATTAATGCATTACTTTGACCAAAGTTTTCCGTCATGCAGGTTACATCTAAACTCAAGAAAACACACTAGTCTTATGAGTTTAAGTCTTCCGCCACCTCACAACTATTCCTTTTATAGTTATCTAGATCTTATAGTTTGTATTTACTTTATTTCCCATTTAACCTATCTTGCAAGAGTTTATATCGAGATAAATGCCAAAGGCCAACTAGGATCATCATGGGATAATTCTAATGGATCTTTTCATCTATTTACCATCCCATTTAGTCTCTCTTTTCCTGATGCTTGTTTTTTTTAAACCTTAAATTACCTTTTACAACGACACTTTTCCATTCTCTATACAACAGGATTTACAATCTTATCATATTAATACCAAGTTTATCGAAAAGACGAATTAAATATATATTAAAACATGTATATTTAATTATTCCTTCGATTAGCTACGCCACTAAATAGCTTATTTAATTTAGAAATTAAAGACAATTGATTATTACGATAATTACCCAACTATCAGCTTCGTACATTGACAAATATCAAATAAATAAATTTAACAATTTATGATAAGTAAGATTTCTTACTTCTAGTATTTATCATTTACTCATATTGAGATATTAGTACATACAAGGTAATCATCTCTTTATTAAAATCATAAATTACATATGTCGTTAAGGAAAAATGTATAACTATTACGGTAACTCCCACATAGTGAGGTTTGAATATGAACAATGGGTCCTAGATCCCAATAAATTTAGTCAAAATTCTAGTATATCATCCTTCTAAAAATTGAAATCCAAGTATCTCATTTAGATCCATGCTACGATAAAACTTTACAAGACATGAGTTTCTACATATCTGAACATGACGGGTATCTTTCTTGTAAGACTGGAGTAGTGGTATGTTGTCAGTTCAAAATGAACTGGCATGATTATCAACTCCAATTTCTGATGCAATTATTTAATAAAATATAAAATGATATACAAGTTATTTTATCAACAAATGTATGCTAATACATCAGAGGATGTATTATTACATGTTTTTCATCAAGATACAACAATGAATGTACACAAATAGAATAACTAATTTCTATTTCAGCAATCATGTTTCACTCTAATCACAAGGATCAAGACATAATCAAACCATAATCATTCAACATCCGAATTCTAATTAAACCACAAGAAAATCATGCTTCACATGGTACAGATTCAACTATTATTTTTTTTACCTTCCAATCAACAAACAGCTTAAAGAAACTATCTGATATCATCATTTCCAAATACCAATTAGACATATTCCCTCTAGGTAATGAGCAGCTCTATAAAACACACAATAACTTTATTTCAAACAATCAAAATACATTTATATATATTTATAGGAACAGTCCAACTAAACAGTGTAAAAACACCTCTATTAAACAATTTTAACATGTTCTTTCAGGTAACCCACAGATCAACAAAACAAATTAACCCACATACCACAGGATGATAATTTTGAAGTCTATTTGCATAGAATAACAACAATAAGTTTCTAACACTTCCAGTAACAAAATCCTTTTAAGAAAAACTAGGTCATCTTACATAGACTGTTAACACTAATTTATTTTTCAATCAAGTAATAAAATTATACCTACAAGAAAAATCAACTCATACATATCCAAATCAGTTCATTCCAGCATTAATTTTTTTTCTGTTTAGAAATTATTAGAATCCAGAAGCAAAAATATTAGGCAAAATGATGAAATACCTGGTAAAAACATTTTTCACACTACCCAAAAAATCGCTTTGCTCATACAAATAAAGTATTGTTTGACTGTGATAAAACCCAGAGGTAGAAATCGATTTGGGGTTTCCAAAAATCAAAAATATAAAATAAAAATAAAAATTGATTAGGAACACCCATCTGCGTTTTTTTTCTAGGTTTAGCTAAAACCACACGAAGGAAACTTAAGAGAATATATAAATCCATCAATTTCCTTTTTAGATTTCATTTCCAAGTAATTAAATCAAAAGTTGTCCAAAAATTCATTTAATTGCCATTTTAAACAGAATACATACTTCCTCATTATTTACAAATAATCTTGTAGAGAAGGGAGAAGATATTCATGCCTGAAGTAAACCTAGAATCAGCAACCTCTTACTCTTTCCACTTCAACAAGTTGAATCCTTCTTTCCTCCAAAACTCACGCAGGTATTCCAGAAGAGAAAAATGAAAACAGACAAAGGAGAAATAAAAGAAAAATATAATGAAGAAACTATACTATAATGGAGAATTTTCGGGCTTCCAAATGTTGCTTCATGCATCAATGCATGTTGTGATGCCACATACTTGGTGGCAAACGAAGGCGCATCCCTTTCAAAACTCACATATTTTTAAGAATTAAAATATTATTATTATTATTCTTTTTAACTTTTGATTTACATGCCAAATCCTTTTAGGATTTAAATATATAATTTTCACAAATTAATAATGCATTTTTTTTAATTTTTATTTTAATTGATACCTAACTTTAATGGTAAAATTAATCATCATAATATAAGTCCACATATTGCCAACAATATGTTATTTTAATAAGTATTTGAATTTCCATGTTCCATATAAAATATTCAAACAAATGAAAAATCACCAAGTCCGTAAATAATAATAATTCGAATATTCTCGTAAAGCTGGTTTGATATAGCATTGTCAGATAAGACAAAGATAGTATTCATCACAGTCAGTGTAAAAGTCGAAAAAAACATAAGATGACCAAACCAATTAAAATAAAATCACCTAAATAAATAACCAAAAGATTCACTATTATTAATGAATCCTTTTACCTATGATTAAGGCATAATCATGTTTTAGGAATGATCATCAAGGTGGGTGCGGCCCTGTGGGGTTATTCATCCCGCAATGTCATGCCCCACAGGAGAAGCTGCGGGTCATGATATGATGAACCAAATGAATTTTACACCTAATGATGATCTCGTCTAATCCTATTTAGACTTAACCATAGTTACTTTAACTTGCAAGAAATTTTGGGATGTTACAAGAAGAGTTCCAACTTCGCCTAAAGAGTAGCATAACAACCCCCTCATAAAGTCCAACCCACCTCCTCTACACTTTCCACCACATGGCCCCTTCCCTTCGGTAATTATTTCCCTCGCCAATTCTAATTTACTCACCAAATACTTGAGTACAATTATGCATACCATTCTTTTCATCTTTCACTGTACTAATATGACTACTATGTGCAGGTGTAACTGCTACCCTACAAAATACATATCATAGAAACAAAGGGCACAACAATAATTTCTATAAATATGCCACCCAAATCGTAAGTGCCACCTCGATCATACACCAACTCGCCAACTAGAGGACCCTTCCCACATGTTCACATAGGCGACCATTTCAAACAAAGAAAGATACCAAATGACACACAATAAGGCCTACAAATAGTACTACACCTCCAAACCGAACATACCTAGGAACCAATAAAAATTGTAAATACCTCCTCAGGTACCAGTCAATATACATAGGCATTACAAAAAATGGATTCTCCTATAAGAGTTGATTTTTCCCTGCTTAAATTGTAAAATTTTACCACATATATATTTTCCCTCCCTTTGCTGAAAGAGAAATATTGCTCATTTAAACAAATAGACTATGCTCCTCAAAATTTCAATATCCATATGGCTATGATTAAATTACTATACTAATATTGATGTTATGTGCAGGTACTACTCCTTCTCCACCAAAGAAAACTCACAGAAACAAAGGGCACAACGATGTTTTTACAAGTTGGCTACATGGCTTGCAAATGACACCATGTTCTTGCATCAACTCGTCTATGAATCCATTGATTCCTGCATCCATAGCACTGACCCTGTGGCCGAGGAAGACATCTTCACTTTCTAATTGACCCTTCACAAACTAGAGGAAACTTCCCACATGTTAACATGGACCACCATTGCAATCAAGGATACATACCAGATTGTGCACAACAAGGCCTACGAGAAGTACTACATGCGCAAGCCAAATATGCATAGAAACAAATCATAAATTTAACCACCTACACCAATATCAATACATGTACATAGACATATACCCCTATCCTTCTGTAATTTTTAGTCCACTGTTGTACCTAGAATAAAAAATGGCTTCGAATATAACAATTGGTTGCTTCCTACTCAATTTAATCTCATTTTCCCAAGGAATGAATGTCGTCTTATTTGTAAAATTTATCTATATTCATTTTAGTGGTTAAATGTAATCCTATTAGAGAAATTTATCTCGATTTTTTATAGGTATCGACCGACTTCTTATGTGAAAAATTTATCTCAATTATTATATAGAATGAATGCAATCTAATTTAAAGAAAATTTGTCCAATTTTCCAACAAGTAAATCCCTTCTTTGCATGACATTTCTCTGAGCATCAGTTGAGCGGCTACTTACAATGTCAAAGTCATTCAATTTTTTATGGGGATTTCCTTTTGTTTTTAATAAGACATTAAAATTCATAAATACGAGAGCTGTTGAGATAGCTTTTATTCTTCTCTTGTTGAAGTAGTTGTGTATGCCAATAAAGCACCATGTTTGAGTGGTGAGAAAAGATAGATATTTTATTTATTTTATTTTATGAATACTCAAACTTTGCTGATTATAACAAGTTAATGCACATTTATGAAAAAATTTCGGGACTACCTAATATATTGTTTGAAGCTTTCATGAAATATTAGCTAACAGGAAACTCCAATGACATCATGGACTTAAATCTTATTTATGCAATTTTTTTCCAGATGCTTGTATTTATTTTGTGATATATTTATTTACAATTATTCTTTATGCTCTCATGTTTAATAGATGCATTTTTTGTCTATGCTACCAACAACGGACAATAAAAAAAATTGGAATGGACTCTAACCTAGAAATAAGCTTCTAAGATTTTGAAGAAAAGAAATATATGATGGAATTTTCCATATATTTACAATTATGTGAATTTGAACCATCATCATAGCAAAAGACAAATTTCAAAGTAAATCCTTTTTTACTGTATGAAGGGATCATATTTATATTCTTTAGAGGAAATTTTAAATCTAATCCAAGGAAAACCTTAGATAATACAACCAAAAGCAAGAAAATTATAATAGAAAGAAACTTTGTACATCTGAAAAATTGTGTAATCCCCCAATAGGAGACTAATTGAATATAATTCTATTTCAAATCCTTGAACAAAAATACCATGTTTTATATACCTATGATGTTACACATTTTCCAATTCATAAATAGCCTTATGTAAATGTAATATAGATGACATAGTTGATAAGATCAAAAGAGATCTTTGTTCAGATAATTCTCATTCTTTTACTAACAGAGCAAAGCATTACTGTTCACTAGATTTACAGTTTCAAAAAGATGACAAAGGGAATGATATCATCCATAAATTCAAAGCACATCACAAAGGCATGATTCCTTCTTAGAGAAAGGAATACCATGAAGAAATTAGAAAGCTAATTCAAGGTGGTTTCATCAAATAATCTAACTCCCCTTGGCCATGTGCAACTTTTTATGTGAATAAGAGAAGTGAAAAGATTCGCCAAAAGAAAAGACTTGTTGTTGATTACAAGCCTTTGAATAAGTTTGTGAAAGTCATCCAACATCCTATTCCTGCTAAGGATGATTTGCTATCCAGAATCAAAGGATGTAAATTTTACAGCAAGTTTGATCTAAAAAGTGGCTTTTGGAAAATATTTTTTGAAACCAGAGGACACCTACAAAATAGCTTTTGTAGTTCTTGGAGGACAATATGAACTTGGAAAGTTATTCCATTTGAATTGAAGACTACTCCATTCATCTTTCAGAAGAAAATGGATTCTATCTTTGGTGATTCATCTGATTTTCTGATCATCTATATTGATGATATATTGATATTCTCTAAATCTCCCAAAGAGCATATTGATCATCTAGATAAATTCTATGATATAGTCTACAAAAATGGAGATTTTCAAAGATGAAATGGATTTCCTAGGGATTAGAATTAAAGATGGATCCATTGAATATCAATCCAATATTGTGTCAAAAATTCAAGAATTTCTAGACCAGATCTCAGAGAAAATTTAGTTACAAAGGTTTTTGGGTTGTATAAATTATGTTGTTGGTTTTTATAAAAATATTGCTGCATATAGGATTTTCCTAAATAAAAGATTGAAGAAGAATGTCCATAGCTGGTCAGAAGAAATGAACCAAGGTATGCACAAAATTAAAGCACAGGTTCAGAAGCTTCCTGCTATGTCCTTGCCCGGACAAGGATTAAAGATCATAGAAACATATGCTAGTGAAAATTATTGGGGAGTTGTACTGAAAGAAAATATAAGTAATGAAAAAGAAAAGATATGCAGATATACATCTGGATATTTTCAAGGATCAGATCTGAAATATCATTCTTCCCATAAAGAAATTTTGGCTGCTAAGAAAGCCATAAAAGCTTTCTTATTTTTTATCTAGAATGAGCATTTTATTCTGCGCTCTGATTTAAAGGATTTTAAAGCTAGACTTAATAAAGGAGATCCTACCAACAAGACTGCATTCAACAGACTCCTGCGATGGGGAATGTGGTTTGAAAATTTCAGTTTTGAAATTCACCATATCAAAGGAAAAGATAATTCTCTAGTTGATTTTTCCAGTAGAGAATTAAAGTATTCAAGGAATGTAAATATTACACAGGTGATCCATGAGTTTTTTGAAACCATCTAGAAAACTTATTCTTGTCACAATTACCTTGAATCTCTATAAAGGAATGACAATGAGATGTCATATGAAGCACATCATCTATTACTCTCAAGAGGATTTATTTATGTATCACTGGATATAATGTTATAGAGGTGGCATCTGGATTTGTGGATCCTAAAGTTCCAACCACAAATTTCCATACCAGGCAAGAACCTATGGTTTTTTACACCCTACAGTGGAAATGGAGGCATTCAAGGTACGTGGAACCTCCTCTGAATGATATTCCAGTAAAAGGAATGTGACTAAGACAATTGGTCCCAAGACCGAAAACACTATGGAGGTCCTAAGCTTTGGCATGAAGGTCATCCATTGGAAAATGATGCATGGAATAGGCCAAGCACTCTGGGAGATAGGCAATACATTGCTAACCATTTTAAGTATTTTCTTTCTAAATATCTGCCTACTAAGATTTTTGATAGTACCTTGCTCAATATGGAATCTAACACTGTTAGAAACATGTTGATCAATTGTAAAATTCCTTGGTATGTAAAAATATCCTATTACGTTAGAGCTAATCCTCTATAGGGATATCATGCTCATCCAAATGGACAACTATGGAGAAGAATCTATCTCCATCATACAATGAACATCCATCCTCCTGCACCTGTTCATTTCCTGTAGATTCCAGATCATTATCTCTTTCCATCAAGAAGACATTTAGCTCCAGATAATGATGGAACATCCTCTATCTCTAGAATTTGGTACGAAAGGAATACTCGTGACCTCTACTTTGCTGAAAGGAGAGATTGGGAAGAATCTTGTAGCTCATCAGATAACGACAATAGTCCTAGAGTCCATTTCAGTCCATAAAGCTATGATGACAACCTTGTTGTCATCCGTCTTATAAATCTTTGAGGTGACTCCACTTTAGTCATTTTGAAATCATGGTGGACCTCCCCACTATCTAAAGGTGTCATGTTGAGTGGCATGTACTCAATCGACGTTTCTTACTTTTCCCTTAGTGGGAATCTTCTTGTTTACCTAGGTTACCGGTTTCCGGTCTCTAGGTTACCTATCTATCTGGTGAAAATCTTCTCACATCCCTATATAAAGGTATGCTGAGACTCATTCACTACATTAGAGAAGATTGGAGAAGTGTGATATTCTTATAAGGTTAGAGTATCTAGATTTGAGCAAGTATTGTGTCTAGATTTGACTGTGTATATCAGAAAAGTTTGTAAACTATATAGAAGTGGTATCAAAAGTATTGTGATATTTGAGTGTAATTTGAGTGTAGAAGTATCATTATATTTGAATGGTATCAGAGTTGGTTCTCTATGTAATAGAGATTTGAGATCAATAAAATTTGCAACATTCTGTTTTGTTTTGTTTCTATCTTGATACTTAGTGATCTGTCTTTCTTCATCTGTGAAATAATTTTATACCTCGTAATTTAGGCAAAGAGGCAAGCCTCCCACTTTTTAAGTCACTGTGGATGTGCATAGTTTTAGGTTGAAGTCCGATACTATAAGCCCTGCTGAAGAGTTGCTTATCAGTAACAATAATGGAGTTTGGAGATTATACCAGTATTCAAGGAGAACATGAAGATCAAGATCTTGTAAGTCTATCTGATGTCTTTCCTATTAAGTCTGCAATAGATGTACAACAATAATCAGACCCTTTACTGGCTTGGAAATTTCTTAAGATCCCATATAATAAGGTCTATGATAAATTGACTGCTTTCTATTTAATTGCTGCTACTACCTTGAAAACCCATGAATCTGTTATACAAGTTTCTCAGACTTCCAGTCATTAGTATGATATTCCCTTGATAGATCCTGCTGATATACAGTCCCTTAAAAAGCAAAAGACATTTAAGTTTCCTCATATAGGTTGTGTACAAATAGGTATTACTCCGCTTTTCCGTCGTGGTTTAAATGCTTATGTTCTATGTTGTCTCATGGACTTGCATTTTGAAAACTTCAAAGATTCCCTTTTAGCTGCTATACAAACTAGTCTTCATAATGGCCCCATATCTTTTGCATCTAAAGTATGTACTATAAATCATATGAAGAAACTAATAACATAGTTGAAATTGTCGCACCAATGCATTGTATTAACAAGACGATAGACCCATAATATCAAATTGTGACATAATTGTAGCATATTAAAATACCATCATATTGCTTACATACATTGACCTATAAAAGATTTTAAAAAGTATGTTACTATTCACAAAACCCACGTGCCCCAACTATCTGGTAAGCCCATTTTTATTTGGATTGAAAAAAAAAAGTTTTGTATCTAATATCCACGAGAAAATTTAAATTTGTACTCGCCAACATTTACCGGAAAGATATTTTGTGCAAGTTTGATTTTCTGTAAGCTCATAATGTTAGCTAATGAGTGCAACTCTTACTTTGTATGAATGCCCAATCGCAAGAGGAACCATCCCACCTCTACAAACAATAAATGTCCAAAAAACTAAGCAATGAATACGATTACTATTTTCGAAAATAATATTTATAAAATCAGTTCAGATATTGGGGGAGTCAACATTCGCAATACACATTTAACATTCATAATTCTTATTGAGGGTCATATACACACATAAACAAAGAAATTTAAAAAAAAAAAACCTTGTTACTGTGACATTTGCCCCTGTTAAAATCAAGACGTAGCAACTGCTAGTTTTAAATATTTAGTAATAAGTTATTTTTGAGTAGAATTGATGGATGGGGTTAAATAGTTGTAAGTTAGTATTGGCTTGTTGTTAACCAATATTCTATATATTAATTATTATGTATAATATATACATGTTAAGTCAGTTAAAAAGTCAAAAAATATTAAAACCTTCAAAGTCAAAAAATATTAAAACCTTTTAAGTATGGAAGGATAAATGAGATATATAAATATATGTATACTATGTGTCTCTATAATATACATAAAAAGATTTGATTATGATATTGACTCTTGTTTAATATTCTTTTAAAACACAAAGAGAGTTGATCTTAATATATTTTTTGAGCAAAACTTTAACATAAGGTAAGTGCCATCGACCAATCTCATATGGAACAACATACACTGAGCCTTCAATATATGCTACATATAAATTGCAAGATTTGAACCCACAACCTAAACCACCTAAATTGGTGGGCGGGACCGAGTGAGCCAAACCCAAGGCCAAAGCTTTGTATAATCTTAACATATTATTCCACATAAATAAACCCCCTCCAAAATGAATGATGTATCCTTAATCCATCTTTGAATGAGTTTGGCCACGATACAATCATTTTTCAATGATATAACACTAGTGTGTAAGATTCATTAGTGTAAAAAATTCAATAAATATATAACTAGTATGAATATTTTAAATATATTTATTAAAATATTAATTTTAAAGTTATTATTTTTTATTTGTTATATATTATATTGATTAATAATTTTATTATTTTATGTATGAAATTTTCTATTAATTTTTTAAATGATTTTTTAAAAAATGACAATCATATAAATATTACATTTAAATATAAAAAATAATGATTGTTTAGTTGAAAGAACTCACTGATTTAAATGTACATTATTCAATATTATAATTTACTATATATTAATTCCCTAATATAAACCAATATTTTATATAATCGTAATAAATCTCAATCAAAAAATAAAATAAAATAAATCATCAAATATAAAGATCACATATAATTATAACACACTCTTATATTATAAGACGTATTTAAAAGCATAAGCCATTTAATGAGTTTGGCTCAAAACAATTTATTATTTAATATTTACACTAAGGGTAGGACCTCAGAAAATATACAAAGAAAATAGAGAATAAACTAATGCATAGCACATACAAAAATGTTTAAAACTAAGAATAAGAATTAAAAATCTAATGTTTTGTTGTTGAGTTAAAGTTAAGCGCCTATAGCTCAGTGGATAGATCGTCTGTTTCCTAAGTAGAAGGTCGTAGGTTCAACACCTACCTGGCGCGTACTTCAAATACTTTACTACAAGAGATACAAATAAATAGCACCTGAAGATGATTTGAATTAAGATTTTTTTTTCCTTCTGGTTCTTTTTGTAGAAATAAAGAGTCAATATTACATACTTTATGGAACTGCAAACCAGTACTTCGAGCTATTCGGCCAGATGTGTAGCAAAATTTACCGAGAAACATGTTTTTTTGGGGAAAAAAATATCTAAGAATGTGATCACTGAAACTATCACAGAGAATAGATGTTATTCGTGTTTTTGTAGGGGTACTATTTCTCTCCCAGTTTTAATTCACAGATTTTACTTTGAGATCATACTACAGTCTGTCTATCTATAAAGTATGAAAGATGAGTTGCTTGACAATGAGGACTTAGACAGGTAATTGAGAGAATTTTATATTCAGTGATCTACCAAACATTCATGAAGGATTATCAAAGAAAGTTGAAGAATTTACAAGATATTGTTTATTGTTCATGTCGATATATATGTTGGTTTTTTTCTTTGTACGTGTGGTGGATTCAGCGAATCTTTATATAGTGCTAACCTTGATATTGTACCTCTTAGACATTGTCATCTATGTAATTCTTTTACATTTTTTAATAAATAAAAAATTCATTATTAACTTAATTATATAGTAGATGATGAAAGAATTATATATTAGAGAGAAAATAATATATATGTATAATAAGTTCTACTTAAATGTTATATCTAATTAGGCAAATTGAATTAGTGACCAACTAATAAAAAACCTAATATACATAAAGAGAAATGTCCAAATGAGTATTTGACTTTTCATTCCTTCCCAAAATCTATAAATTCATCCACTTTGAGATGTCTTTTTGACTTGAAATTCTGAGTATGATATCCACTTTTTTTCATATAAATTGGAAACCTAGATAATCATGACCCCAAGTATTGTTATAAGATCAAACTTCTTACTTATCGCCTTGTATCTAGATTTTCTTCTCACCACAATATGTTTTACATAGACTGGATCATCTAGGGTAATCGTCCTAAACTTGTTCCAACCATTAAGATTATCTATAAAGGAAAGAGTTGAGATCCCACAAGTTCAAACTAGTTATCATACTTACAATGGACATGCGGCCTAAAATTAGTGGACTTGCATGGTAGATGACCTTTGACACAATGTGTTTTGTCTTCAAGATTTGAAAATGGGATGCCATATTGTGGAGTGAAGTATAAGGTGTCAGTATGTAAATATATATTGTTATAAGAGATTTTTGTTAGTTATTTTTTGAGTTATAAATTAGATAATTGATTTTTACGGTGTGCTTGTGATACTTAGATGACATCCACAAATAGTGTAATGACATTTTTTTTATGTGTATTTATGATAATAATCATAAAGTAAGGGGACTTACTTACTACATTAAAAATGTAAGTATTTGTTAATAAGGAGAAGAAATCAAGAACTTGGCACACAAGCACCATAAGTATTTGTTAAACGGGAGAGGAAACCCAAAGAGATAATTTACATTCAACATTCCTTGTCCTTAGTAAAAAATGCTTATGGTGTTTGTGTCCTAAGCAAGTCCCCTTACCTTATGATTATGAACTTGAACACGTGAAGATAAATATCATTAGGATAATGACTATTCATTGAGATCATTAGGACAATGAGAAACACATATGAGTAAAATCTCTCAAACATCAATTATCTAGTTAGTTTTCTCATGTAACCTTCAAAATAACAATTAAAAACATCATAAAGTCATGAATGACTTCCAAAGTTTGGCTATTCATCTTCAAATTAAAAATAACACAAATGGCCCTTGGGCTACATCAATTATTCTCCAAGGAGCATATCTTCATAATATTTTGTTTTTTCAATGTTTTTCTTGAGCTACAAGGAACTTAAAATTCGATTATGAACTACTTTGAATCTTGTCACTTTATTTATGGAAAGAATATTTTTTTTGGTTTTCAACTAAATGATCTAAGTTCCAAAGCCTCATTTTTCTCTTGATAACCAATTTAAATGATCGGTTTTCTTTCTTGTTGATCAAGAGGATCCTCACTGAGAAAAACTAATCTATAATATTCTTAGAATCAGTTTTAGGAAGTTACATTGCGTAGAGAAAAGTTAGAGCTTTCTGGCGGTATCTTGTTTGCAGAAAATGGAGCAAGTATGTAGAAGTTATGGCTCGCTGAAAATTTTGGCCAACTGGTAAAAATTTGGATTGCATGCATGTGACATAGACACGTGCACATCTAAGTGTACCAATGAAATTGTCACACATGGCACAATGGGTATGATGTAAAAATTTTGGTTTATAATGCTGGTCTTTGACACTCGATTGTGGACAGATGGGCCCCATTATTTGCTGGTTGGGGGCCCTCATCTAGGTTTAACACACTCAATTATGGAGGGGCGCCTTGCCCTCCAATCTTCATATTACCATTTCATAGATTTTGTATATATATTCTCTTAATTTTAAGTGCAGGATACATGTGGGACTATTTGTATTGCATTGTAAATACTATGCTTTGGTGGCTCAGTGCATAGCCCAATTCGGCGAGCCGAGCTGACGCAGTCGACCGAGTCAACTTTCCCCACCGACCTCCCCTCCTTGTTATCTAACCCCCACAGCTCACCATTATCTTCCACATATGTAACCACATCTACCTATCTCCTTCACCAACCACCTTATCTCCTAAGCATCTATCTCCTTATCCCTCCACGCAATCTGCCCACTAAGCACTTACCTCCATGTAGTAAAACTTGGCTCATTTACCAACTACCACACAACGTGGTCCATGCAAAGGAGGTTTGTTGATCGATAAACCTTCAACAACCCCCCAATATAAATGAATATCATAACTTCCATGTGCGTAATGTGGGATATTTTCCCATAAAGGAAATGAAATGCACTTGGGGAGGCTTGAACTTCAACCAGTAAAAACACAAGGAGCTTTGTCATTGCACCCAGTGGTTGTAAACAATATAAAATGGCTCGGGCTGTATTTGAAGACTAGTTAACAACAAACTGTGTAATTTACAAAAATCTTATTGTGAGAGCTAGCAGGAGAATTTTGGAAAACTTCCAAAGGAAACGAGGAATATTTTTACAGGAGAAACATAATGAAATGGTAAAATTCATATAATACTTTTGTAAGTGTTATTTTATTATGATTTTCATAGACCAGTCCCTTTAATTGGACCTGGAGAAGTAAGCATTAAGAGTCGAACTCCGTTATCACATATGGTGTCAAAATTCTTGTCAAATTTTCCTGGTTATTTATCTCATTTATAGAGTGCTCGCAGTTTTTGATCATCGCAGTTTTACATAGAGTGGATCATCTAGGGTAATCGTCCTAAACTTGTTCCACCCATTAAGATTATCTATAAAGGAAAGAGTTGAGATCCCACAAGTTCAAACTAGTTATCATACTTACAATGGACATGCGGCCTAAAATTAGTGGACTTGCATGGTAGATGACCTTTGACACAATGTGTTTTGTCTTCAAGATTTGAAAATGGGATGCCATATTGTGGAGTGAAGTATAAGGTGTTGGTATTTAAATATATATTTTTATAAGAGATTTTTGTTAGTTATTTTTTGAGTTATAAATTAGATAATTGATTTTTGCGGTGTGCTTGTGATACTTAGATGACATCGAAAAATAGTGTGATGAATTTTTTTTTATGTGTATTTATGATAATAATCATAAAGTAAGGGGACTTACGTGCTACATTAAAAATGTAAGTATTTGTTAATAAGGAGAAGAAATCAAGAACTTGGCACACAAAGCACCATAAGTATTTGTTAAACGGGGGAGATGAAACCCAAAGAGATAATTTACATTCAACATTCCTTGTCCTTAGTAACAAATGCTTATGGTGTTTGTGTGCTAAGCAAGCCCCCTTACGTTATGATTATGAACTTGAACACGTGAAGATAAATATCATTAGGATAATGACTATTCATTGAGATCATTAGGACAATGAGAAACACATATGAGTAAAATCTCTCAAACATCAATTATCTAGTTAGTTTTCTCATGTAACCTTCAAAATAACAATTAAAAACATCATAAAGTCATGAATGACTTCCAAAGTTTGGCTATTCCATCTTCAAATTAAAAATAACACAAATGGCCCTTGGGCTACATCAATTATTCTCCAAGGAGAATATCTTCATAATATTTTGTTTTTTCGAGCTTTTTCTTGAGCTACAAGGAACTTAAAATTCGATTATGAACTACTTTAAATCTTGTCACTTTATTTATGGAAAGAATATTTTTTGTGGTTTTCAACTAAATGCTCTAAGTTCCAAAGCCTCGTTTTTCTCTTGATAACCAATTTAAATGATTGGTTTTCTTTCTTATTGATCAAGAGGACCCTCACTGAGAAAAAAAAATCTATAATCTTCTTAGAATAAGTTTTAGGAAGTTACATTGCGTAGAGAAAAGTTAGAGATTTCTGGCAGTATCTTGTTTGTAGAAAATGGAGCAAGTATGTAGAAGTTATGGCTCGCTGAAAATTTTGGCCAACTGGTAAAAAGTTGGATTACATGCATGTGACATAGACACGTGCACATATAAGTGTACGAATGAAATTGTCACACATGGCACAATGGGTATGATGTAAACATTTTGGTTTATAATGCTGGTCTTTGACACTCGATTGTGGACCAATGGGCCCCATTATTTGCTGGTTAGAGGCCCTCATCTAGGTTTAACACACTCAATTATGGAGGGGTGCCTTACCCTCCAATCTTCATATTACCATTTCATAGATTTTGTATATATATTCTCTTAATTTTAAGTGCAGGATACATGTGGGACTATTTGTATTGCATTGTAAATACTATGCATTGGTGGCTCAGTGCATAGCCCGATTCGGCGAGCCGAGCTGACTCAGTCGACTGAGTCAAATTTCCCACTGACTTCCCCTCCTTGTCATCTAACCCCCACAGCTCACCATTATCTTCCACATATGTAACCACATCTACCTATCTCCTTCACCAACCACCTTATCTCCTAAGCATCTATCTCCTTATCCCTCCACGCAGTTTTCCCACTAAGCACTTACCTCCATGTAGTCAAACTTGGCTCATTTACCAACTACCACACAACGTGGTCCATGCAAAGGAGGTTTGTTGATCGATAAACCTTCAACAACCCCCCAATATAAATGAATATCATAACTTCCATGTGCGTAATGTGGGATATTTTCCCATAAAGGAAATGAAATGCACTTGGGGAGGCTTGAACTTCAACCGGTAAAAACACAAGGATATTTGTCATTGCACCCAGTGGTTGTAAACAATATAAAATGGCTCGGGCTGTATTTGAAGACTAGTTAACAACAAACTGTGTAATTTACAAAAATCTTATTGTGAGAGCTAGCAGGAGAATTTTGGAAAACTTCCAAAGGAAACGAGGAATATTTTTACAGGAGAAACATAATGAAAAGGTAAAATTCATATAATACTTTTGTAAGTGTTATTTTATTATGATTTTAATAGACCAGTCCCTTTAATTGGACCTGGAGAAGTAGGCATTAAGAGTCCAACTCCGTTATCACATATGGTGCCAAAATTCTTGTCAAATTTTCCTGGTTATTTATCTCATTTATAGAGTGCTCGCAGTTTTTGGACTTCAATTAAAAATACAAGAAACTCATAATGTTAATTTTAATTTGAAAAATCGTCATTTAAAGAAATTTTTTGGATGAATGTTGTAATTTTGTTTATGATTTTGGACATTTGGTTTCATATTTGGTTTATGATAAAATTAATAGTGTTTTGGATTACAAGTGGTGTGAATGATAACAAGGTATTGTTCTAGAATGTGTGAAGGAGAATTAACAGATTTGATCCAAAAATTTGTACAAGATGATCTCGAACTCCAAGGATGGCCGAGGAATGTGAAGAAGAGTTTCGTCAATCATTCCTTCAGATGAAAGAAATGGTGGAAGAATTGTACCAAGATAGACAAAGAAAGTGGGAAAAAGATGCTAGAAAAGTTAAGAAGAAATATGGATCTTCATCTAATTTTTATTTTCCTAAAGGAGAAGCACAAACATCCAATTTTCCTTCATTAAAACTAAATATTAAGTTTGAATTTCCAATGTATAATGGGGAACTTAATACATAGAAATTGGATAACTAGATCAAGAAAATTGAGGTATATTGTAATTTTCATAAAATTGTTAATGATGAGGAAAACATTCAGTTGGAAACTCTTTGAATGGGTGGTAGAGCACGCATATGGTGGGAGAGTAAGCTTCAAGAAGTAGATGAGAAAAGAGGTAAAGGAATCACTTCCTGGTCTGATTTTGTTTCTGATCTTATACAACAATTTTATCCTCTAGGATACATGAAACAAGCTATGATGGATTGGAAAACTTCAAGACAAACTAAGGGAAAAAGTGTTCAAGATTATACACAAGATTTTTGTAAAAGTTATCTTATTCTTAGTATTTATCTCCATACACAAGAAACACTACTTAAATATAATGGTGGATCATATAGTTATTTGAGACATATGATTCTTGTTTCCAATCCTACTAATCTTGATGCGATGTGTGATAAAACTACACATTTAGAAGTAAGAGGGAAAATGAATAAAGAGTATTCCTCCTCAAAACACAAGAACAAGAAATCCGAGGGAAAATAAAAAGGTTCGAAAGAACAAGGAAAAGGAAAGGGTAAGAAAAAGACAAACTCTAATGTTAAGAAAGAATATGAAAAACAATTTTCTAATCATTGTAAAAAGAACCTTGATGAATCTGAATTTTGGAAATTACATCCGGAAATGAAGCCTAAATGGATGACTAATAACAAGGGAAAAGATAAGAAAATGAATATTGTGGTCCAATATCTTGGGTCTGATTCAGGAGATGAAACCAAGATTATAGACATTAGTTTTCAAGGTAGTCATTCTTCCTCTTCTTCTAACACTAGCTCATCGAATGTTTCATTTTCTTCTAAAGAACAATTTATGCATGATGAAAAGAAAAGAAATGATATTTTCCACCATAGAGTTGTTTCAAAACATACAATAATTGACACTCTATTTGATAGTAGATCTCAAGCTAATATAATTTTAGAGGAGTGTTGGGGTTAGCACAAGGTTATACAGATAATATATCATATCTCAGCATACATGCAATAAAAGTGGATATTCTTCTAGAAGAAATATACAAAACGAGAGATATAAATCAACACCATAATTACCGTGGTTCACCCAGTGTGGGCTACATCCTCCAAGAAAGAAGCCAATATATTATCAAAATCTTTTAGAAGATATACGATGAAGATTTATAATCTTCCACACCTCTCACGATGTACAATAATTTCTTTCTCTCAAGATTATCATTCTTCTCCAAGAATTCTCTCTCACAATAATCATTCACTCTCTCAATCCTTACTTCTAAACCCTATCTTTCATGCTTATATAGGAATATAAAAACTTAGGGAACTTAGCCATGTAATTACAATCAATAGATCTTCTTTAATACTAAAATTAGATCTAGTTGCCGTGAGTTAAATAAAACACTCACACATAGGTAACTGACACCAGTTAGCCCTAACTGATGTCGGTTCCTACTTGCCTGACCGATACCAGTCATAGGTGACCGATGTCGGTCCTTTCATAACTATTGTCAGTTACTGTGCTTTCTAACAAGTTTAATATAACATGTTAAACTAAAGTAATTAAGCTCCACAACTCAACAATATCCCCCTTGGAGATAAATTACTGCACTATACTTCATACTTGTACAATGTCATTCTTGGATCATTTCCTTAGCTTTGTTTCTTCCTCTTCAAGTATCAAACTCAAAGACCAACAGAAGTGGAGTGTAGATTCAAATTCTCTTTTGTTAATGGCTTCATTAGCATATCCACATGGTTTTCACTCGTATGAATATTCTCTGGCTTCAGCTGCCCATCCTCCAATACTTGTCGTATGAAGTGATACCTCAACTGAATTTGTTTCGTTCTGGAATGAAAAACTAAGTTCTTTGCCAAATGAATTGCACTTTGATTGTCACTAAAAAATTTGCAATCATCTTTCTCCTTTCCCAACTCTTCCATGAACCTGATCATCCATATCATCTATTTGCTAGCCTTTGTAGCTACAACACACTCTGCCTTTGTAGTAAACAAAGCCACAACCTTCTACAATCTTGAAATCAAGTTAACTATTGTCCCACCTACTGTGAAAATATATCCAGTAGTGCTCCTTTTACCATCTAGATCTCCAGCCATATCCTAATCAACATAGCCACATAAAGAAATATTCAAACCTCCATAACATAACTGCATGCTAGATGTCCCTCTCAAATACCTGAGTATCCATTGGAGTTCTCTCCAATGCTCTTTACTTGGATTGGCCATAAATATAATCACAACTCCCACTACCTGTGTAATGTTTGGTCTGGTACAAACCGTAACATACATGAAACTCCCAACTGCTCAAGCATATGAAACTCATAACATGTAATTTACCTCCTCATGTGATGAAGGACACCGATATTTTCTCAATTTGAAGTTTCCAGGCATAGGTGTACTTACAGGTTTTGAATTATGCATTTTAAACCTTTCTAACACCTTGTAGATATAATCCTCTTGAGACAAATAAAATTTCTTGTTCTTCCTGTCTTTGTGTATTTTCTTGTCAATGATTTTTTTTACAGCTCCTAAATCCTTCATAGCAAATGTGTGAGCTAGATTTTCCTTAAGCTCGCCAATGTCCTACACATTAGATCCTGTAATAAGCATATCATCCACATATAGTAACAAAATAATATAGCTCCCATTTTCAAGCTTCTTGAAATAAACACAATGATCACATTCACATCTCAAGTAACCATGCTCATGCATGAAACTATCAGACCTCATGTACTATTTCCTTGGAGCTTTCTTCAGCCCATAGAGGATCTTTTTCAACCTACACACTAATTTCTCCTTACCCTTGACTTCATACCAAAGCAATTGCTTCATGTAAATCCCTTCATCCAAATCATCATAAAGGAAATATGTATTCACATCTAGTTTCTCTAAATGCAAATCATGTACTGCAACTAAACTCAATATAGTACATATGGGAGTCATTTTAACAACAGGAGAAAATATTTCACCAAAGTCAATACCTGCTTTCTAAGCAAATCTCTTTACTACAAGCCTTGCCTTGTACCTTTTACGTCCACCCTATTCTTCCTTGGTCCTGTAAACCCACTTGTTGTGCAATACCCTGTTTCTTGCTAACAACTTAACCAAATCCCAAGTCTAGTTTTGTTCCAAGGAGTCCATCTCCTCATCCATGCCATGCTCCCATTGAACATGGGTCTCATCCTGCATTGCTTCTTCAAAAAAGTTTTTTTCACTATTATCAGTCAATAATAAAGAAGATAGAGAAGGTGTAAATATTTTTGGAGGTTTACTTACCCTTTATGAACTTCTCACAGGAGTTTAGGGTACCAAAGGTTCATTCTAGACCTCCTAGATATTTGTTTCTAATTTTGACAGTGACTGATGCTGGTCATTTGTAATGACATCGGATCTGCTAACCGATGTTGGTTTGGCTCTCCTGTAACCGATACCAATTCAGTTGACCAATGTTGGTCAAGGGTCAACTGACACCTATTATTGTGTATCCTTGTAGGTATGAGTTTATAACCAAGAGTTCATTTTCATTCACAAAATTCTCAACCGGTTCATCCTTGAGTACCAAAATTTGATCCCTGTACTGATCCGAATATTGACCGAATTTGTTTACTCCGCCATGGAACCCTATAGGATTTAATTTCTTTTCCAAATTTACCCCATTAAGAAAAAATGCAAAAATCAAAAATGCTTTGCATAAGGATTGATAACGGAGTTCAGAAAAAAGCCTTCGTCTCTAGGTTCATCAATAGAACTGATATATTATCTAATTCTAGTACTATAACAAATAATACAATCTAAGGATGATAATACTGAATAAAAATGGAACAAGAACCTGAACACTAAGTGACAACCCTGGTAAATATGATCCAGTATTATATCCATGAATACTTCTACGTCTCTGTTGTACGGTGCTAAGTATTCTTCCATAAATCTCCACACTTCCACTGTGTGGTGTTAATTCTCCAGATGTCAGCAGACATAAACTGTCACCAACGAGATCATACTGAATAGTGACCCTCCTCTGAAACTAACGATAGGATGATACATCCAACGTATTAAGGCTCTGAGTTCTACTACTTCTTTGATGCTCTGTCACGTCCCTCGGCTCCATGGCATCTTCAGGCTCTAGCTTGAGAAGTCTCTTTATCAGTGAGTTAAAAAAATAATAACTCTCAAACCATAATGTTCCTATTTAATTATAGGTCTTTTCGATAACAAATAATATTGGTCCTCAATATGCCTATAAATTAAATAGGTCTTACTTTATCAACATGCCGATAACAATAATATCGGACTTCTTTCATGTATTTCTAATGAATAATAGAGGACTTCTTCATTTTTCATATTTCCTATAACAAATAATATAGGCCGTCATACTTATACTAATAATATATAAGCATTTATATCTCTTCATAATGTTTCCATTACATTTCCATAATCATCTTCGAACTTCACCAATTATTCTCCATGACTTGGGCATGGATCACTACATCTTGGAGAGAAATCGGAGCTTCGTCTTCAAATATTGCCTAATAAATAATAGGCCAATAAAAATAATGCCTTAAAAAATAAGTAAGGCCTTGAATATAGCTTAGAAGTTGTATTTGATAACACCTCAAATGTCTTTACAAAGCTTAATAAGCTTAAGGCTTGTGTGTTTTACAATGTACTCAGGTCCCCTATTTATATTGATTAGGAGCCTGAAATATAAGGATATTTGGTAATATCCGTGGCTTATTTTTAAAGAACTCATAATAATCCACAAAGGATTGGGCTTAGCCAAAATTACCTGTGGCATAATAATAATTTAGCCACCAAATATTTAATCTGCTTCAAATAATAGCATAGCCTTAATAGGCTTTGGGTGGGTTAACAGGGATTAATTCTCTTTTTTAAACTTTTAAATAAGCTTAAGCCATATTTTTAAAGATATATGCCCCATAATAATATCCAATTTTCACATGGATGGAGCAGATTTATGTGGGGAAAAATCCCACATTATATGCAATCCTTTTTAATAGGCTTTATCCACCATAATTTGTTTTCATGTGGACTTTTCTTTTTCTTCTTTTTTGTTTTTTTATAAAAAGATTATAAAACCTTTTATGTGGGTAAAAACCATAAACCCACCTTTACTGCCACATCCACCTGATCAAATGCAGATTTTCCATGTGTAAAATTCGTATGTGCCATGTGTCACCATGTCATTTGTCCATTTAGCACATCTTTCGGTTGTTAACCACTAATTAATCAAACTTTGACCGGTCATAACTTTCGCATACGAACTTAGATTTGATCCATTCAAAATGCATCCAAAAGGTCTTGGTGAGCTCTATACAATCGTACTAAATCTTCATGATTTCAAAATCACTAATTTTTCCATTGACCAATGTTGACCATATGTTTACCATATGTTGACCAACCACTAGATGTGCATACAGACTCCGTTTGCGGCATTCAAATAGTCGTCGAAACGCTCTCGGAGTGATCTTCTATATTATGCCAATCATGGGAGATTTAGGAAACATTTATCCTCTAAAATTTCCTCTAGATCACACCTCCCTAATGGGAAAGGATTTTTGTCCCAAAAAGCTTGTGAATCTAAAATCACGTTGTTGAGAAGAGATCTATGTAGTATACTGCCAACTCCAAAATAAAACAACCAATGGCTCAATATCTGGTATCTGTGGCACTTGAGCTCAGTTCCTCCTGTTGTGCCACTTTGAACGGTACTAAGTCTCTTTCCAGATCTCAATTTTCCTATTTTATGATGCTAAGTCCTCTTCCAGACCTCAACGCTTATATTGTCATGTCCATGATGATCGACTACCATTCAGTTGTACGATCATAATGCCTTGACACTAAATGATGATCCAACCTAATCTCTCACAAGCTCCTCTTGTTGACAAAAATATTAGGTACCATTCTGTTGTATGGACATGATGGCCTCTTTGTAGAATTAAGATCTGACTCGATGTCAGATGTCAATGGTGATCAGATACCATCCCGTTTCATGGTCATAATGTTGTTACACAGAATGAAGATCCAAACTGATACCTGCGAGCTCAATTGTTTGCACAAATGGCTAGAAAATCTCCACGCTTATAAATATGATTTAAATCATGCTGCAAGATGTAACACGTATCAAAATCTAATTAGGGGATATATAAATGGAGTATTACTCAAATTTCTCCAAGTAAAAAAATATGCTGAGTATGGTAAATTTGTCCACCAGCCATTCTCACTAAATCTGAACTCCAAAAAGCGTTTGTCTCCTCTTTTTTGGACAAATAACTCAGCAAGGAAAAAATATATTGCATCTTCGGTGTTGGCGATATCAATAAATAATAATAGTCCTCTGGTGGTTCATAATGCAAGTATAAAATGAATACAAATGTTTCCCAAATTTTGGGTCTTTTACTAATGTGCCCTGATTGGCTAGATGTATATAAACATTGCCCACAAGGGGTATTAATAATACATTCTACCTAACACAATAGTTTTCTGGTTTTATTATAAAAAGAGAAATAAATAATGCTCAAAATACCTATACAATAGCTGAACAAAATGTCAAATTTTATTACACCTTAGACTTCCTACCAGATGTAGAATCCTCAGTGTCAGCTAGGACCACCTCAATAGGTTTCCAGCGGATCGTTGAAATATCTCTCATCTGCATATCAGATATAATGGAATAATCCAAATATAAATGTGATAAAATAATGAGGATGACAAACCTATCCCTCATCCTATCCCATCAATCTAGACTCCACTAGTACAAGTCAATTCCATCACTGTCAATTCAGCCTACACTAGTCAACCTACTCAGAGAATAGTTGGTTGAACAACCAGCTCTGCTACTAACTTTGAACTTGTGATCAGTTCTATGTTTATCATGCATGACTTTTTACTTATCCTAACTTTTCTCCAATTGTTCACGAACATACTGATAAACCTGTTGTATTCTTTGCATAAATATTTTAGCTTTGTTAGAATCACTTGAACCATTAACAACAATTTCATGTTCATAATATACATCTAAAGGAGAATTAGGAAAATATCCATAACAAGTCTTAAATGGAGAATTTAAAGTAGAAGAATGTAAGGCACAATTATAAGCATGTTGCACATAATAAAGGTGTTCATCCCATAATTTAGGATGTTTGCTATAATAGCCATTAAGTAATTATACCACTGTGCAGTTTACAACCTCTGTTTGACCATCGGTATGTGGATGAAAAGCAATTCTCTTTTTCAGTTTTGTGTCTATTAATCCCCACAATGTTGACCAAAAATCCCCAAGAAATCTAGAATCCCGATCAGATATAATTGAAGTAGGCAAACCAAAATGAACCCAAAAAAACTGAAAAAGAAAGTGCAGTTCCCTCACCAGTTACCTATTTAGTACATGGAACCAACACACACATTTTTCTAAATCTATCCACTACCACATTTAGCTATTCATGTTTCTTCCATGTCATGGGAAATCCCCCTATAAATTCCATGGAAACACTTTCCCAAGGCCTTGTCAGAATAGGAAGAGGAGTGTAAAGTCCTAATTTCCTGTTACTTGGCTTGCTTATGGCACAAAGAACCTCCTGGAGATTTGTTTCTAATTTTGAAAGTGACCGATGCCAGGAACCTGTAACTGACATTGGTTCTACTAACCAATGCCAGTTTAGCTCTTCTATAACTAATGCCAGTCAGGGGTCAACCGACACTAGTTACTGTGTAACCCTGTAGGTATGATTTTTACACCTGAGAGTTCATTTTCATTCATAAAATTCTCAACCGGTTCATCCTTGGGTACCAAAATATTATCTATGTACATTCTCTTTTTATTCCATTCAATGTCATGACTCCTAACAATTTTAGAATTTTCTGAATCCCAAAAATGGAATTTGAAATCATCAGATCCATAACCAATGAAAGTGCATCTCTTGGATTTTGCATCCAACTTTTTTCTATTTTCCTTATCAATATGCACACAAGCTTCTGAACCAAAAAAATTAAGAAAATAAAGATATACCTCTTTTCCAGTCCAATATTCATCTGGTATTCCTCCATCTAGTGAACATGAAGGCCCATAATTAATCAAATAAACAAATGTATCAACCGCTTCTACCCAAAACTGTAAGGGCAATCCAACATGTATCCTTATACTTTTAGCATGTTTCATGATTGTCCTGTTCATTCCTTTTACAACACCATTCTCTTGTGGTGTTCTGGGAACCATCCTTTCTCTACGTATTCCATTCACTGAACAATAATCATTGAAATATTTCCTACAATATTCACCACCATTGTTAGATTTAAGGCACTTTAACTTTAAATTTGATTCATTCTCAACAAGGGCTTTCCACCTGAGAGTTCATTTTCATTCATTGTATGATTTTTACACCTGAGAGTTCATTTTCATTCATAAACTTCTCAACCGGTTCATCCTTGGGTACCAAAATATTATCTATGTACATTCTCTTTTTATTCCATTCAATGTCATGACTCCTAACAATTTTAGAATTTTCTGAATCCCAAAAATGGAATTTGAAATCATCATATCCATAACCAATGAAAGTGCATCTCTTGGATTTTGCATCCAACTTTTTTCTATTTTCCTTATCAATATGCACACAAGCTTCTGAACCAAAAAAATTAAGAAAATAAAGATATACCTCTTTTCCAGTCCAAGATTCCTTTGGTATTCCTCCATCTAGTGAACACGAAGGCCCACAATTAATCAAATAAACAAATGTATCAACCGCTTCTACCCAAAACTGTAAGGGCAATCCAACATGTATCCTCATACTTTTAGCATGTTCCATGATTGTCCTGTTCATTCCTTTTGCAACACCATTCTCTTGTGGTGTTCTGGGAACCATCCTTTCTCTACGTATTCCATTCACTGAAAAATAATCATTGAAATATTTGCTACAATATTCACCACCGTTGTTAGATTTAAGGAACTTTAACTTTAAATTTGATTCATTCTCAACAAGGGCTTTCCATCTTTTAAAATTCTCAAAAACATCAGATTTATGTTTAATACAATAAACCCATACCTTTATTGTAACATCATCAATGAAAGTAACATAATACTGGGATCCTCCATGAGAAGCTACATGTGTTTTTCCCCACACATCTAAGTGTACAAGCTCCAATTTGTGCTCCTTCTTAGTTCCCCATAAATCTAACTCTCTTTTACTTTCCAAAGACACAATGCTCACAGAAATCAAGATCTAAATATTTCAAATCTGAAAACTTACCCTTAGCCTTTAAGGTCTGCATTCATTTTTGAATCATATGGCCCAACTGATTATGCCACATGCATGCATCTGAATTTGAAGTAGATAACATAGAAAATGAATCAGTAACATAGGTAGATAAATATAGCGTTCCTACCTTCTTGCCTCTTGCCACAACAAAGACACCCTTGGTGACTTTCCAGGAGTCTAATGTAAATATAACCATGCAACCATCTTCACCTAGTTGCCTTGAAAAAATAAGATTCCTCTTGATGCTTAGCACATGCCTCACATATCTCAATACCCATGTATTTCTATTATGCAATTTTAGATGAACTTCCCCTTTACTAGTAATACTGCAAGGTTCATGATCACCTAAATAAACATGCCCAATATTACCCTGGACATAGTTTTTGAAATAACCCTTATTAAGGTTGCATGGAAAGAAGCTCCTAAATATAAAACCCATGATTCTATTCTATTATCCAAATAAAGAATAAGAGCATCTTGCATTACCTCTACTACAATATTTGTCTCTTTACCTTTGTCTGGATGTTGGTTCTCTTTATCCTTTGACCAATAGTCTTTCTTTACATGTCCTTTCTTTCCACAATTCCAACATGTAATTCCATTACCTCTGGATTTAGATCTTCCATTCCTTGACTTTGATTTCTCATTATTCTTACTCTGGGATCTATCCTTCTTCCTGCCTCTGCTTTCTACATTCAAAGCATTCCCATATGATGATTCCTCTATACTTTTCCTACGAATTTCTTCATTCAATATTATAATAACCACATCATCAAACTTTAAAAAAATATTAGCAGATGTTATATTACTAACATTCATTACCAAGTTATCCCAACTATCAGGAAAAGAACATAAGAATAAGTGTGCTTTCAATTCATCATAAAATAGAATATCAACCGATTTTAATTGATTTACAATAGATCAGAAATCATTCAAATGACTAGATGTAGATCCACATTCATACATATTAGAAGTAAATAGTTTCTTCATCAAATAAATTTATTTGAAGCACTAGGTTTTTCATATAAATTAGCTAGAGATTTCATTAACTCTACCATAAAAGTCACTTCTGTAATATTGGAAGCCACAGATGCTGCTGGGCCCAATATTATAGATCCCAAAGACTTTCTGTTAAGAATATTCCATTCTTCATCAGTCATCTTCATAAGTCTAGAATTTTCATCCAACGGTAAGTAGAAATCTCTTTGATACAGATAATCCTCAATCTGCATCTTCCATAATTAATAATTTCAGCTGTCAAACTTCTCTACCTTGTATTTTTTTTCTTTTACCATTGTTGTATGTCACACTCAATCAGAAAACCCTTTGTGAGTAAATTTGTCAACACATAAAACCCTGAAACAAAATATCTAATACCAATTGTTGGGGTTAGCACAAGGTTGTATTGTAGTGCCCACATTTTTATAGCCTCAGTTATTTGTTGTTCTCTTTACTCATAGGCATGTTCTGATAGGGAATTGATATATTTTGGACATTTTAATTTGATCTTATTAGACATGTATGGAGATTTAGGTGTATAGCACCAATTTAGCTTGATTACTATGTTGTCACCTTATCTTATGATGTCATGAATACTAACTGATATGATGTTGTTTTGGACTGTAATTATATTGATGGGTACTCAGTTAGTTGCATGTTTGGATTCTATGGATGTATGTCACTTTATCATTATGTCTAACTCATGGTGAATTGTGTATAATTGTGCATGTTGTCGCATTTTCGATTCCAAAAAGATGATATGCTAGTTTAGAATTCATTGATTTCTTATTGAGTAGTTGATTCACATTTTATTAGACAGGTGTGTTTAATGTGTGCAATGAGTGTGCAAGTGACAGGTCACAGGAGAACGTGGGATTCAGGCCAGCTACACAATTTTGCACAAGCAGCCCACGGGGCTAAGTCCTAACCATGTTTATTGTATGAGGCCTTAGTATTAGAGTTTATTGTTTTGGGCACCATGAGTGACCCTCAATTGTAATATTTTATGTCTTGTAATATTAATCTTTCTTAGGATGTATAGTTTGCTTTGTAAACTTGTTTTGGGGACTTAATGGCCCCCACTTGCATTAAGTTTTGAGTTTGTATAATGATGTATTTAATCAAAGGGGATTAGGGTCACATGTGAACACTTGGGTGGGCCCCACATCCTCTACCCTTGTGCTCAAATGTGCCAAACCTAAAATTGGGTTATTTTAGGCATTTTTAGTGACCCCTTTTTAGTTTTGGAGTTCACTTAGCATGAAAATGGGCCCTTAGACCCTACCTAATAGGTAGGGGGACTTAATTCCAAGGCATAGAGGGAGTTTCCCTCCCATTTTTCCTCCCTTTGGTCACATCCATGTAAGGTGGATGGGTGAGTGTGCTTTGTTAAAAGTTGCACAATTTTGTTTTGTTGTTCATTTTGAGTAATTTGGGAGAAGAGGGTTAAAAGCTGATTTTATCCTTTCTCCCTTTTATTTTGAGAATCTTTGACCTTGAGGGAAGAGAGGGGTGACACATGTCACCCCCTCATTTGTGAGGATTTTTTTTGGCTCCTCTTTAAATTCTCCCTCATGGGGAAAGAAGAGAACCTTTTTTTTTGGATCTTTTGCTTGGAGGCTTGTGGATTTTGGAGCTAGAGCTTGCTTGGATAAAGAAGAGGAAAAGTTAGAGTGTTAGAGAGATTTTGGAGGTAGGCTCATTGAGCTCATTTTTCTTTATGTTTCATATCATGTTAGATTGTAGTTTTTTTTTGTTTAGTATGTGTGTTGCTTTTGGGTGTGGCTATTAGTTGTTATGTTTGTTTTAATTTTCCTCCATCCATTATATGGCATGATGGATTTGTGGAGTTTGTGGGGGAAGAGGATGGGATTTTTCCCTCTCAATCCTCATGGCTTGATGGGAAAGCCATGTAGGATTTTAATTACTCCCCTCAAATGGTTTGAGGTGGGGAAGGTGGTTCATATGGCTTGAACCCCCTTCCCCATTCTTGGAGAGGAAACCCCTTTGGGTTTGAAAATCCTCCCAAGAAGGATTTTGGTGAATGGATGGAGAAATGAGGGTTTGATGACTTTGGAGGAATAAGGAGGTTGTGGAGATCATTATTTTTGTGCAACCAATGTTGGCTACAATTTTGGCATTTGGAGATCTATTTCTTCTCTTCCCCATCTTAGAGGTAGAACATGGTTTCTCCTCTTTTTCATCTTTGCAAAATTGGTGTTTTGTTTTAATATTTGTCTTGTCTTTATGTGAATGTAATGTTGGTTGTTCTCCCTTCCTCTTGTGCAAATTTGTGGATAGTAGTCCTCTTTCCCATGCTCTTGGGGGAGGCTAGCATGCCTTCTAACCTTGGAAAGGCATGTAATGATGCCTAAAGGTTGGGTGGTTAACAAGCCTTGTTCTCTTCGAGTTGGATTCTTGTAAGAGTATTTGAGTTTGGAGCTCAAGTTAGAGATGGTTGGAGTTTGTGGAATTTTGGTCTCTCCTTGTCCTCTCAAATTTTTTTGTGAAACATCACTCTCATTTTATCTCTAAGAACATGGCTATGTGGGAGATTTCATTATCTTGTAAAATCTTCTTTTGTATTTTGGGAGTACTTGTAAACTTGAGTCACATTTGTTTGTGCAAACCTTCATCAATCTTGCAAAAAAAAAAATTGTAATAAGGTTTATGGAGTATTTCACATAAATTGTAAACATGTTGGATTAGTGTGCTTAAGCCATTTAAAAATAAACCTTGTAAGAGATTTATTCACTTGATTATGTAATGATTGAAAACTCCATTTTGAGGGAAAGTAGATTATTGGAAATGAATTATTAAATTAGTTGATTTCTTTAAATACGAATTTGTTGTAACTCCATTTTGAAGGGAAGTTGATCTATGGAAATATTGTAGTTTTTGATATATGTTTCCTTCTTGTAAAATGTTATGACATGACTAAATGTAAATTAAAAACATCATTCTTGAAATGCATCTCTTTTTGGATTGCTTTTGAAAGTTAGTGAATGAAATGAAACTAGTTCTCTCTCTTTCTTTATTGTCAAAATGAAATGAATAAATTTGGTGAGAATAGTGAGTTTTATACCTTACAACATTGTCCAATCACTTCCTTTATGAATAACTTGGGATAACCTCTTGGACTTGTATGAAAAGAAATTTTATATAAACTGAAATTTAAAAAAAGTATGTTTTAAAGTATGGATAATGGTGATTGTCTTGTGCTATTGGGACTATGTTAAAATTTACCAAGATACATAATAATCCAGGTATTAGTCTAATTGTATATATATAATATAATATATATATCATTCCTATAAATTATTAGTATTTCCATTTTAATGCAGATCATGTTCTATACTTTGAGATATTGGGTATTATATTTTATAAATTGCTATATAAATATATAATACTATATAAATATGTTGTAATTTATATATTATAATATGGGAGTATTATAATATTTAAATATATATATCATATTTTATAATGTTAAAAATAATAACCAAATAAAAACAATATATATATATATATATATATAGAATTAAATGTTATTTCAAACAAAAAAATGTTAAATGGTTTGGGGGAGGGCTGAACCCCCTCCCCCCTCCCTGCATATCCCCAAGTTGCGCCATCCCCTCTCCCCTCCACCCCTTCCACCAACTGGCATAACCACCTCTCCACACCTGCGCAACCACTCCGCTGCCCCCCCAACGCTCCACCCATCTCACACCCCACCGCCCTTCCACGCAACACCACACCCCACGTAGCCTCCCTCCCCTTTTCCACGCTGCCACACTCCACACACCCTCTTCTCCCCACACCACCCCTTCCCCCATCTCTGATCCGTTTCTTCCCAATCCACCAAAAAAAACTACATCCAACCACATCTCAAATCCACCGCCACATACCTCCTTACCATGGTGCTATGTGCACCTGCAGATTTCCATTTAGGGTAACTACAATGGTTGGTGTATTCAGGTTTCCTTATATCCTTGCACACATATACATACACACATACATACATACATAAATATACATATCATATATATATATATATATATAATATATATATGGAAAAATATATTCTCTGTAATAAAACATATAACTGAAATGGCCTTGTGGCTATAATAGAATTTCCATTCTGAGAAGATCTTGGTTTAGAAGGCATACGAATGAAATAACAATGAAACAATATCAAGATCCTTCTCATCAAATGGAATTTTCCCATGAATCCATCTTTCCCTTAGCTTCCCCATAACCTGCACATTCAAAAAGAAACAACATAATAACAAATGAGGAGAGGAATAGAAAGGAAAAGAGGAACATAGAGATGATTAGGGAAACTTTAGGGTGAAACTCACATCTAGGGCCAAGATTTGATCCATCCTAGGGCTGACATTTAATCCTACACTCCTTAAGTCATGGGAATATAATGAGAATGAGAAATAAAGGGGATGTGTGGGAAAACTAATTAAAATGGCAGGTAAATTAAATTGAATAAAATAATTAAGTTGTTTTGGGCTAGTACTTATTTTAATTTCTGGGTAAATTAAATTTGTTTAAATCAACCATTAACGAGAAATGGTTTGGAAAAGGACTAGTCTTAATTAATCACTTCAAAAAAAAAATTACCTAAAATTTGTAGTCACTTTTGGTGTAGTATTTCGGTGTCCCGAGGCGGGGCACTACATGTATAAATAATATATCAGATCTAAGCATACATGTAATAAAAGTGGATATTCTACCAGAAGAAATATACAAAACAAGAGATATAAAGCAACACCAGATTTAACGTGGTTCACCCAGTGTGGGCTACATCCACCAAGAAACAATCCAATCTATTATCCAAAGCTTTTAGAAGATATACAATGAAGATTTACAATCTTCCATGCCTCTTATGATGAACAGTACTTTCTTTCTCTCAAGCTTCTCCTTCTTCTCCAAGAATTCTCTCTCTCACAATTATTTTTACAATAATCATTCACTCTCTCAATCCTTACTTCTAAACCCTAGATTTCATGCTTATATAGGCATATACAAACTTAGGGCACTTATCCATATAATTACAATCAATAGATCTGATTTAATACTAAAATTAGATCTAATTCCTGTTATTTAAATAAAACACTCACGCACAGGTAACCGACACTCGGTTAGCCCTAACTGATGTCGGTTCCTACTTACCTGACCGATTCTGGTCATAGCTGGACCGATGTTGGTCCCTTCATAACCGATGTTAGTTACTATGTTTTCCAGCAAGTTTAATATAGCATGCTAAACTGATGTAATTGAGCTCCACAACTCAACAAGGAGGTTGTGAAGAAATTATGACTCAAAACCAAGCCACATCCTAAGCCTTATCCTTTGGGCTGGGTTTGTGATGATGTAAATTTGCAGGTAAAAAAAACTTGTAGATTTAGATTTTCCATTACAAAAACGTTTATTGATGAGGTTGATCTTGATGTTGTTCCTTTAGATATTTTTGGTGTGGTATTGGGAAGTCCTTGTTTATATGATTGTAAAGAAATCTTATATAGGTAAGAGAATAAGTATTTGTTTGTTAAGGATGGGATGAATATATTGCTAGAACTTATCATGTGAAAACAAGTCTTTCCTTGGTTACTATAGGGAAGATGAAAAGGATTGTAAATTAAAGAAATAATTTTGTACTCATGGTGATGAAATCCAAATAGAAATATCATGAAAATGATATTGAGGATTGTGACCCTAAACATCATAATGAATTAGTTAAAATTATTTCTAACTATGATGATGTTTTCCAGGATCCACAAGGTCTACCTCCCAAAAGATGGGTTCAACATGAGATATAGTTGTTATATGATGCACCTCTTCCCAACATTGGTATGTATATATTATTCGTGGTTGAAAGCAAGGAAATCAATAAATAAGTGATGGGAATTTTGGAAAAAATTATTATCCGTCCAAGTTCATCTCCTTGTGGTTCACCAATTATTTTGATGCCAAAGAAAGATGGCACATGGAAAATGTGTCTTGATTTTCAAGACTTAAATAAAATCACAGTGAAAAATCATTATCCTCTTCCTTGTATTGATGCTTTACTAGATCAATTAAAGAATGCTATTTATTTCACTAAGTTAGAATTAATAAGTGATTATCACCAAGTAAGAATCAATGAAGGTGATATGTGGAAAACTAATTTCAATACAAAAATTGTTTATTTGAATGAATTGTTATTCCTTTTGGATTGTGCAATGCACCAGATACATTCGTCTGTGTGATGAAAGATGCATTTAGGCTATAAATTGATGATTTTTCCATATTCTACTTAGATGATATTCTGATTTTCAGTAAATCATAGAATGATTATATAATCCATATTCAGAAAGTCTTAGATGCTTTAAGAAAGGAGAAATTATTTCTAAATATGTATAAATGTGAATTTGGGAAAACATATTTGGTTTATTCTGGTTATGTTGTGGGAAATGGTGAATTGAAAATAGATCCTATAAAATTTGAGGTCATTATTAATTGGTCTATAACCAATAATGTAACGGAAGTTAGAAGATTTCTTGGTGAAATGTAATAATGGAGAAAATTTATTGTTAATTTCTCGTTTATTGTATCTCCTTTGCATGATTTGACTAGTATTAAACAAGTATTTCAGTGGGGAGGTAAACATTAGAGATATTTTGATGCACTAAAAGAGAAAATTAGTACTGATTTAAGTCTTGGCACTTACATATTTGCAACAGTCATTTGAGATTGAGATGAATGCTAGTGACTATACAATGGGGGCATTCTTGATACAAAATAAAGAACCTGTTTGTTACTATTCTGAGACCTTCATGGGTGTGTTGATAAAATTTCCAACTTATGATAAAGAGTTGTATGCATTAGTACAAAGTGTAAAGAAATGGAAGCATTACTTGATGGGAAAGGAAACAATAATACATACATATCATTATCCCCTATAGTACTTATAAACACAAACCAAGCTAAAACAGTTGAGACACTTTCATTGGATGGGATTCTTGTAGATATTTCACCTCGTAATCAAGTATAAGAAAGGTATATAAAACAAGGTTTCTGATGTGTTATTTATACCTCTATTTTTTGTTGCATATGTTCTTTGGCTCATGATAGTTATAAAGAACAATATGTGTATGATGCCAATTTTAAAGAAGTGTATGAATAATTAATGAGTGGAAAACAAGTAAGAGAATTGGATTATCATGTACATGATGGAATCTAGTATCATTTTGGTAAAATTTGTATTCCACATAATGAAAGAGTGCATGTGATTAGGGAATCTCATACTTCTCTTATATCTAGTAATTTTTGTGTTCATAAAATAGTTGCACATCTACAGATGTATTGTTATTGGCTTAGAATGCAGGAACATGTAATTAGGTATATAAAAGGATGTGTTCTTTGTGCTATGAGAAAGCCTAGCAATAGGAAATTAAGACTTTACACTCTGCTTCTTGTTCCTACACGTCCATGGGAAAGCATTTCCATGGATTTTGTAGGAGGTTTTCCCATGTCACGAAAAAAAACATGACTATTTATATGTGTTTATGGATAGATTTATCTAGATGTGAGTGTTGATTCCTTGTACTAAACAAATACCTGGTGAAGGTACTGCACAGTTATTCTTTCAGTTTGTATGGGTTCATTTTGTTAGAGTAGGTATTTACCTTAGCTCATGTTCACCTAGGTACATTATTTTCCTTTATTGTATTTATCCTCACCCACTTATGCGTGTGGATATTTCCTTTTATTTATTTAGATATTAGGAGATATTATCTGGTTGTTAGGTATAGTTCTTTCCTTGATCTATGGTATTGACTATTTCTTTCTTAGATCTATGGTATTGACTAGATCCTTGATGTCTAGTTCTCTCATAAATCTATGGACTTGACTAGTTCTTTGATGACTAGTTCTTTCCATGATTTATGGCTTGATCTACGACATTGACTGGTTCTTAGATTGTTATTCCTTGCCTATATAAGCAAGGCCCATTCTCATTGTATTTCATTGAGTTCCATTATAATATATGATATTTTTGCTCATTTGTTCGCAAAGGTTTAATGTAAAGCTATTATGGTGAATTACTTTCATCTTATTGATCATGGTGTTTGATTAGCATCTGTGTTCTTGGCTTGGTATGATCTGGTAATCATTCCTTTCACATTTTAGTTTTCTAACTTCTATTATTTTAGATAAGGATTCTAGGTTTCTTGGGGAATTTTTTTCAACATTATGGGGTTTGATGGACACTAAACTGAAGAAAATAATTGCTTTCCATCTACAGATTGATGGTCAAACAGATGTTGTGAACTGCACAATAGTACATCTACTCAGGGGTTATTATGGTAAACATCCTAAATTATGGGATGAACATTATATTATGTGCAACATGCTTATAACTATGCCTTACATTATTCTACTATGAAGTCTCCTTTTGAGACCTATTTTTGTTATCTTGCCTAAATCTCCATTAGATTTCTCTTATGGACAAGAAACTGTTGTTAGTGGACTTAGTGAAACTAACAAAGCTGAAAAATTTGTGCAGTGAATACAACAGGTCCATCAGTATGTCTGAGAGAATTTGGAGAAAATTCAAGAAAAATATAAAGCAAGACATGATAAACATAGAACTGATCACAAGTTCCAAGTTGGTGTTTCAGTTTAGCTTCACATCAACAAAGAAAGGCTGACATGTGAAGAGAAAAATTTAAAATCAATTCAGTAAGGTCCATTCTAAATATTAGAGAAAATCAGTAACAATTATTTCTAGTTAGATTTACCTCCATACATGAAAATTTATTAGATTGTAAATGCTAAAAATTTGAAGCTGTATGAACCACCTATGATTATTGATCATGATGTTAATATTGTACCTTCTGTTGATGATTTTACACCTAAGTATTTGGATAAGTTGTAGGATGATATGATTTTGGACAGGAAGGTTAGAACCTTGTGAAGTGGTGATTTTGAATATATTTGTGCGGGTTTAAAAGGAATGCATCCAAACAAGGTGAAATGGTTGGAAACTAGAAAGGTGAGGGAGAAGTATCATCACCTATTTACCAATTAAATTAACTTTTGGAGGTATTAAATTTTCTCAATGGGGAGGAGTGATCCAGAGGATCCTCACTAAGAAAAATAGATCTATAATATTCTTAGAATTAGTTATAGGTAGTTTCATTGTGTAAAGAAAAATTAGAGATTTCTGACAGTATCTTATTTGTAGAAAAAGGAGGAAGTATGCAGAAGTTATGGTCCGCTAAATTTTTTGGCCAACTAGTAAAAATCTATGCTGCATGCAAGTGACATGGAAACATGCACATCTAAGTGGACCAATGAAATTATGACACGTGTCATAATGGGTATGAAGTAAAAAAAATTGGTTTATAACACTGGGCTTCAACACTCAGTTGTGGACAAGTGGGCCCTGTTATTGTTTTCCTAGGAGCCCTCAGCCAGGTTCGAAACACTCGATCATTGAGGGATTCTTTGGCCTCCAATATTCATATTACCATTGCAGAGATTTTGTATATATATGTTGTTAATGGTAATTTTAGGATACATATGGGACTATTTTTATTGCATTGTAAATACTATGCATTGGTGGATCTGTGGACAGCTTGACTCGGTGAGACGAGATGACTCGGCTGACCGAGTCAACCTACCCACAAAACTCACCTCCTTTTTATCTAACCACCACAAATCACCATTATCTTCCATGCATGCAACCACATCTACCTATATCCTTCGCTAACCACCTTATCTCCTAAGAGCCTATCTCCTTATCCCTCCACACAGCCTACCCACTAAGCGCTTAGCTCTATGCGGCCAAGCTTGGCTCATTTACCAACTGCCACACAATGTGGCCCATGTAAAAGTGGTCTGTTGACCGATAAACCTTCAACCCACAATATAAATGAATATCATACCTTCCCCATGCACAATGTGGGATATTTTCCCACAAAGGAAAATGAAATGCGCTTGGGGAGGCTCAAACTTGGGGTGACCGATAAAAATATAAAGAGCTTTTCCATTACGCATGGTGGTTGTAACCAATATAAAATGGGTCGGGTTGTATTTGAAGACCACTTAACAGTAGACTGTAATTTTAAAAAAAAGATTAATGTGAAACTAGGAGGAGAATTTTGCAAAAATTCTGAAAGAGACTGGGAATATTTTTACAAGAGAAACACATTAAGAAGGTCAAAATCATATAATACTTTTGTAAGTGTTATTTTTGTATGATTTTAATAGATCAGTCCCTTTAATTGGACCCAGAGACATAGGCCATAAGCATTGAACTCCGTTATCACGTATGGTGTTGAAATTATTGTCAAATGTTTCTGGTTATTTCTCTGATTTACAGAGTGCTCGCAGTTTTTTAATTTCAATTAAAAATACAAGAAGCCATAATATCAATTTTAATCCAAAAAATCATCGTTTAAAGTAAAATTTTGGATGAGTGTTGCAATTTTTCTTATGATTTTGGATCACTTGTAATCATATATTGGTTTAATGCATAAAAAATGATCATCTTCTTTGTCTCTTTGACTTCTATGCTGACTCAAATCTTGCAAGATTCATTTTCTTTAAGGAGGCATGATTTTTTACCACGTGAGTCGTTATTCTGTGTTCCATTGTCATTGATATGCTTACCAGATGTGAAACATGTAGTTTCACCTAACATGCTTGACGTGCTAACCAATATTCCTTTGCTAAGAGCATTTAGCTCAATAATTGATTCAAGGCTTACACCTAATAATATTGAAGTTATAATATTCTACATCTACCCCATTAGATGTAATGGAATGAAAACGATAACATGAAATTAGGGTTCCGCACCTAATCTAATCTAATATAATAATGCATGCTTATAATTCAAGATTAGAACAAAAAATCCTAAATTATGATACTCTTGATTTTACCAACAATATACCAACTAGGATTTCATGAAGTACAACTAGGGTTAAAGAGAAGAACTAAAACACATAGGTAGAAGGTATGAAAGAGTACTTTGATTTTATGCAAGATTAGATTATGTTGTCATCAATCCACTCATGAACTATCTGGATATAGAAAGATACATGGGATGGTTTCATGGGATTCTTGTTGTTTTTTGGCACTTAATTTGTTTTCTAGGGCTAGAAACTTGTCCCTTGGGACTATGCCTTTGATATGTTATTGTAAAACTATTTTTTTTGTGTCTAAGGATATGGTATCTAGGTATGGAAACTTATGAGGTTTTATCTATGATGAGATATGGCTTCTCCTTAGCTTGACATTTTACTCCTATGATTGAGACCTGAAAAAGGTTCAGTAAATTGATTTGGACTACCTCACCACACCCCCACTGATATGATGAGTAATGACCTAGATGCAACTTCTCAATTATTCTCCAAGGAGAATATATTCAAGTTATTTATTGTTTTGAGTATGTTATTGAGCTAAAATGAACTTAAAATCCTTTTATGAACTCATATAAATCTTGTTGCCTTCTCTATGGATTTTTTTTTTCCATTTTCAACTAAATCTTCCAAGTGTCAAAGCCTCATTTCTCACTTACTAATTGATTTACATGTTCTTATCTCTATTGTAAGGATTTATTGGTTTAATACATACAAAATAATCAACTTCTCAATCTCTTTGACTTCCATGTTGAATTGAATCCACGGGAGCTTCATTAGCTAGGAAATATCTTAGCACGTTCAAGTTCATATTGATGTAATTAATGTTGATAAAATCAAATTCAATATACTGGTAGACATTAGGAGGTGAAAGAGTTTTATTTATCGATATTTTTATTAGGTATTGGGGGTAGGTTAGAGAGGTGTTTTAGAGGAGAGGCTAGGTTTTTATTAATATAAATCTAAAGCATTTGAACCCTAGTTTTTAAGACCAAATACCTTAGAATTACAAAAGGATTGATGTTATAAAATAAAAATGTAATCTCTTAATAAATAAGGAAATCTCAATTATGAGATTCTTAACCAAGAAATAATAAGATTTTAGAAAAATAGAATTAAGTATGATTTTCAACACAAATGATATTATTTCACCATCTTAAATATTTGAAGAACTCTTGATAAATGATTAAATCTTAACATTAAGGTAATATGTAATAGGTCTTCAATGACTTCAAATTCTCTTTTTAAAGAAAATTAGTATTAAGAAAATAATAATTGAATGGGAAACATGGTATATTATCTATTTGATACATTATGGTAGAAACAAATAGGGGCAAATAAAATTGTAATGGAAAAATGGGCAAGCAAGGTATATGATAAAATAAGAGGTGTTTTCATTCTAATAATATAATGGGAAGGAGAATTATCAATTAAATAATTACAGTTAAAATATAACATTAAGGGTATTCTTTAATACCCTTGTGATTAACTAAAAATATGAATTTTGAAATATATATTCTAATTTAATCTAAATAGGTATAGAAATGTATTAAATGATGTAAACTGAAATATTGATGCTAAATGATTTTAATTGATATTTGAATGAAATGAAATGATGAAAATGAGAGGGATAAGGTACTAACCTGAAAGTGAATTACCTCACTGTGTGTTGGACTTGAACATGATGATGTGCAGAATGGACAGAATGTGAAGGTGCTACCTTGGAAATCGCAGTAGTTGAAGATCTAGCTAGAGTGGGGAGCATGTGGGCACCCTGGTCTATAATCTGGGTGCTATGGTCTATAGAAAATCTCAGGATCTGAATCTGATAGTGTCGCTAGGTATTCGACAATGTCTTTATATTTTTCACATAGTTGTCGTAATATGTTTTCTTCTATCACCGTGAATCTGATATGAAAATCTACCTATAAAACCCATATAAAGCATCAAATCCTTAAAAAATAAAGATGCATATAAAGGGGTTGGAATGACCTTACCTACCAAAATGGTGGACTTACAACTAAGCATTGCACTACATTCTAGAACCAATGTATTTCTGTGTGCTTATGTGTGCAATTATGTTCCTAGGGTTCCCTAATGCCAATAATGTAGAAGTAGGGGGAAGTAAATAGATGTAAAAATGCAAATGGTGGATGGAATAAAATGAATATAACCCTTTACCCCTTACGCTTTTGTGATGAATATGTAAATGATGCCCAAATGTAGTCCTTTGCATTAGTAAATAGCTAGCTCTTGATAGTAGATAGTCCGTCCATAAAATAGTGAGTATGTTATGTTTATATAGGGATATCTTGTTCAAATTTTGACACTAATGACCCAAAATGTCTGACTGATGCATAGGGGAATGAGAGGGAAAATGATAAATACCAACCTCAAATAAGTAAATTAGACCCAAGTGTTACAGGGACTAGGGAACCTAAAATTATAGATCAGGGGGCCCATGGGTGCCCCAGTACTATCCTAGGTGCCCTAGTCAAAGACTAGAGAAGATAAATGACTAAAAACAACACCAAATACTCCTTGAAAGATGACTAGAAGTGTGTAAACAACTAACGACTATGAAATATAAATGATGATGAGGACCGACTAGTTGACGGTAGGACTAGGGGATGGGTCATTAGTGAATACTTTTATTACGTGAGATCCATATATAAAATAACATATTTGGTGGTATAAATGTAATAGTAAGTGTGTGATTTTGTGATTACATTTTCCTCCACTTTATGTTAGTGAGCAAAAATACAGGTAACATAAAGTAGATAGAGATGCGTACCTGAGAAAATTTAGAGAAGCCCATGCTATAGTAGAACATGCAACTGTGTAGTAAAAGTGTACTGAAAGAACCATGTAGCGTGTTGAATCATGGATCAACATGTTGATCCATGTAATGTAGTAGAAAGCGTAATGTCATGATGAAGTGCAATAAATGAGAGTGATGAAAAAAATGTAAGATGATTTATGATTTCAAAAGTGTATAATGCCAATAAGATGGGGAAGGGAGAGATCAATTCCCAACCCAAATGCACGTATATGAATAAACAACTAGAAGATTTTGGCATCTTATTGCTAGAAGAAGAGTGTAGGGAGAAAAGTGTGTTATTATCCAATCTCTAACTACATCCTCAATATCTATCCATTGTAGATGCACTCAAATCAAAGATTTGTGGTTTCTGGATCCAAGAAAATATGATCAAACAGTTGACCCATATAGGAGTGGTATAGGAAAGGAAATCTTTCCCCCACTCCATGGGTGTCACTACAATGTGATAGATTCCAAGTTAGGCCATCGAGAAGAAAATGCTAATTGTATGATGGCTTCTAAGTTATTTCATCTAGAAGTAAGCACAGAATGATATATGATGGCTTTCAAGTTAGGTCATATGGAAGTAAGGACAAAATTTACAATAACTTCCCAAGTTAGATTATATGGGAAAATTGATGGTTGTAATCTCCCAAGTTAGGTCATCTAGGAGGACGATTGTGTTGAATTTTATTAATTGATTGGTGTGATTTTGATTGTTATAGGTTTTGAATGGTTGATTGATTGACTGATTTTCTTAGTTACTCATAGAGATATTTTACGCTAGTTGCCCCTAGGCTAGGTCATTAGGGGAAATTGATAGAAGTTGTTGAAATATCACTTAAAAAATATTTTTAATCATTTTTTTCCCTCAAGTTAGGTCATTAGGGAAAAGTGATGAAACATCACATAATAAAATTGTATGTTTGTTGCCCCCCATATTAGGTCATTAAGGGGAATTAATGGTGAAGTGTCGCGTAATGAACTAGTAAATGTTTTGTAATTTATTGCATGGATAGTGTTTTAAATGCATGGTGATATAAGGGGAATTATAGGGTCACCACAATGATATTACCATCTTTCGATCAAAGGGGAAGTGATGATAAGAACGAATGCTAAGCCAAAAATAAGCCTGAGATAGATAGAAAATGGTAAAAAAAATCCAAAATGTGTATAAATTGAATGGAAGAAAACATCGAGGAGAGATAACATGTGCAAAATGTGTTCAATACTATGTTAGGTAGAGTTCTAAAAAAAATTCCACAAACAAGCTGTAAATCGAAGCAAAAATGCTCAAGATATGACAAAAACGGTGTTGTGTGTATTAGTAGTGCTGATAAACATGAAATAATGACTATAGTAAAGTAGGTGGTGAAAAAGTAACTATAAGTAGTAAAGTGAAAAAGTGTTTCGTCACCCTCATTTGTTATGTATAAGATTCCAAGAGTGAACATGAACTGAGTGAAAATTTCACAAGTGAGAGCATCGCGTCATCGTCGATTTGAGAGGGTGGTGACTGTCATAGCATTGCGTACGACTGCTGGAGTTAGTAAGTACATTGTTTTACACAAAATATAGGGCGTAGGTAGTGTTAGGATTGTAGAGATGAATTATTTCACAGTTAGCATGATTTACACTTTTCTAGTTTACTTAGTAACCGACGTCAGTCAGAGGGTAATCAAACACCGGTCACGGTAACCGGCACCGGTCAACATCAAGGTAACTGACGAAGGCTAGGGTAACTGACACCAGTTACTTGTGCGTGAAATTTTATATTTAACTCATGGGAATTAGATCTAACTTTTTTATAAATTTGATCTAAAGTTTATAAATGCATAGCTAAGGTGCCTTAAGTTTGTGTAAGTTTATATAAGCTAAAAAACTAGGGTTAGAACATAAGGATAGAGGAAGAATGTTAATTATCCTTGGTTGAAGATGAAGAAGAAGAAAAAGAAAGAAAAGGTTACATGAAGACAAAGTTTCAATGGAGAGAAGATGGACAGAAGGAAATAACAGAGTACATCTGAATGGTGAGAAGGTGGTTATGTCCTCTTTTATATTTCCTTTGTATTGTCTTATCTCAATGCAATGACTTGCATAGTATGCAAAACACATGGTATTTCATCTTGTAGATTCACATGTTGTTATGAGATATGGTATTGTAGATCCATAGGTTGTTGTGAGATCTTGTATTCATAGATCCATGGGATCATGTTGTATTGATGATCCATATAGCTCTATATATTGTAGAGGAGGTTGTCTTCATGTTTGCATAGGTTAATGCAGTGATGGAGAGAAAGACTTACTTTTTGGTACACAGTCATAGTTACACATTGTTAGACCCATGTGAGAGGTCTGTTTGCAGATCCAAAGAGAACTTGGTAGCATTTTAGAGATGCAATAGTTCCTGGTTATGTGAGATCTATGCTGGTGGTTTAGAGGCACGGTTGTAGTGCATTCATGTAGATCTACGTAGAGATTTGGAGGAGAGGAGATACTCTTGGAGAGATGAATTGTACTCTTGTATTGAAGAGATGGTTTGTAATATTGTTATATTATATATATATAGATCTCTATATTTGGTAGACGCAGACCCAGCATTAGGTGAACCATTGTACATGATATGTTATGTGTGTGTAATTTGTTTGATTTGAATTATTCTAGTTTATAATTCCACTGTTGTAGATTTTGGGGAATTGTTTAGATCTTGTGTGCATGATTCGATTTGTTATTGAATCATAACACTATTCTGTAGTCCCAAATTCCCAATAACTAGTATCAGAGCCTAGTTTTTTATCTTATATGATACCAACAATTGGTATCAGAGATTGGTTATTTCAAAGCAACGTATTTCTTCAGTATATTATTAGTGGTTTATTGACATGCGTATGAGAGAAGGGTTTGTTTTTCCTGATGTGAAAATTGTAGAATATATTTAAATCTCAAGTGGAAGCTAGAAATGTGTGATTTCTGGAGAATATAGTTACTGGCAAAGTTGGTTAGGTGGTAACCGACATTAGCAAGGTCATCATGGTCGGTCATAGGGTGACCGTGGTTGGTTATTGGGAAACTTGGTTTTAAACATAAAATCACAGATATGAAGATTTTTATAAGATGCAGTGAATGTATCTTGTTTACTGAGGTGTCTCTGGTTCTTGGAGGAACAAGCATGATTTTCAGATTACAGATCCGATATATAGAGGTATGGCTTTGTTACCTTGGTATTGTAGTGCTTGCATTATTTTTCTTGCACATGCATGTTTGGGATTGTAGATCTGAGTATAGAGGATCATTTATGCATCCTTTGGTGCAGTTAGATGCATCGGCTTCATTAGAGAAGTAGAATATAATAGAACACAATGAAAACAAGGTTTCCATTAGAGAATCATGTTCCCTAGTTGAAGATACAGTTGAGTATCTTAGTGTTGGTAAGGTGATGTATTTCATCTTTTTGCAGTTTTATTGCATGTATTATTGTTGTTAAGTTTTTGTGAAAGATTTGGGTGCTTCTTGAAATGATTGACTCAACATAACTATCGGATTTGGTCGGAGTAGGCACTTGGTTTGGTAACCTATGCCAATTTGTGGCATTGTGTTTTTTCTAGCAGCACTGACGTCAGTCAGGGAACCGACATTGGTCATAAAGAGTAACCGGTACCAGTCAGTGAACCATGGTTGGTCTTTGTGACAATGATTTTACACAGGATTTCTTACAATAGGAGAGGACATGGATGGTTCAGTGTCCTATTTTAGAGGATTAAGTTTCTTGCACAATGTGTACAGATAAAAATAGTTCAAATCACTTCAATGTTTGGATCAGAAAGAGGACACAGTTGGTTCGGTTAGTCCAGTGAGACTTAGAGTTAGGTATCTCTATATGATTCATGTTTTATTTCTTTTATTTGGAGTAACTAATATTATGTTTGGATTGTGTGCACAAATAAAATTTACACAATGGATATTTGGTGAGCTTGACTTTTATTTCTAGGATATGTTGGAATATTGAGGACAAGGATATCTAGTTTAAGGATGGGATCCTCAATGAAAAGTCATGTTTAGACACATTTGAAGTAACGAAATATGTTGAGTACATAGGATGTACAGAAGTTGATTCACCTACTTTACAATAAGTCTAAACTTCTGTGATGTAGAAGTATTCTTTGATAAGAAGGGAATCCGCTTATATTTTCTTTCATCTATTTTATTTCTCACTGTCATATATAGCTTTTGATCTTGGTGATGTAGCTTTTAATTTCCCCCACCTTTCTAAGATTCTAGAAGTGTAGTTAACTAGGGTAGTCAAAGTGGAGTCTAAGTGAAGTTTGATCAAGTGATAGATGACTAGGATGTGCACACACTTAATTAATTATTTATTTAATTAATAAATAATAATTAATTTAGCCAAAGGGGGTACAAAGGGTACATGGGATTAATTTATTTAATCCAAAGGGGTACAATGTGTACTAATTAATCAATTTAATTAATTAATTACAAATGGGTGAATAACAGGGTGTATTAGCATAATACTGGGAACAAGTGGAAACATGAATGTGAATTTGGGGTGTCTACATTTTCTCCCTATTTAAAATGCTATTGCAAATTAATAGTGTTTTAAAGATAATAGACACATGCAGATCAATGAGCAGAAAATTGTGAAGCATTGGGATGCCCCAACAAACAGAATGGTAGAGAAATGCCCCCTCAAGGGGATGGATGATGCAACAAGGCGGTGGAAAGCTACTTGATAGGAAGAAATCAAGGGATTAAAACAAGGATAGGAAAGGACTATGTTCGTAGCATGAGCGTTATTTGGAGAGTAATTTTTTAGAGCAACCTAATTTGTATTGTTGCACAATAGAGTTGTCACCATGATTATGAAAGAATCAAGATGGTTAACCCAACTATGCATAAAAAACACACACAAAAAAGAAAAGATAAAAAGGAAAACAAACCCAATATACAAATTAGGTGTCGGCATCATGGTTATAAAGGAACCAAGATGTGATCACACTACTTGTAAGTAGTCCAAAAAGAGTAAACATCAACAATGCAACACAAAGTTGAAAAAAAAAATTAGTTATGCCCCTAATGCGTGCCACAATGATGATTAAGTAGATAGAAATGCTCCCAAATGGGAATATGAAAAATTTGGAAGAGAAAATTCAAAGTGACTCCTTATGATACTCTTATTGAATCCATTCTGCAAATGATCAAAGTTGAAATTTCCCTACGTGAAGTTATATCACGAAGCAAAAAAAAATTGTGTGACTTGGCCCAAGCAGAGTTAGCATATCATGCAAAGGGAAGAAAGTGATAGTTGTAATATTGGCACAAGCACTAGAGTAATACATAAGAGTATGATGTTTATCAATATTGTATGGAAATGTTGAATGATTTACTTCAAGGGTTTTCCAATTGTATGATTTCCGTGATAAGTGAATGTTTTTTCGAATTTTTGTGATTTTGTTGATTTTTTTTGAAATATTTGATTTTTATTTTGGATTTTCACAAGTTTTGAAATACAAATGCAAACAAAAAATGAAGAAATTCCATGGCTTAAATAAACCAGGAGGAAAACACAACATGTGCAAATGACAAAAAGATATAAAATAAGTAGCAAAAATAAACCAAATATGAACAGGAAAGAACCACACCAAAGTTATATGTGAACTAGGATGTGAATGAATTTCATGCAATTGGTCCATAATCACATTCCAGATACACAGAGTATTGGTTATTTGAACTATAACACATAAGAAACTAAGATAAGAATAGACAATACAAAATTCCATATGTACAAATGTTAAACAAGCAAACAAGCTAGTGAACAAAAACACACCAATGTAAAAATTCTAATAAAGAAGCAAATATATATAGATGTCAAGTTTCCCCCAAGAGAAAGCCAAAGCCAAGTGATGTCCCTATCCAAAGTTACATTGCAAATAGTGGCTTGATTGATTAGAAAATATGATTGGGAACAATCAGGTGAAGAAAATGGTGAATGAAATAGTGATTGCATGTTTCATTGTTTAGTGTCTAAACAATTTTATTTTTTTTTGGGATTTTGAACAATTTTATATTGTTTTTTGTAGCTTTTATTCGAGACATTTTTTTGAATTTTTTTAGTTTTTTTTTGGAATTTTGAACCACACACCAAAGAAAAGGGAAAGGAAATTCCCAATTCAAAACTGACATCCTAAATGGAAGGTGAACAATGGTGGTAGAAAATGGGCAAGACAACCTACCAAGGAGAACATGCGATACACGGCGACACAAAAAGTATACAAGTGGGAAACAAAGTGATATGGAAAAATAGGTGGATGCACTGACATGCCCCCAGTACAAGGGTTAATCTTCAGAGACTTAGGAGTATAACTGTCTTTAGATGAATGGACATTTATAAGATACATTCAACTCTTTGTCCATCCTTGGTAGAAAGTTTGAATGCACCAAATCCAAATTTAGTAGTTATAACATAAGGACACTAACCAATTAGGCTCAAATTTTCCCTGTTTTTCTTATGTTTTTGTTGTGTTATTTTGATTTTAGTTTAGGACCAAATCACCAATTTCAAACTGTTGAGATTTGATCTTGTACGATTATAATTATGACAGTGCAGTCTATTATGATATACCTACATATGGTCTAAGGTGCACAAAGCCATCTCTCATCCAGTAATTCCAGCTCTGCATGAGGCATGTGCACATGGTAATCCTCTTCATGGATGAGATGTTGGAGGGATACACGAAGTGAAGGCAAGCTCAAATTCGATAGGTAATATGACTTTCAGAGCCATATACTAGGTGAAAAAGGAGTAGCTCCTGTAGGTTTACAAAAGGAAGTGCAATAGGTCACATAGGGTATGATATAACTGCGTATGACAATTATGTCTGTGTTTATTGATAGTAGTTGTCCATAATAGACTTGATAGTATTGTTTGATGCTTCGTATTGAGCCATTACATTGTGGATAATAGGGTGTATCCCATTTTAGGTGGATATTATAATTCTTAGCTAAGGCCTTGAGATCCTTATTTCTTGAAAGAACCACCATTGTCAGTGAAAATAGCAACGAAGATGCCAAAACAATAAGATAATATGGTTGAAGATGAATTTAGAAATATTGCACCTAGTAACATTAGTAAGAGGCATATCTTCAACCCACTTGGTGAAATACTTAGTGGCGGTTATAATAAAACGTGTGGCCATCGGAAGATGTGGGCTTTATTTTTCCAATTAAATCAAGTATTCATTTTGAAAAAGGATAAGGTGAAGTAATAGGTTACAAGGCTTATGATGGTGCATGAATGATATTACTGTGTTTTTGGCAAGCCTTGACATTTATTCACAAATTTGCATGCATCTTCCTCCATTGTGGGCCAGTAGTATCCAATGCATAAAATCCTTCTTTATAAGGACTATTCCACTGGTATGGGCACTGACTAATACCTAAATGTACTTCATCTAGCATCTAATTAGATTCATCCTGATTTAGACATCTTAAAAGATTCCCATCATAGCCTCTTTGATACAAGGTGTCAACAAGAAGGGTGTAATGCGCAACGCACGTAGTGTTAAGGCTCTTTTATTATCTGAGTTAAAATTAGGAGGATAGGATTTAGTTTAAATGAAGGTGTATATAGCATGTTACCAAGGATGATCAGGATCTAATAATCTCGTAAACTATGGTAGACTCCGGTAATTCATATGCGGGCACCAAAAGATGTTCAACAAGGAACTCATTGTGAGTTTTATTAGTGTCGAATGAAAGAAGGGAAGCGATAGTTGTCATGGCATCCACTTCTTTTTTTTTGTATGCATGAGGAACTTGTTCAAAATTGATAATATATAAATACCCTCTAAGGATATTAACCATTCTCTTATAAGGTAATAGATTTTTCATCTTTTACCTGATATTCTTCATTAACTTGATTAATGACTAGAAGAGAATCACCAAGAATTATCAATTCTTGCAAGTGCATCATGGGATAGCAAAGCATAAGCCTGCTATCATTACTTCATACTCTGTTATGTTATTTGTGTAATGAAATTTGATACGATAAGATTTAGGTATGAGGTCTCCATCTAGTGTACGTAAGACAATTCCTACTCTAGAACCATGGATATTGCAAGATTCATCAAAGAATATTGTCCATAATGGTGTTGCCTCTATGTACAACAAGTCTTCATTTGGAAATTCAAAATTATAGTGGTTCTGAACTTGGGGTAATGGTGCTATAGCCAATTGATCTGCCAGTGCTTGACCTTTGATAGCCTTTATGATTGACAATTTCAATGTCAAAATCACTAAGTAGAATAATCCAGCTAGACATGCATCATGTTATGATTGGTCTTGAAAGTAAGTACTTAAGAGGATCAACCCATGAAATTATCTTGGTGGTATGATTTAGGAGATAGTGTTGTAGCTTGCTTGAAAGTATAAGCAACTATTAAACAATCCTTTTCAAACTTCTGAGTACTTGGCCTCATGTTCATGGAGAGTTTTGCTCAAGTAATACACATCTTATGTGCCTAAACCTTATCATTGTGTTGTGCCAATAATGCCCCCATGGCATGCTCTATTGCAAATGTATACAACAACATAGGATTATCTTGTATAGGCGGCCTGAGTATCGATGGATATTTCAGGTATTCTTTCAATTTTGCAATGGCATCTTGATAGTCTTGTGTCCATTTAAATTGGACATCCTTTTTAAGAAAACTAGTTGAAATGATGGCACTTATCTACTAATTGGGAGATGAAGATGATGGATAGACTGTATTGTTTCCTGGGAGGCCCCTTAATTGTCAAAGGTTTTGAGGAGGTGAAATATCTATTATAGACTTTGATCTTGGTAAGGTTCCACTTCAATTCCTCTTCGTGAGACAATGAATCCCAGAAGTTTCGCTGAAATGACACCAAAGACACATTTTTTTGGATTAAGGAGAATTTTGTACTCCCTTAACCACTCGAATATACACCTGAGAACTGTTGGATGATCCACCTTAGTCTTTGATTTAGCAAGAATATAATCAACATGATCTTCCATTATGTCATGAAGAAGGTCGTGGAAAATACATTCATGGCACATTGATAAGTTTCACCAGTGTTTTTAAGGCCAAAAGGCATGACCTTGTAATAAAATGTTCCCGCATGGGGTTGTAAAAGCTATTTTATGCTTGTCTTATTCAAAAATTTGAATTTAGTTATACATGAGAAAATCCATCCATAAGGGATAGCATCTCATGTCCCACAGTAGAATCGACAATCATGTAAATATCTAGGAAAAGGTAAATCATCCTTAGGACATGCCTTGTTAATGTCATGAAAATCTATACAAATACAGGATTCTAGGGGTCTTCTTCACAACTGGTACCATATTATATATCCACTATGAGTAATCAATGCACTGTATGAAGCTTGCATCCAATAATTTTTGTAGTTTGGCCTTAACAAGCAATGCAACCTTGGGATGAATTTAACGTAGTTTCTGCTTGACAGGTTTAGCATCTGGGTGCACCACAAGGTGATGAACCACAAGAGAAGGATCAAGATTGGGCATATATTTTATAATACCAAGTGAGTACATCTTGAAACTTGGTTAGAAGTGTTGTGAAGGATTTGATTTCAGTTTCTGATAAACTAGCACCTAGTTATAACAATTTGGGTTGGTCTTTAGTTCCAGTGTTAATGGTTTTCATCTCTTCTACCAACATCTTAGAAGTGTCATTATCTTGAAATTATGTTTGAAGGTTTTTGTAGATTGTCAATGGATATTTCTAGAATCCAAATTTCCTCTCTCTAGTGCATCAAAAAAGGTTTTTACTAGGAGATGCATTCTTTTCTTTCTTTTTCTTGTTCTTTTTTTTCTTCTCGTATAATGCCCCAGAAAGGTTTTCACTATGCGAGACATAATTTGTCTTTTTTCTGTGTTTAATTTATTTTTATTTAGGACTAGAGATTGTAAAGTTCTTCTCTAAACTAAGTGGTAATATCAAGGTTTATATCAAAACCCTTCTTGTGATCCGACAAGGGAAAAGGGTCCCGATCCCCGAGGAACTCCTTGGATGGTCATCATCATTTTGAAAGAGATCCATGGAAATATGACACTGTTGGTCCTGATCAATGAGGGAAGGATAAACAATGTCCAAGGGTTTTGAATGGATAAGTAGTCTAGGAAAATTATAGTTTCGGCTAGGCCTTCGAAGAGGCTATGTGTGAAATTGGTATCAATTTCATAATCTGAGTTCGCATCACTAGATAATACCTCAAATACTATAGGCCTCTTCTCATATGTCTCCTATCCTAGACCATATGTGTAAAGGGTTAGACTTGATATTCATAGGTTCAAGAACACCATGCACCTTTTGGGCTAAGGCCTCTTCCTTTCCAGTTCATGTTTTTCATCATTTTATGGTCCTTGGTGTAATCAGTGAATTTCATAGCATTCTGCCATCCTGTCATCATATAGCCAAGAGTCATCAGAGATTGGAATATGTTCACCTATCCATATACCCATATCAGTCTCCAAATATTTTTTCCAAGATATTAAGTTGGATGTTCTTGTAGAGGAGGAGTTTTAGGATGCCCATAGACTATGAGGAGATAATGGGATTTTTCCAAAAAGTAATGTATTGTCAAGTACAGTACTCACCTAAACCTTAATGACAAAATGTAATGTCTAGGTGATACCTTAAATTTATATGCTTCAGAGGAAGGTACGGAAGCATGAGGGATCAATAGTATATTCTAGGTCAATATGGTTGGTAACAATAGGTAGTTGGGCTAGGTTCGGTTTTGTTATCAATAAATGGACAATAGTTTTCCTTTTTGTACCTTGCTTTCAAAAAACTGTACAGTATTCAAAGGGGTCTGTATCACCACGCAAGGCGAAATATCTATCGTTATGTGGAAAATTTTATGCATAGATGGAAAGTGGAAGGTATAACGGCATGCATCACATGTATCCAAGGTCTACCCAAAAGAAGGTTATATGATGTATCTATGTCAAATACATGACACATAGTGTCAAGGAGATGTGGGACTACTTGTATGGGAAGAGTGATGGTGCCACAGGACTGACGCTCAGTATATATCATAACCATGAATGGTAATGATGTTAGCATCTAAGTCATGTATTGTATGACCAAGGAAATAGAGCATTTTTATAGAACAAATGTTAAGGGCCGCTCCATTGTCGATAAGAACTCTCTTGACTTTATGATCGATAACATAGGCTTTGATGTATAAGGACTTGTTGTTAATCAAATTCAGGTTCAACATATCTTGAGGGCCAAAAGATAGGATAGGAGTTTCAGGCATAAGGTTCACGATCATAGCCTGAAACTATTGAACATTGAGAGTATGAGGAACACGCGATTCATTTAGAGCATGAGTGAGAATATATTGAAATCTAGGTGAATCTTTTAGTAGTGCCATGAGATAGATATGTGTTGATGTGGTTGCTAATTTTTTGATAAAGTCATACTAACATGGAGTGGAAGATTTGGCATTAGAATTTGACTTTGGATTTGAAGGAGAAGTTGGTTTGGACGTTTGAGGTTATACAGAAGACGTAGAAGGTTAGTTTTCCACAGGAACCCATATCTTCCATTGGTCATGTGGTCATGGCATTACTCGAAGGTGTGAATTTAATGCTCGCCATTGTAGATGGTACTTCCTCAATAAATGAGATAATTGAACTAAAATCAGCGTTATTCGCAAAGAAGGATGTTTGTCAACATTTTTATTAGTCACCACCATGTTTGGGAAATGGGTTTGAGAACACCTTAAGATTGTTCATTGGGTGTCTTATTTTTTGATGATTCTTCAACAGTGATATCACCACTATCGATGAGATCTTGGACAAAGTGACGTAAGTGAAAGCATCGATTAGTCAGGTGGTCATCAATGCGATAAAAATCACAATACGTATCAGCCTTGTACCAAGTAGGCTTGGGTTCTCCCTCAATGCAAGGTTTGGTGATGGGAAAAGTAACCATGTTTTCATTAACGAGTTTTTTTAAGGACAATTGATAGAGGTTCTCCTGAAAGGAGTGAAATGACGTCGTTTAGAATCAGGAGAGGATAAAACCTCTTTTCTAGAAACAACAAGAGGTTGTTTACCTTTGTTTAGTCTAGTCTCAGTGTTTTTGGACGTTGTGGACATTGTGGTTTTCTGTAATACCATCATTGACCATATTACAATTGTGATTAACATGTTTAGATTTGTCTTGGTGAGAGCTATTAGAATGGTTACTATGTTTCCCATTATCTTTTGAATGAGGTTTAATCAAACCTTTTGCAATAAGGGATTTTCAATATGTGATCCTTTCTCAATAACTTCTTCGAAAGTATTAAGGCAATGCATTTACATGTGAAAGGATAGCTCACTGTTGAGATTGGGTACAAAGATGCTCATGAGCTGTTTCTTAGGCATGGAGCATGGGAAACGAATAGCAATCCCATGCCATCTTTGTAGGAATTGGGTGAAGGTTTCAGTTTGTTTATTTGTTTGGCATTACAGAAGTCTATCATTGTAATTTCAGACTCTATGTTGAATGAAAAATGTTTTATGAACTTCTCTAAGAGGTCCGCAAAATTTTACACAGATCCCTTGGGGAGAAGTAGGAACCAGTCCAAGGATTTTCTTCCTAGAATTCATGGAAAAGGACACATTAAGAAGACATCACTATAGGCCACCTCTTGGAAAGACATATAAAACTCCCTGATATGCTCTCTAGGGTCACTCTTGCCCCTATATTTGTCAAAGATGGGCATATCAAAAGTATTTTGGAAAAGGAACACACAAAATGTCCTTATCGAATGGGTAAGGACACATTTCTTCAAATCTGAATTGTTTTCCTTAATGTTTCATACTAGAGATGGTATCCTTCATCATTTTCCATTCTTAGGAAAATGGTGAGTTGTTTTGTAAGAAAGATAAGGATCCATCACTTGTAGAGTTATTGTTATCTTTTGTGTGCATGGTATGACTCTAAATGAAGCATCACTAGATTTCTTTGGTGCCTCCTTGTCATGGGATTCATTGGTGACTTTGGAATTTAAAATAGCAAGTTGTTTAGCCATGTAATTAATTTGATTCATGAGGGATTGAGTAGGATCAATGGCCGAATCAGTTGATTTTCCTTTGTTCCTTTCGTCATATTTTTCTTTGTTTAATTCATTACCTTTAGGATTGTTGCAAGGTGGACTTGTTTCGATCATCATTATTCATGTGACTAGGTCCTACCTCATCATCATTATTTTTTAAAATGAAAGGTTCACCCTTGTTAGGTGGTGGTTTTCCAAGTAATGTTTGTAAACTAGCTTCATCAAAGTCAGAGGGTAATTTTTCTCCCATCTCAAGAAGACTGAAGAAAAAATTGGTCTTTATTAATACGTAAAATATTTTCAATGTGAGATTGTTATTCAAGTGAGATGTCATTCTGATCATCCTAAGAGTTTTTGGTCATTATCACTATCAAAATTTCCAAAAGGATTTCATTCGCCCCTTCCAAATGGAACTATAATCTCGGTGTCATGTTCCCACCATTTTTAAAAGAGGGAGGGAGAAAAAGAGATATATGAAAGATAAATCAACCTGCAAAAAAGTGAATGCGATGATAGAAGAGAGGTGTGTGATTAAGTTTGATAATAACTTGTCCCTTAACAAAGTGAATGATAAGATGGGAAAGAGGTTTGGAAGGTTATGAGTGACGCAACCTTTAACAAAGTGAATGTCAAGATGGAAGCATGAAAAAGTTTTTGATAAACTCAACCCTTGACAAAGTGAATGCCAAGATGGAAGAGTGGTGTGATGTGATGAAGGTTCTCATCCTATAACAAAGTGAATGCTAGAATGGAGGAGGGTTATAGTGAAAAAAGTATGAATGTGTTCAACCTCTAACAATGTGAATGCTAGAGTGAAGAAGAGAGGATAGATTGATTGCAAAATGCACTCTACCACCTAGCAAAAATGAATGCTAAATGGGAAGAGGGTATGAAAAAAAGGATTCAAATCATATGAGATGTGCTTAACCCTTAACAAGAATTAGTTAAGAATGAAGATGCTAATGAAGAGATAAGACTCAAATACTGATAGTGGAAGCATTGAAAAGAAGATATGATGAAGTGTCTAGAACGCAACAAATATGTTGTCAAGTTAGAGATGTGAAGAAAGAAAATGTATTCAGTTTAACAATGATGTTGTCAAACTAAAGGTCGTAAGAGGATAATAAAGATGAAATGTGATGAAATAAGTTGTGGAAAAATTGAAACACAACACTGATAAGATGTGAGTTGTAAGATGAAATTTCTTGAGCGAGGACATGGATATCCGCAACTCAAGAATTGATGTCGAAAAGAGGATAAAAACTTAAACTTTAGGAAATGTAATCCAAATTTTTGAGTGTTGAATGAAATGGGAGATGAACTTGAGGAGGTGAATACGATAGATAAAAGGATTTGATAATCGTGAAATGGGAAGAATCAAATAAGTGAATAAAAAAAATCCAAATGAGTAAAAGAAGCTCAAATGGAGAAGACAATGAGGATGAAAAGAAGAGAAAATTGAAATAATGAAAAAGAGATGAAAGCTCCGAAAAGGGGAAATTTGAGAGTAAAATGAAGGTTAGTGAATGACTGATGATGAGATGAAAAGAAGACGAGATACATATGAAAACATAATGAAAGTAGAATCAAAACAAGGATCGTTTGGAAAAGGACAAAAAGATAAGAAAAGTGAAATATGAATCCCAAACAAGGATTGTTTGGGAAAAAGTGAGTGTGGAACACTACGAACAAAAAGGAAAAAAAAAAATAAGAAAGTTGAAAAATAAAGAAATTTTTGTTTTGAATGTTTATTTGTGGCCTCTACCTAAGATTGGATTAGACAATGTTTGGATTCTTGGGTGTCTCTCTCAACTAGGTGTTAGCAAAATATCTAAGCAAGCAACGACGCTACTACTAGCTAATGACTTTACTTCACCCCCTTTGAAACCCTAAGACAAATACCTTGCTTAGAATGAATCACACTGGGGTCACCACTACAGATATTCTGTGACTCTAACTCATAAAGGATTTACTAATCAGGTAGGATAAAAAGGTTCCCATTTTTTCATCCACTAGTTCCCTCAAGGTGTGGACTACTTTGGGGTTCCTAGAACCACCTCCTTTTTTGTAGCTTAAGGATTATGCCAAGGGGGTTATGTTCTAGTTAATCGGTCGAGCCATAGCTCTTAACCAAACCTACAAATCAAGTGTTTTGAATGTGGTGTTTTTTTAATCTTTGATTTAGGTGTGGTTTGGTTGAACTCCTTTGGCATAAGCTATAGTTAGTATTTTGTAAGTGTTTTAAACCACCTTGTGAGAGTAGGTCCTACAAACAATGATTAGAAAGTTTTCTGGAATGAGGTAAAAATAAACAAAATGAAATAGAAAAGATGACAGAAGTGAACCCACGTTTCTGATTTCCAAGATCGCTTAAAAAAAACCGTGAGGAAAGAGAATATGTGTGGGTTGGCTTTGATTAAGTGAAATGTTAGTTCCCAAAAAAAAGAAATAAATGACCATGTTCCTGATTCCCAAAATCACTTGAAAAAGTGCATGAGGGAAGAGCATACGCGTGAACGATTTGTATTAGTTTGTAGAAAAAACAAAATAAAATGATAAGTGAGAGGCACACAAAACACATTAGATAGGGTTAATCTAGTTTTTAAAAAATGACTAAACATGGACCAAAAAGGATAAAAAAGAATGACAAATTGCACCGAAACATCCAATAACATTAAGTTAGCAACCTGAACATAGTTATTCCAATCAAAATGAATAAAGAAAATAGTTTAAGTGTAACTTAAACTAAAAAAAATAAATAGTAAATAAATGTAAATAAAATAAATAAGAGAAAAACCTAACCCTAAAAATAAAACTATAGGTATATTAAAAATAAATTAAAAAAACACCTATTGCATTGTATGTTTGTGTGTGTGTATGTAGGTTAGAGTGAAAGCTCGTGAGAGAGGGAAGGGCGAGCAAAGGGAGGGCTCGGTCGTTATGGGAAGGACTCAAGTGAGCTAGGTAGTAGGTCAGTGTGAGAGCCAAGCTAGGCTGGTCGGGGTTGGGAGATTTGGAGGGCTCGGGGATGATGAGCAGTGTGTGATGGGAGAGCTGAGGGCTGCAGGGTAGTAGGGACATGGATGGTTCTGTAGGGAAGGGGAGCTGCGGCGCAATGGGATCATGTTACGATGAGCTATGAGGTAGGGGATGTCGGGGTAGCGGGTTTGCGGGTCAGTCTGGGGAATGGATCTGGGACTAGGGCTCGGGGTCCAAGTAGTGGGCCGAGAAAGGGTCCTAGGTGAGACAGAGGGAGTTGGGGAGGATGGGAAATAAGGAACGGGAGGTGTAGGGGTCAACGGGGATTTGGGTAGGGAATGGGACAAGAGTAGTGGGTGGAGATGGGGATGGGCTCGGGGATGGGGTCTACGAAGGAGCCAAGGGCTTGGGAAGGGCTCAAGGATTGGGGAATTTAGGCTGAATAGGATATAGTGACGTGGAATGGAGTAGGGACTCGAGGTAGGGACTTGGGGTAACTGGATCTATGGGAGGGGTCTATGAGGGCATGTCAAGCACTCGGGTTAGTGAGGTTTTTTGTGGCACTGTTGTGAGAAATAGGGAAGGGGAAGGGTGGGATGGGATTGGCTTGGCTGAGTTGGCCTGAGCTGAGGTAAGGAGGAGGGATAGGGTAATTAGGTTTTGAATTATATTTTTGTTTGTTTTCAGAATTTTTGTTTTTTAAGTTTTTAAATAACTTTGCTTGAAATCTAAATTAGATTTTGTAAAAAGATAACATTTTTTTTTTTTTGAAAAAGGAAAATCTAACAAAAAAAAAGTTTACTTTTTGTTATTAAATAACAAAAAATCTAATTGTATTTTTTTTATGTTACAGGTTGTGCAGGAAGTACAACATATATGTATATACGAAATGAATAAATGGAGAAACTAAAAGGGAAACCATGGTTAGCAGAACCTAAAAAAGTAAAACATCTCCTGCCTACAAAAATTAAATAGTAAACAATGCCATTCCAATTCACCTGTGAAATTTGCACACAAACAAGAAGACTATGGTGAAAAAAATAAAAACATGGGAATAAGAAATAAGACCAAAAATGAAACGAAATGTGATTCAAGTCCCACCCCCGATGGTGAAAAAAAGTAAGCAGAGAAAATTACCAAAATGAAAGATAAAAAAACCATGCAAACCTCTCCAGCAACTTTCTATGCAAACCTCATATAAGGGTCTCCTGTGAAACCTTGTAGAAAGAATGTCAGAAGTGTTTTGTGGGTGCTCTTGAGTGCTCTCCAAGTTTTGAAGGAAAATGCTACAGACACAAGAATTTTAACAGAGTTTTTATACTTGAAAATCATGAGACATTGGAAGGAAAGTAAGATTTTTATTTATAGAAACAGACGGTAGTTCGAATTGGTTACATGGATAAATGAACATGCTAAAAATAACATTATGGGTAGTTGCAATAGTTTTGGGGGCAATAATGAAATTAATCACAAAAAGTTGCATCCGGAAAGGTGGTTGTACGTGCATTTTAATTGTCCCCACCTTTCTAGGATTCTAGAAGTACAGTTAACTAGGGTATTCAAAGTGGAGTTAGATCAAATGGTAGATGACTAAGATGTGCACACACTTAATTAATTATTTATTTAATTAATAAAAAATAATTAATTTAGCCAAATGGGTACAAAGGGTACATGGGATTAATTTAATTAATCCAAAGGGGTACATTGTGTATATTTTATCAATTAATAAATTTAATTAATTAATTACAAATGGGTGAATAACAAGGTGGATTAGCATAATATTGGGGACAAGTGGAAATATGGATGTAAATTTGGGGTGTCTATAACTAGATCACTCTATATTATCGCTTGCACATATTATCATACAAGGTGGGTAGAAGTAACACCTACAAAGGATTGTACAACAACTACATCAGCCAAGTTCTTATGGGAAAATGTTCTTACTAGGTATGGGTGTCTGCTAAGATTGAAAAGTGATAGGGTCACACTCTTTTTGAATGAGACAATCAGGATATTATTGGATGAATTTATGGTTACACACTACAATACTACACCCTATCATCCTCAAGAAAATGGTACTGCTGAGGCCTTGAACAATATATTGAGCCATACCTTGACAAAAAATTGTGATGTTGGAAGGAAATATTGGGATGATAAATTTTCTAGTGTGCTTTGGGTGTATAAAAAAAGCTACAAGAGGTTGAATAAGGCCTCACCCTTTCAATTGGTGTTTGGTGTAGAAGCATTTTTTCCTATGGAATTCATGTTACCTTCTTTGCGTATTACACACGCTAGAGGTCTAGCTGATGAGAAAGCATTAAAAGAAATAATTGATAGGTTAATACAATTGGATGAGAGGCTCACCATAGAATGATGGATTTAGAAGTAGGAAAAGGCTAGACAGAAGGCATGGCATGACCGAGACATCAGGGAAAAGAAGCTTGAGGTTGGAAAAATGGTGCTACTTTATGATTCTAAATTTGTACACCATCCATATAAGCTTAAGGTGTATTGGTTGGGACCATATGTTATCACTCATATACTTGAATCAGGTGCTTTCTAGTTGTTGGTGTTTGATGGAATGCAGTTACCCAGTTACTTTAACGGGAGTAGGCTGAAGCCCTACTATAAATAAGTATTCTTGGTGTTTGTAATAAGACAATATTTCCATTTAGTATAGGTTTCCCTTTTTGTATTTCCTTTAATATATTTCCTTCTTCGTCGTTATGTTTTGTCCATTTAGTTTGGTTTTTTTGTGTAAATAAGTGTGTTTACACACTGGAAGCTAATTACAATCTGAAGTATTTTTATGTGTAAAGGACTACACATACCATTAGTGTGGGGTGGTTGTTATTTATTGTTCACAAATGGGTACACATGAGAACAAACTGTTATAAATGCTATTCAAGTATGGAAAGGAGCTGTTAGAAAGGAGATTGCTTCTAAAGAGGACCATAGATGGAAATGAATGAAGGGATAGTATAACGCAAGGTAAGTAATGGTTGCAGAAACTACTATGGGAGGGTGCAGTAGTGAGGTAGTTCAGTGCATGAAAGTGCGAGGAAGAGAATTCTGTAGCCTAGAGGGTAGGAAGGTGCGCTAGAAGGTTATAGCTGGGGAATGAAATTGTATAACGTGAACATTTTTTAGAAATTTTGAAAATGGTCAATTAATGAGAGGATTTTTGGTAGGTAAAGGAGCAATAAATGCACTAATTTTTTTAAAATCTATATAAGGACATAATGTGGGTTCTTTTTTACCTTTGTAATCACAAGTATTCGACTGAGCTAAGTGCAACTGAGATAGGAAAATTGTATTGAGGTGTAGAGAGTTGTGAAACTAGATGTGGAGAGTAGATTTGTGCATGGAAAGACGTGCGTCCCCATTGGTGAAGGGTTTGAGAAAATATGAAGTGTTGAGAAGGAGCTAGGGCACATGGTTTCAAGATAGGGTTTGAACTTACTCAACACAGAAGACAAAAGGTGGGATTTTTATGATGGCACCAAAGAAAGCACCCGCAACAGGCATAAAAGGAAAGAAAAAGGTGAAAGTTGAGGTTGAAATTACACTTGAGAGAAATTTTTCAGAGATGCAGTATCCAAAAGGAGTAATAGTCAGAGAAGATTGGGATTTCCACATCTACAGATGAAAAGTAAGTGAATACAACCATCGCACCACTGATAACAAGCAAGAGTTGGATGCTTGGCTGAATAAGAAGACCAACAAGCGTACGGTGGAAGATATGCTAGTGTATGATGGCATTGGGGAAAAGTTACTTAAGAACGTAGGAGTTTATCAATGATATGAGCTCCCATATTTTGGAAAATATGAACTTTTATACAAATGGCTTATGAGTAGAGTCCATGAGTACTTATTCTATTTTTCCAGACGGAGGGTTAGGATCATAACAACCCTGATTGTGACATTAACAGGATTGAAGGGCACATGGAAAAACATTGTTAGTGATCTAACTGATAAAGTAATGGTTATAGCCACAAGCAAGGATTTGGGGTATACCAAGTGTTTACGTGGAATGGATATCTACAAATTGAGGAAGTACCCTGTGGTGCAAGAAGCCACGCATCTGCTCACCAAGCTAAATGATCAATAGAGATGGTCGCAGGTAAACACCATATAGATTAATATTGTGAAGAAAATGTCCTAGGGAGAAGTGTATAATTTAGCAGGCTATATTACAGAAACCATTGTTGAGGAAGCACTTGCAGGTGAAAATATAAGTTTTGGTGCCATCCTCGTTTCTCTTGTTTTTGTAGAAATTGGAGTGCCTAATGGGCCAAAGAACAAAATTTGGGAATACCCCATTGAGAAGAATTCCCTCATAGAAAGGTTCGAGAAATATTTATGTGAAGGATCAATGAGTGGCCCAATCAATCAAAGGGAATAAATTTGGTATGACTGACTTTGCATGGTGTTTGAGGATGAATGATGCATTCTAAAGGAACTACCATTTGCTAGTAGGAAAGGCAGTAAATTTTGTGGTGTATCAACATTTTTGCATTGCGCGGTTTACCATGAAGGATGGGACATGGATTCCATAGTGAAAATTGTCCTATGCCTTCATAGTGCACTACTTCTAGGCCTCAGTTCACATATTTACTTATGCGCACCATCTAAAATTCAACACAGACAAGGTAGATTGTGATTTCCATACCCTCAGGAAAACACATGTATATCCAGATCGGTTTTCCTACATTGAGATGCTCATTTCAGACGTCATAAATATGAAGTGAGTAAGTTTGGATATTAGGGAAAGTGCATCCACACTCATATATCTTCAGCTCAAGCCTAGGCTAGAGAATAATAATTATGTGGAGAATGAATTCATGCTCCCAGGGACACCTAAAGGAAAGCATACAATGGAGAATCTGTAAGCTCCAAATCCTGATGTGACCATAAAGATGGACGAGGAGGAAGAGGAACATGAAAATAGAGGAGTCTTGGATCATAGAGGCTAGAGGCAGCCCACAGAAAAAGTGGAGAGTGAGCACGCAGATACTCCACCACAGGTGTAAGAAGGAGAAGAGGACTTGGACATGGATGCAGTCCCTGAAGAGCACTGGTTTAAGAGGGTTTTCAGAAGAACTAGGATCCAAGGTGTGGGAACACCATATCATGTAAGAAGATCACCTAGAGTCTTTCCTCAGAAAGAGAAGGAGAAAGTTGAAGTTGAATGAGGAGGTGGAGGAGTCTTAGGAGAGTGTCCTCGAACCCCAGTGTAATGAGAAGATGTGGAGGAAACCAGAGATGAAGAAATGAAAGAGGAACAGGAAGGGATGAAGAAAGCAGAAGAGACGGTGCAAGAGCAACCTAGCGCACATGTTATTACTCAAGACAAAAAATGGATGACTCCAAACCCTTGGTGCTTAGGTTCCTAAGGGTCCCAGAACAAAGAGAACAAGTGAAGAATATGTTGTACCAAGTATTGGCTATGCTGAGGACACAAGAAAAATTGTTCGTGCTCGGTTTCAGAGCACATTGGGCCTTAAGGAATTGTATGGATGGGAGATGATGGATCCATGCATGGCCACTATGCACACAAGGAACAATTATCTTGTTCCATGCATAGCCATATAGACGAGCCAGATTTCAACATCTGTGAGGAATATTTTGTATCAAGGAGAGTGAAGAAGGCACCTGAAAGCAGACACATGAAATTAAAGCCTACTCTAATGTTTGATGAGTAGGTGAGAAATGCCTTGGTTAAGGTATCTACAAAGGTGGCATGGAGGAACATTGATAAGGCTACCTCCGTTAGAGAACTACTTTAAGATAACAAGGAAAAAATTAAAGAAATTACATGTTTAAAAGGAGAAAATAACCTAGAATAGAAAAAGAATGAGGCCTTCATTAACATGGCAGAAGAAATTGGAGATCATGTTTTGAAAGCAAGACCTCATCTTGAGTCTAAGGTACCTGAGAAGTTTCCTTTGGCTATGCATTATGTGCACACATCGGTTGATTTAGTGTTAGAATATGGGCCAATTCAAATGCCAGCACCAAAAGATCCTAAACAAGAAGCAGAAAGAGAAAGGGCCTCTGTGGTTAGGAAAAATTTAAAATTATGAGGCATTGCTCCAAAGTCTGAAGGATGAACTAAAGAAATATGATCAAGTTTTGAATGCTTGTGTGGCACCAGAAGTAGTGACAAGGACCAAAACTTTGGTTGAAGATAATGACATTCTGAAGGCCATGAAAGATGAGACACTATGATGCACAGAAAGATTGGCACTAGTGAAACAGAAACGCGAAGCCCTTGCAGCAGCTCAAGACCCACATAAGGAGAGAATAGATGAGATTGGGAAGCTCATAGTGTAAAAGATGGATCTTCTAGAGGGAATAATGACTGCTATGGCCAATGTTGTCCAAGTACTACAGAATGAAAAGGAAAAGATTACTTAGGATGATTTGGAAGCCATTGCTACAGACATTCCAGAGAAAACAAGGACCATGCTGGATGACTGACAGACATTGGAGGTTGACATTAAAATAGAATATCCATAGTTGATCATTCTAGTTGAAGAAGAGGGTGTTATAGAGTAAAGTTATATTATTTTGTACAGTGATTATTTATTCTTTATATTCTTTCCATTCTTATTATTTATTATTTGGGAACATCAGAAAGAATCCCCATTTCTAAGATGACATTGTACTTTAGTGTGGGGTAATGTTGAACAGACATAATATTTTGGTAAGGAGAAAACACACAAAGAATGTGCACATGGGAACAAGGCACACTTGAAGGTGCAGAAGGATAGGAAAGGAAACACGCGTGAGGACAAGATGATTTGGGACTTAGCCATTTTCATGGATGCAGGATATTTTTGGGATATAGCGTGTGGAGTAAACATCGAGATGGATAGTTGTGTGACACAAAAATGATATTTTGGGAATGAGAAACTGATAAGCACCATGCATGAGCTTGAGTTAATAATAGGATTATTTCTTCCATTTAACTATAGGATGCCTATTATTAGCGCACTTACATGTATGCATGTTGATGTAAAGGCACATGGTTATTATCAGCATGTGACCTATTTTGGGAAGTGTGTAGGTAGTGAAGGGAAATTCCCCACCCCTATAAGTATGTATAGAACTATGTATTTTAGAAATAATGAATTATTTTAGAGTTATGTTGCTGGATCTGATGCACGCATGACTTATGGTGATGATTTGTAATGTAATAAGATTCTATGTATTACATGGTTTAATGTAATGAAGTATATTAGATGGATAATGGTTTTAAACATGACTGTAATTGGTTATTCTATGGTTAATATTATTAAAGTTATTGTTTAATTCATAATTTTCTAAGATCTATATCCGGTTAGGCACTGTGGAATGTTTATGGTTATTTACAATTTTGAATAAGTTGTATCTTCATCACACTAACATCATGTACAAGCAACTCTAAAGAGGGGCCTGGTACCTTTGCGTGCTTCGGCTGAGTGCTCAACTCAGGCTGGGTGATGTGCATGTGCACCTAGGTTTTATATAGTAGATTTTAGGCTGCATCAAGGTTATGCCTTGGTTTATAAAAAGCTCCATAATCTAATATAAGTCTTCATATATAAAAACTTGTCTTTTTAATTTTTGTATGGGATCTGTATGATTTCCCTTGTTTGCATGGTAGCTTGAATCACTGTTATTGATTCATGGCTCTATAAATCCTTTTTGTAGAAAAAGGTAAATTTGGCATGTCTTATTTTATTTTCCCCACTTAACATTAAGGTGGAGTGTTGGGGTTGATAATGTAAATTGGAATATCATTTAATAGACCATCACTTATGACCCATTATTAAAAGTTTATCTTATAAACTTAGTCAGTATTCATAACTTTAGAAAGAGTGAAATAGCATGAACATTCACCCATCCTATATATAGCATGTTCCCTCACATGATTGGATGATTTCTAAGCTATTTGATCTTAAGACACATGCTCAATTTTTTTTATGTAAGTAAACCAAAATTAGTGATACATTGGTACGCTATTGTTTATTATGAGACCGAGTAGTGAAGTGGAAATGATGGGTTAAAGTTTTGATAAATATTAATATTGATGATGATTTATTAGTGGGGTTTTTTTTACTTCAGGTTTCCCCACTTAAATATAGTTTTCTTTGTCTCTCTTTTATTTCCATTTTTTTACTTTCAGCTATGGATGTTTAACTCTGTAATCTGCAACAAAAATTAAGCTAAGTTTGATGTTTAAATTAACTATGCATCATAATCTATAATAACTATGATTTTATCTATGGATCTATAATGTTTCAATTATATCTTCCCATCATTTTCCTAACACACCATTCAACTCATAAGAATATTGTGTATGCTCCATTACTCTTAAGGACAACATAGAATTCTTGACACATCTAAACTTGACTTGATAAACTGATGGATAACATACCTCAACACAAAACTTCATCCATATAAGCTTATCAATCATCATACTTCAATAAAAAATAATATGACTCCATGAAGCCTAATGGAGGCACCCATACACCTGGATGTATCTAAAAAAGAAAAGCACCCAAGTCCTTATGGGACATAACACTGAGATCTTGAATCAACTTTCTTAACAGATGTGCCTTTGATTTCTTAGAATTTTCTTGATGATATTCTTAAGCAGTCAATATAGATTCTTGAGATTATTTATAAGAAAACAAACCCTTTTAAACATTATACTTGTTAGCCACTTTAGGCTTCTCAATTGTGGTAAAATTTAGTACTTCTTTTTCTTTCTCATCATGATCAAACCTAACACATTCCTTCCTTTTATAGTTTTATTTTCTCCATTTGCAATGTCTTGTAATATGACCAAATTTGTTACATTTGAAATAAGTAATAGGAACCTTACCTTAAAAATATCCATCTCTCCAACTTTTTTTGGGTGGACGTTGATAGAAAAAATTAGAAATATAGACAACTTTATTACATTTGAAACACACAATATCATCCTCACCTTCATTCCTCCATATTTGTCTTTGAGGTTCATGAAAATAATACGTTGTTATGTGGCCTTTCTCATGATAATTGTAACATATGACATTATTTGATTAATCATATATGTTATCCCTCCATGGATGATTATTCCTGAGAGACTTTCTACACTCTCTTTCTCTGTGCTCAAAATCATTACAACTATAAAACATTCATTAAACTTATATAATTCATTAAATTAGGCTACCTAATGAATTTCTTCTGGTATTATTCATCCTTTTTTATATTATAAAGTCCTTAATTTTATTCAACGTGCATTTCTTATTTCTTTGAATTTTCTTTGTAACCCAAATTAGTTTTAACACTAGAGGATCTTTGACTTCCTAGTAGCACATAAAGATTGATTAATCTTTTCTCAAAATTTTCCTAGGTTTTCATCTTAATACAGAACAAATTCAGTTATGCCTTTAGAGACTTCACTTCCTCCTCAATATCCTTGATATATTCAGAATTGAAAATTTCTTCTTTGAAGTACTAACTCAGCTTGCGGGTCTTCTACATTCATATTTTCTACCTTTTCTTCATTTGAAGTAGTCATACCATTTTTTCCTTTTGGAATGTTTCTATCATAAACTTAACTACCACTATAAGGTTTTCTATCTTCATACAAGTATTCCAATTTTTCCCATAGCTCCCTAGCCAAAACACACTCTATGACCATGGAACTTTCACATTCTTCCAAAACACCAAGAATGATATATTTGGTAATTTCTTGCATAGGTTCTGATACCACTGAAGATATGTTTCCAACACACACAACTGGCAGTGATCAAAAAGGGAAAATTTTAAGAAACTGACTTGAAAAAAAGTTATATAAATTGTGGCAAATATGGTCAAAACTAGATTTGTTGGGTTGGTGAATTATCTAAAATTTTCATTCGTGCCATTGGCAAAATATAATATATCTTTTTGAATTAAATTTTAGATGAAGTGGTGAATGAAGGATGATTCATTGGCATGAAGGATATTTATTGCAAAAAATGTATTTTAAGTCCAAATGGAGGTCTACCACATGTTCCCCTGACTGTCACTCTATCTTATCTAACTGTGGACTTGAAACTTTATTAAATTTGTTCATTTAGTGGGCTTGGATTCCATAGAATTACTTTTCCTTTATGATTCCTAGAATCCCGCCATGTCCACCCGATATTTAATTCCAAGCATTGGGGATACTTTTACATACCTTTCTGCTCAGGTGCTCAAAATGGGTGACACTTTGCCGCTCATTATGTTACGAGGCTTATCAAAAGTTTTAGTGGCTTCCTAATCACTTAGTAGAGTCTTTTAAATTTGACAGGTATTATAAAGGTTTAACGACTTCCAATTTAGATATGTATGTGTGTCTATATATATTTATGTATGTATGTATGTATGTATGTATGTGTATATATGTGGAAAATTTAATCAAATTTCAAAAAATTCCTAAACATGTCAGTGAATGAGACCAAATGAACAGGAAGGTTCCATATATTTCTTGGCAATCCAAGAATGTTTTAAAACCTTGACCCATCTATCATGCGGTGATTCAATAAAAAATATATGTTGGGATTGGAGATCTATTGATTATTCACATGGGAAAAATTATTATGTTTAGAATATTTGGGTGAAACGTGGTCACTGCCATGATCATGAAAACAGCCAAATTCATATTCCATAAATCCTACTTTTAGACAAATTACAAATATTATCCACTAAAATTTTCCCTATGATCAAATATTCATCTAATACACCTCAAAAAACTCTTCAAATTCACCTCCTTCTACTTCATTCACTATTGCTCATTCATGGGATGATGTGGACAATTTCCCTTGTACATTATCTCTTCAACACTCATAAAACATTAAAACACTCTCTCAGATCTATCTCGTACTTTTTCCTTCTCACAATGCTCTAGTTGAAAATGAACAAATAAAATGTTCTTATATGTATGACTCAAGATCAAAACATGCCTAGGTCATCCATGAACCTTTAATTTTTTTCACACTATCTCAAAAACATAACCACACACTCATATAAATCATCATGAAATACCCATATGGGTTGTCAATGCATCAAGACAACCACAAGCTCTCACTAGCCCAAAACGACCAAGAACACCATCATGAGAACACCAAGGACTCCAAAATCTAACTGTAGATATGTCATGCCTCAAAAGGCTTCACACATGTTAAACACAACATATCAACATCCTCAATTAGCTCACAAGACTTTGCACCATCCATTCTTCTCACTTCACCACTTAGTAGGATTGTTTCTTACTCAAACCAAGTACTTCTAGGAACCATTCTTCAAAAATGGAGTCCAAGATCACACTAGAACAACTCAACTATGTCATGTAACAAATCATTATAAATTTAATGACATGGATAACACTTATAAGAAAGTTATACATCATGAAACAACCAATAAAGAAAATGGAACAACTTCTCCTCTTCAAAAAATTAAACTTCCCTGGAACCAATTTTGGAGATGAGACATTTTTACACCATTGTTGTCACTTTCAAGATTTATAAATACATGGAATAGATTAAAAATTAATCCCTCCTAACTCTCAAATATATAGTAATCATAAACTAATCCAATATATTATTCTTTCAAACTAGACCCCTGTTGTCCTGAACCAATCAAACTAAGTCATCTTGTGACCTCAAACATACCACCTCATCTAACTTCTAGAGCTCAAAAATGCATCCAACACATCAGATGAGATATCTAAAAAACCTCCAAGCTCATCAAACTTCATCACCATATACAAAAGTTCTTAAGCACTTCTATTCACCAAGAGTGCAAAAATTTCCCTTTTGACCCAAAAACCAGTCAACATGTTTTGACCTATGTGGGTCATCAAATCACCTCAAAAATATTTAAAATCACTCCAAACATGTAGGATAACTCCCATATATTTGAGAACACTAAATTAGTCATATGTTCTAATGGAAAACTTGATATTAAAACGTTCTTTTATAAAAACAAGGGATTTGTGTGGGATCCACCAAGTGTCGTGATCTGAAACTATTATTATCAATAAAAAACAACACCCTCTGATTTGCATGAATGTATGTATAAGCAATCAATGATTTTGAGTAACATGGGATTATCTCTCAAGTTGTGGCACTTATTAATTAGAGATAAACCTCTAGAGAAGGTTGGTTCCTCTATCTAATCCCTAATGTTAAACTACTCCTAAGGAAGGAAATGCAACTGATGAGGCCGTAAATTGGCTATAAATTACTATTATTTTTTCCTTCCAAGTTACCTTTGAAAGTGGATTTAAATGTAATATTGGAACTTATAGTTTTCTTGAGATAAAATATAGGATATATATCTCATTCATTCTTTAGAAGTCTTTTGTTATCTATTTTGTTGACTAATCCTATTGATTATTTAGGAAAGATGTAAATTCTTATGTATGCAAGCCATAAAGAAAAGATAATGCTAGTTCTAGGAAAAGTGTAATTGATCATGAATAGTATATCTAAACTAAAATATGATTTCATATCGAGATTCCTCTGAGAAAATTATGTAAGTTCAAAAAAAGAATCATCTCAATCCGAGATTATGTGCAAAAGTTATAGTTGTTTTTAGTTAGCTCTGGAATAATTGGAGTTAGCTATGAAATGAAAGTTTTAGTTGTGAAAGTTGCAGTTCTAATTTCGGAATACTACGGAATGACAACTTTAGTTCCAGAACTTGCATCAACGAAATGACAGTTTTACTTTCAAAACTTACATAAAATTAGGAATTGTGAATAATCAAATAATCCAATGGGAAATATGAGAGAGGTTTTTTTTCATAGAAATGTGTTTAACAAAAACCTCATTCAAACTTGCTACAATTTTTACCAATAAAGAGAAATATAATTTTTAGTGAGATGCAATCCAAGGAAAAAGTGTATCAAACGAGCACTAAAAGTTCCACAAACAGAAACAGAAAAGTAAAATGGAAAATATGAGATAGGTTTTCGTTCATAGAAATGTTTTTAACAAAAACATCATTTATATTTACTAAAATTTTTACCAATAAAGAGAAATTTTAACAATCAGAAAAAACAAAATCAAATGAAAAATACGGGAGAGGTATTTGGTTAAAGTAATTTTTTGAGGAAAAAACTCCTTCCAATAAATTAGGATAATAAAATCATTGTGATTCTTGTTATCATAAAGCAAGGAGAAGATCTGGGAGAAAATCTTCCTAAAATAGCGAGATAAGGACTTTAACTCCAATAATATATCTCTCTCCATATTTTATGGAGATGGATATCTTAGTTGTTAGGATTGGAATAAATGTAAGATCATATTTTATTTCCCAAAATAAGGAGTTGGTTGGATCCATGAATTATATATGTAATGTGATGCCCACTAAAACAACCCACTTGAGACCCAAGAAACAACCTAGGGTTAGTTAGGGAAAAATATGGAATAATTTTTTATTATTTAGAAGAGTCTACAACCATGCTATAAGACAACAGATGTCACTAGCAAGTTCCAGAGCAATTCTAATTTACTAGAACATAATTTCCTTTTATTAACAATTATCAGAGGTGACAAGGTCCAAATTTAAGGGTTAGAAGGTTCAATTAGGTTCAGGGGGTAATTTATTACCATATCCACTCTCTAGCAGGCTTAGAGTTTCAACTTGATTTTTCTCAAAGTTAACGCATTCAAAATTTCCATAAATCATTCCCATTGGATAGGGAATTTTCTCACCTTTCCAATGAAAAAAAAAAGTCCTCCTAACTCCTTATAAAACTTAAGTTATGCGTTGGTGGGCCTTGGGGTGAAAATTTTCCCCCAAGAGTAGGCCTGCTGGGGCCCAGGGATGAAAAATTGCCCAAAAGGGTGAGTTGGCGGGTCATGGGGGAGACTTTGCAAATTTTTCCTGCATGAGGGGGGGGGGGGTGGTGGAATTCAATTTGTACCCGCACCCCCGCGGGGTCCACACAGGGACACATGACGCCCAACAAGCCTAAAGCGGGGGAGAAAATGAGGGAAGGGCGGGGCGGCGAAGAAGTTTAGGAGATTTTGCGAGAAAGGAGAGGGGAAAAGGGTTGGGTTGGATGCACATGCCCATGTGTCCACGGAAGACCTTTCTTCAAGGAAAGGGTGGGAGTGCCAGGGCCACAGAGGTTTTCCCAAAAAATTTCCAAAAACAAAAATTTCTCAAAAGAGAAAGTTTCAAGAGTTCCACCCCTACACTTTTCCCACGTGGCAGTACCCGATTATATGTAGGATTGTGGGCCGGTGGAGGAAAATTTTAAAAAATTTCCAAAAGAATTTTTCTAAGTTTGTAAGGGAAAATTTTGGGTTGCAGGCCCGCTAAGGAAAATTTTCTCAAATTTTTCTGCCAAGGAAAACTTTAGAGGGCCATACCTTTTTGATAGAAAGCTCAGTTTTGGGAAAACAAAAACTTTCTGGAAAGATCTCAATGCCCTCTTTGCACAAGAATCATTAATTTTATATTTTCATGAATTTTAAGGGGTCAATTTTAAGAAAACGTTTTGCAGGAGTTTTAAAAGAAAAACTGGTAAATTTGAACTTATAAATTTTGTTCAATTTGATTTTCTCCTTCGCTCAACATGCCAAACAGACATGGAGAATTATTCTAAGAAGGATTTATTATGTTTAGGAAGGTAATTTTACTTGATTGATTTCAATTTGAATTTTTCCAACATTTGACAGAAAAAAGACTACAAAATAACTGTGAAAGGTTTGGGCCTAATTTTGCAATGTTTTAAATTATTTCCTTAAGTTTTTTTTTGTCAAAATGAGTTCATTAATATATAGCATGCTAAATTTTAATGTTTTAATGTTGATTATTATCTGACAGAAAAAAGACTACAAAATAACTGTGAAAGGTTTGGGCCTAATTTTGCAATGTTTTAAATTATTTCCTTAAGTTTTTTTTTGTCAAAAATGAGTTCATTAATATTATAGCATGCTAAATTTTAATGTTTTAATGTTGATTATTATCTGCAGGTTCGAACTGTACATTTTAGAGAAGTATTTGCTAGTTTTAAAATTTAAAACAGAGATCAATTTTCTAAAGGATCTAGTTATCATTTTTTTCATCTTCCAAATGTGAAAAATCATTTCTCTTCTAGTCTAATACATTTAGTTGTTTTAAACAAACCATTTGAGACCAAAATGCAATACTGAATTCAATTTTACACCTTTCGAAAAGAGACAAAAATACTGTATTATTCTCACACACATTTCTTCCTTTCAAACAAAGATTCAATTTAACAATTTAACAATGTAATTTTGGAAAATCGTATCATTCATTCATTGATTTCCAAATGAAATTTTACAAATCCTTTCATATGTATATATATATTCAAAATACAGCATACAGAATACATGTCCTTCTTTTCTAATAACAGAATTGAATATAGAGCATAAGTTTTTTTTTTCATTTCAAATTACAGCTTTCTTAACCAAATAGAAACATCTTTTCTTCACAAAATATATTACAATTTCATCCACTTCAAAGTGGGAAAGGTTTACAAAAGAATTCTCTTAAGGGACTATCAAAAATGTCTTCTTTTCTTAACTCTAGGACAATAACATGCATTCTTCACATTCTTCCAATTTGATCACAACAAAGGTAGGGGAAAGGATACGCTCTCCACCCAACCAAGACATCCAATAAAAAATGAGAATCCGTCCTTCTTCATTGGCCCCTGAGCCCCAACCAAAATGCAATAGAAGGTGTGATTCAACTCATGGAAACAATAGGCTTTCACAAAACATAAACACAACATTATTTCAACATGCACAGTTCAAATTAAAACACAGTACAAACAAAACAACAATTTACAACTGCATTGAAACATTAAGACAGAACTCAAGCTTTGTCATGCAATCCAAAGGAGCAAGAACTATGGGGGAAGATACTTATGCCTCCTAATGGGAATTGGGTATCCACCTGTACCAAACTGTCAATATAAATCATCACACATATCCTTATGCCCCCCCACAAGTAAGAAATGCAAGATATTTCTTTTCCATGGTGGATCCCAAACCCAAACTCCATCCATAAAAATTTTGATGCCACTGGCATTCCCTTATGCCCCCCCACATGGATTCCCCATAGCCTTATCCTACACCATTCCTATGGAAGTCTACCCAAATAGCCAATAAACACTCAGAACATTCACCATTCAAAAAAACACAAAAATAAATAACAACCTAAAAGAAGATCTAATCTCCTACCTCTCCATGGTAGATTTTGTTCCAACACATCAAGCTTTCAATGTCAAATACAGTCCCAAAAATAGAAATCTCTATCCTAATGCAATCAATCCAAACAGCCAAGCACAAACATGTAATAGTCTTCCCAAAAGTTCCTCTAAAGAAAGAGCTCCAATCAACAAAAAAAATTTCCCCAAGGAAACATTCCAAAGTTTCAAAAACCCAAAACAAATCTAAGAGTTCAAATTTTATACAGGGAAGAGAAGAGGATGAGGTGGATCTATGTAGGATGCCACATCACACATCCTCAACTCCAACAAAAAATTCACATTTCATTCTCTAATGCACAATTAAAGAAGTGGGTGAAAATATGACACATAAACTTACACACTCCAAAAAACCCACACCCCAAAGGATTGAATTAAATAAAATGTAAGAAGAGTGCAATTAAAACTTACAACATGATTTATAGAAATACATTAAAAAATGGCTAAAATCAACCCTCCATCCATAGGTATGGTTGATAAATAATATTAAGAGGTATGGGACAAGTTTTATGTGTCCCACAAGCCTAAAAAAATAGCCTCCAAGGACAAATTCTAATTTCCAAGGAGGTGGAGTGTTTCATACTCCAAAATCTGACTTACACAACTCTTACACATACTTACATATTTAATACAAAAGCCAACAGCTTCTATAATTACTTTCTTAAATCCAAAATTTGATTTATTTATTTATTTATTTTAGCAATATGATTACTCACATTAATTCTCCACAATTAAAATAATAATGAAAGGGGTAAATATCACAAAATAACCACATGCAAACAATAATAAAAAGGAACCACCTAAAAAAAAATACACAAGGCCCCTTGGTCACATTCAAAGGTAATTCCCCCCATGGGAAACCCTAACAAAAAAACAACACACACACACACACAAAAAAACATGTTGCCATGGTGACCTTGTTGAATTCATCTAGAATTCTAATGTGGTTAGTCTCCAATCCCTCGATGTTTGTTGTGATATTTTAACCTGCAAAACACAAATACCTCTTTCAGCCTCGTGGTCATATCATAACATCCAACATGATATAAATATAATCACAAAATCATCTATACATATGAATCACAATGACATCAAGGAAATCAATAATATCTCTCTTACAATTTATATCGACAACTATATCATCATCATATAATGTCCATTTTCCATGTCTACTCACAATATCCAAAAATCACATGTCCGAACAACATTCATAATATATCCATTTCAAATAGTATATCATCATGCATCATAACCAAATCAAGATCAACAATAATCCATGGTCCAACATCTAACATCATACTAAATCAAAAGCATAATAATGTCCATAATGTAATCTATACTATCAAGATCAGTATCAAAAGGTGTAAAAGGGAAGTGCGCACTACATGTAACCGCTCACACTCTTATATGTATTTTTTTCCTACCAAGAATAATATATTCGTTCTTCCTCATCAATATTCTAAGTGAAATTGTTTTGCAGATTCTGAATTAAAAGTATAAATTAAGTCCTCTTCCAATGAATGAGTTGGCCACTCATTCCAAGGAAGATGAATCAGTGTGTTATGTTTATTTTCTTTATTTCTGTCGTTTTCCTTTTTTTGTGATTTTTTGATTTTATGTTATGTAATCCTTCTTTCCATACAATTTCTTTTGTGAACCTATAGGTGTCTTATTTATCTTTCCTTTATTTTTAATTCAGCAATTTCATTTATGCAAGCTTTATTTTTACAAGTGTGCCTTTACATTTCTCCATGTATGATTTATTTTATACAAGTTTGGATTGTTTTTAAAGGAGTTATTTTCTAAAGATCTTTTTTCTCTTAATGCATACAACCATCGGACACCATCCCTAGATTGACAGTATTAATGGAAAGGATTGACGAACCTCATCATTTTGGCATCATTTCTGGGGACTCATGGTGTTATTGGGAGATTTAGAGATTTCTAAAAAGAATATTCTAGTGACAATAGAATACCTCTTAGAAAATTTTGTGACAGAAATTATTTGGTGGTAGTTTCTTTAAAATTTTATTTTCTGCAAATAGATTAATATTTCTTTCATGCAATATAGATTAAAATTTTAATTTTTATAGTTATGAATGTTAGATTGTGAATATTTATCTCCCCATAAACTAACTCTGTATATGAGAAAAATTGTTGTGATGTTTGATTAAGAAGGTATAATGAAATGGAAAAACAATTTAGATATGGATTCCATTTATGAAGAAATGGTCGAAATATGATATTAAATCTGGAAGTAGATCCAATTGATGAAATATCAAATGTCATTTTTTACAACCACCACCATTCCCCCTTTTATTAACTAACATCTCAGTGATTTTATTGCACATAACCTTAGTCAAAAACTAGCTTATCCAGTTTGTAATAATGAAGTGGTAGCATAGCTAATTAAATCCATCCATATGCAGGGACTTCATTAGTGCTAAAATGAAAACCCACTCATAATAAATCCAACCATCAAAATTATTTTTTCAACCCCATAACAAAATTCAATTCCCGAACCATATCCATTAGAATTTTTTTTTGTCTTTCAATTTCTTCATTTTTGTATATGCTTGTATAACATTAAGAAGAATTTATTGTGAATATCAAGGCAAGTAATTTTTTCATGCTAATATCTACAGCAATTTCTAGAGTTTTTCTTGATACCAGCATGTCGATTTTTTAGCACCAAAAATATCAACCAAGGAGCAGTTTGGAGGGACCACAGATACCTCCACTCTCTCTTTTAACAACTCTAGACATAACACAATCCACCTTCCTCAGATCACTAGTTTGGGATTTGAATATTACTATATTGATCCCGATAATGCACAGTTCAAGTTGGGCTTTGAAGACCTAGAAATTGTCTACACAATTTTGGGAAATATTCTTGGAGTTACCTAGTATACAAAGAGTTTTTATGAGATCTCAGACATTGCTTCGTATTTTACAAATTCTGCACTTTGGTGAATATAGTATGATAATGGATCAAATTTTTCTCTAATATTTCTCATGTTATTATTTCCGCACAAAAAAATGGTAAAAAAAAAATGTCAATTTTTTTTTTGATTGGAAAATCAGCTTGCTAGCCAATCAAAGGCAAAAGGGGGGGCCGCTCTTCTTCAAAGACAATCAACTGTTACTTGATGGTTTCCTTCTATGGAGTATTTGACCATGTTAACAATAGGACAACAAGGAAAACTAGATGTATGATCAAGTTATTTTATTCTACTATTTTATTTTTAATCTTTCTTGTAAGTTTTTTATTACAACTAGATCCACTTTTAATATCTCTAAAGAAGACAAAATAAAATTCATATCTCCCCTACTTACAAATATGAAAACAATATGTCCACCTCTTTGCAATCAAACTTTTGGAGTCTAATTTATGGGAAGCCATGAATAAACAACATTCATGAGGACATGTATGATCTTAGGTGTGGGAGAGAAGGAGAAGTATGAGGTATGCATTTTTATTTTAAATATGAGGTAAAATTGAAGGCTCTCCACACAAGAACCTAATCAAATCAAAATAAAAGAGTGCAGCAAGATGAGTCCCACACACGAACTTGTGCCAAAGGTCTTACAAAAATAAGAAGGTACAATAGGAGGCTTTCTACACAAGAAGCTACCATAAAAATAAGAAAATAAAAAAAAATAGAAGGAGATCCACACAAGAACCTTCTATAAAATAAAGAAAATAAAAAACAACAGAAGGAGATCCACACAAGAACCTGCTATAAAAGAAAAAAATAAAAAATAGTAGAATTAGATCCACACAAAAACCTACTATAAAAAAATAAAATTAAAAAGAGCAGAATGAGATCCACACAAAAACCTACTATAAAAGAAAGAAAATCAAAATAAGCATGAGGAGATCCACACAAGAGTCTTTCCTTGAACTATAGATGATTTTTTTTCTTTTTATGCATACATGCATAAGCTCAATGCTGAGAAGACTCTAATAAGAGGAGATAATAATATAATGCATGAGGACATGCATAAGATTAGGTATGGGGAAATGATGAGGCCATAAATTACAATTATTTTTTCCTTCTAAGTTACCTTTGAAAGTGGATTTAAATGTAATCTTGGAACTTATAGTTTGTTTTAGATAGAATATAGGATATATATCTTTTTCATTCTTTATAAGTCTTGTGTTATCTATTTTGTTAACTGTTAACCATTTAACCTACCCAGAAGAAGGCTATATGTCAGACTAATGTTTTGAAAGAAATTCTCGCACGACGAATTTTGGCTAAAGATGAGAATCTGAAAATTTTAAATTTTTGGACTTAAAATTTTTTCTCTTTCGGAGTTTTTGAGCTCAATTTAAGAATTCTTTTGAAGTTTTCCGAAATCTGAAACTCTGAAAGTCCGAATTTTCAGAGTTTTGGGTTTTTAGGTTTCGGGACTTTTTGGCTCTTTTTTTTTAAATCCCTCTCAGACTTCTGAAGTCTAAATTTATGAAGGTCTGAAAATTCAGACTTTCGGGTTTCAGGTTTTCAGAGTTCTCTGAATCATTTTTAGGATTTTTACTTGAAGTCTTCCAAATTTCGAAACTCTAAAAGTCTAAATTTTCAGACTTTCGATTTTTCAGGTTTCGGGACTTTTTAGTTGCCAATTCATCTTTTGCTTCTCATTTTTTTCGAAGTCTGAAATCCCAAATTTTTAGAATTTCTAGCTTTTAGGTTTTAGAAATTTAGATTCTGTGCATAATTAAGTCTCACCTACCTCCATATGGATCAGTTTTTTACCATTAATGCAATGTTGAAAGGAAAAAATGAAATAGAATTCTGTACATGTGATCGGTATTCCTTTTTTATTTTTTAATTATTATTTTTTGTACACTTCTTTGAAGCAATGATAACGAGATAATCTCAACTGAAATATTACACAATATTGATAAGAAAAGAAGAAAAAGGTATGAAATCTAATAAAAAAAGGGACTAATGCCCCACAAGGCCTGCAAATATGTTTATCATTATTTACGGCTAGTTGTTATTATGCTAAAATACCAAAAGCTCTAAATAAAACATGGTTTAGTGATACTTGTAACAACAAATGCATTGTCGGGATGAATTTGTACATGAAAAATGCAAGAGACTCCTCCTTTTGCCAAGTAAGAAGACCTGTATAGACAGACAAGTGGAAAAGACAAATATTAGATAAGGATTGAATGAGTTGCTTGGAAAAGGCCAATCCGAGGAATCTAAAGGGATTATTTGAAGGGTGTCAACTCATGTTTTTTAATTAAGTAATATAATATGATAAGATAAATGATAATGATTTAGAACTCGAGGAAGATCCTACTCTGCGTGATAGGTAGCCCATGATAATGTTGTAATAGGATCAAAGTCCAAGAAATAGTCAAACAATTTTTTTTCTTTTTTCTTTTGTTTCACATATCACTTCAAGTTGATTTTCAATGTATTCAATTTCTGATGTGAGTTAAATGGTCCACAGGTTGAGATCATGTGAGATGTCAAACTATTCCTACACGAAGGGTTGTTGGATGATTGGGAGATTGTATATTCCTTTGATGCAGTGTGCTGCACTTGGAAGAGTCATCTACAAAGAATACATCTTGCAAGACAACATATTAGGCCATATAAAATTGATAAAGAGATGATAATTTCTAAAATGATTAAATTGAAAGAGATCGATGATGATCGTCGATAAAAAGTCTTGTTTTGATAAAAGTTTGATAAAACAGACCGTGTTTGATGTACAATAATTTTTATAATGCTAAGATGGACTAGGAATACCCTACAAGTGGAGAAGATACAGAAAAATAAGATTTTGAAAAGTATAAATGGATAGTGAGAAACAAAGCGGATTAAGAGACCAATTAGTGATGATCGGGAATCGACGGTGATCACTATTAAAATTAAAAAATATGCTAAAACTTTACCAAGTGGTAAAATGAATGACTGGATGTAAAGTGACTATGGAGGATTATATAGAAAACTATTTATAAACTATGATTAATGCAAAATATGATTAAAGATGATAAAAAAAAGTGTACTAACCTTGTCAAATACTTGAGAGGATGGAAAAGCTCTAAGTGGCTAATTGATGATTTGACTATATTTCTATGAGGAATGACAACAAATTTTGGGTGTATGGAAATGTATTGATGTCATGTGGACGCTCAAAAATATAACATCATTCTAGTATGTCTATGTATCCTATATAACTATGAAAATGGGTAGGAAGGTGGTTTAAATAGGATCGAAGATGTCTACAATGATCGCTGAAGATTACAGATCACTTTCAATTTATTTGGATATGTTAAAAACCAACTAAGGGAAAGGTGGAAAATGGTTGAAAGCACTTTCCATCTGATTATTACGGTCGTTTGATGAATGTTGGGAGGTTAATAATCTGGGTAGGAAGAGGTTAGGGGTTAGGATAGGTAGGATAAATTAGGCTAAGTTGGTTTCAAGTGGTTAGGAAAATGTAAATAAGATTCTATGGGGGTGAATTAAGATTTATCATAGTAAATTTGATTATAAGGATGGTGGACTCAGGATAGTGATAATAATGTGAATAATGTATTTTGGGTTAGCTAGGGGTGAAAAAGTGGTATCTACAAGCCCATTGTTGTTTATTTTCTAATAACTTATGTAGGTTTCAAAACTTTTAAATATTTATTACAAAAAATAATAGATTGTTTAATGGTTCATAGAATGAGTGTTAGATGAACCACAATGTAAACTTAAAGGGAAAAAATGCATGAAGCTTGAAACCAACTTTGTAGTGTATTTTCCTTCATTATCTATAATGATAAGTATAGTGCATGTAAAAATATATAATTATTTGGTACTTGTTGAGCACTCCAAAAACATGGAATGCAACATTCTGGGAAGCATATATATATATATATTCAATTTAAGACTTATTTTAGTTGAGAGGTATTCTTAGAAAGGATGACATGATGTATTCCCATAACATAACAAACAAAGCATATGACTTTCTCACAAGGCCGTGATTGTTATCAACCAAAGAACAACATATGAAAAAGAGATAAATGTCACATCAATGCTCTATAAAAATCCAAAAATTCTTGTTTTCATACGAATATATAAACCCAGAAACACTTTATTAACATGCAACCATTATTACATTTTAAGAAATTTTTACAAAAGATAAGAAGCTATTCCTATTCCCAACTACTGTCATTTTTAACAAAAATGAAAGAATATATCTCGAATATCTAATTTATTATGTATTAAATAGATTACAATTAGTGTATAAAATTATAAATGTATAAGCCAAATAAGGAAATGATCAAATTATGGTTTACTAAAACAAACTTGAGCAGATATTTTTACATAGAAATTATGATCTACTCTTTTAGAAATATATGGACAAAGAGGCATCTAGCTAGGTAAAAGGTATTATCCTCAATCATTAGCCATATGAATCAATAGAGGATTTGTATCATTTAGAAATGATTGGAAAATGTGTCTTGTATATTTATTTATACAAAAAATAGACATGACTACTAAAATTGATGCATTACTGTAATATAATATACTTTATACACCATATATAACACATGATTTATTACTTTGAATTCATTTTTGGGTTTTTATCACACATGTAGGTGTAAAAGACTCAAGAAAACTTTAGATGGAATAAAATATACATATATTTGAGTCAGATTGACCTTAGTGGGAACCTTAATGTGATTCTCACTGAGTGTTGCACTACATTTCAGATTTAATGTAGTTCGAGTGTGTGTGTGTGTGTGTGTGTGTGTGTGTGTGTGTGTGTGTGTGTGTGTGTGTGATAAATTTATACCCCTTAAATCTAGTTTTCCCTCATTCCAGTCACACGAAGATAGTAGGATACAACCACTTTCCCCCTAAGATGAATTTGTGAGATGGAATTCATAAATTTCCCCTTCCTATGTAGTGAATGATGCAGTTAAAATGCAGTCCTTGAAATAGCCCAAATTTGCTAACCCCTTTGAATAGTAAGTAACTAATGTGTGTGTCTATATATGTATATGATTCATTTGCTTGATTTTTTTCATTAACTAAAAATATGACCGAAAGTGTAATAAGATTTTTATAAAAGATAAAGGTCGATGTGGTATATTAAACATGAGAAAAGAGGGGAAAAGGATAGAAGTTCCCAATGGGGATAGTAGTTGTTGGACGCTCTTGTCCCTACTACGTGCTAGTGTCCAAGAGGATCGAAAGATTAAATAGAAAATGTTGATCTACGTAACATGTTTTGTAATGTCCAAAATTAAAGGTGTCATCCCAAAAAACCAAATGACAAGAATATAGAAAGATAAAAAATGGTAAATGTAAATAAAAACAAGTATTGTCAATGTCTAATTTTCTTGCTTATAAATCATGCATATAAGGACATAATAGAGGTGTGATGTAATAGTACTAAGTGTGTGATTTTGTGTCTACAATAAATAAAAAATCTAATAACTTTAAAATAAATACAACTTAAATCACAAGTCATCCACTTGAATCAACTTACACTAAAATAAATGCAAAGTGGTTGAATCATTTCCAAGGCTCATTATGGGGTCATTTTGAGCCCCCAAATGACCAATAAATCCTCAAAAGGTACACCTTCCCCTATGGGAAGGTGTTTTGGAGGGTTTTGGGAGTGTGTTACAAGGTTTTCTTGTCCCACACACCACTCAAAAAGGGGTTCCAAAATGAAATATGAATTTTCCAAAAATAGAAATTTTCCAACAACCTAATTCAAGTAAACCTTACCCAAAAACAAGTAAAATATTTAGCCATTAATCCAAAATACTATAAAATCTTAGAAAGAAATCAATTAAATCAAACAAATTAAGATAAGGGTCCCATGAAGATGGGTACTAATAAGGAAAAGAAAAAATAAATTAAATCAATACATAGTCACCATACATCTAAACGAAACCCACCTAATTCCATGTTTGTGTGACTCATGTTGGCCAAGGATCTTTGTGGGAGTTAGTCCCCCTCCATCATATTTAGTAAATTTAAATTTATTTTTTTCATTTATATTTCAGGTACATGCCCACCATCTTCACACTCAACACCCGTGTCATATCTTCTAAAAAATGAAAAGTAATTTTACTACCAAAAAATTAGGAAACAAAACACACCCAACTATACATGTATCACTTTTTTGATAAAATTTTAAAGCATGCTATCATCTTGGGTATAAGGACCCATTAGTCTGTGCAAAACTAGCTACAAATTGGTCACCAAAATTATTACTTTTAGACTCTGGAAAGTTCTGGCTAATTTCATCTCTTCTAATCAAGGGGCTTTTGTTCATGGGAGAAAAATCCTGGATAGCATTTTGGTCATCCAAGAGGCCATTTATTCTGTCAAAATCTCGGGAATATCTACTATGTTTTTCAAGATGGATATGCATAACACATATGATAGAGTCTCGTGGGCCCGTCTCTAGGCCATTCTACTACAAAATGAGAAAAATGTGGGATGGCGATTTAGCCTAAATCATATACCACTACAAGATGATAATAAGTGAGGTGGTGTTTTAGCCTAAAGCGTATACCACTACAAGATGATAAAATGGACCTGACAATTTAACCTAAGGTGTATGTCACTAACGTGCGGAATGTTGAATGAGAGAGATGTTGCATGATGAAAGTAAGGTCCATTTGATTGGTAAACCTTTGGCAGTTGAGTGTGGACCTAGGAACTAGAGTGCATTATAGGGTAGTTGGCACAACATGCAGAACAACGTAGTGTAGGTGACCAAAAAGTGAATAGGATGTGTAAATGCATGGTATCTGAATAATGTAATGTAGAGTGTAGAAAGTCTTATGATATGTGTAGATAGAAATAGAATATCTAGTAATAAAATGTAGAATGAGGCCCATATATAAATGTAACCTAGCATAATATATAAAATGTATGTAATGGAGGAATGCACGAGATGTGATGAGACTAATCATGTAAATATGTGAGACAAATGTGATGCGTATAACAACTAGTATAATGTAGAATGTAGACTATGAGTAGATTGGATAATGTATAACGTGTAATACATGATAAGATGTAATTTGTAATGCCTAGGTGTGGTGTGTGGGGTTCATTGTAATGGTAATCCCTCAACATTCTAGTGTGAACTTAAGCACAAGAATGCGTCATCAGGTACCAAGGGTGATAGAATGCGTAAGAAGTATACATATATGTGAAGAAGAACGTAAAAAGTAGAGGTACAACTGCTCTTATAGACACCCATAATTATGCCCAAGCAATTTAAATACTTAAATTGTGCTAATTATGTCATTTCTCGAAAATCGACGACATGTCGTCAAAAGCGCTCATATTCTCCCTTATTTTTGTTAATTAATTACAATACGCTAATTGATTAAGTCACCTACCCAACTAATATCCTGATTAACGGTCTTCCATTGATTATTCACCATTTCTATCTAGACTAATTAATTATTATTAATTAATTAGCTTTCCCTTCCATTTATCTAATAAATCAATATTTAATTGATTTAATCCCCTTCTAATAGCCTAAATCATACTAATATTCCTCTAATTAGCTTCTATAAGCTTACATCTACCTATTAGTTAATCACCTTTGATTAATTAAACCCCCCCCAACTCCCATGACTTGCTAAGTATAAATTAAACCCTTCTAAAGTAAGGTTACCTTTTATAAAGCAACATTATCCATTCCTAATCATGTTTTACCTTTATCCCAGATGGAAAGGGATGAAAATTTTCCTTTACCCATTGGGCTGTATAAGGAGCCCTCCTTCTACCTTTATACCTACACTTAAACTCTTTGAGAAAGAAAATTCAAAGCATATAGAAAAATAGACTAAGATCTTGCCTTTTTTTCTCTTGAGAGTTCATCATCTTGAAGATTTAAGCCTCTTTCATAAGTGCTTAGGTCATATGGAAGGTGTCAAAAGGGTCTTGTCGCCCAACTTTGACAAGCCCTCATTCCTAGGTTCTTGGAACACTAAGGAAAACCATTTTTGATAGCAATGGATCCTACTTAGGTCCCTTCATTTATATGATATTAGAGAATAGAGGATTTTAGATGTTTAACATTGTTAGTTTCAAAGTTTTCTATTGATGAATGTTAGCATCTAACCCTTGTTTAATTCTTAACATGATGGTGCTAAGTAGTTTGTTTAACTCTTACTAATTAAGGCTATTTAGATGTTAGTATTTTACTCATATTAGCATTAGTTTAAAAACAACACATGCACACATTTGGCACACCTGGTGGGACCCCTTAGTACCATGGAATTTTAGTTTAAGTTTCATTTTTTTGGCTAACTTTTGATATGCACATGTAGTAATTAATGTCTATTTTCTTAGAATTTTTTGCTAATTTGATATGTGTAACTTCTTGTTCATAGCCATCATTTTAATTGGTTGTTGCCATTTTTAAACTTGTCAAAATTTGAGATATTGTGAGCTTTCTTATGTTTTTTGCCGTATTTTGGTTACAGGTGTGGCACAGGCACATTTTTAAGAGAGCAGACATGTTTTTTGTGGCACACACGCCTCTCGGGTGGTGTAGGCATACTTTCAAAACATGGTTCTCCATTTATCGACCCTGGCACCTACGCACTAAGCCTGGCGCATATGCCCTAACTAGCACGTAGATGCACTAACCTCGGTGCAGATTTTATTTCGTACTGTACCTTCACTACATTTTAAAACCTATTAGATTGGCGCATACACCCTAACCAGAGCACACACATTGTTTTAGTGGTACAGACACATTTCTAGTGGCACAGACGTTCTGTCGGAATTCAGGACTATTTTACAAAGTGGTGGCACACATGCTTTTCTAGTAGTGCAAGCATTCTGTCTGAACTTCCACCTGTTTTTCTCAAAGGTAGCGCATACATTATTTCTATGGTACACATGCCTCTCTAGTTGCATAGGTGCATGGTAAGCCAAAAATACACAGAGTAGCGCACATGTCATTTTGGTGGTGCACATGCCTCTCGGGTGGTGCAAGTGCACTGTAAATAAAAAAATACTGAGTTATGTATCTTCCCTAACCCGTGTGTAAATGCCAAAACATGGGTTTAGGTGTTCTTTTTGTTTTCTTGAAATTAATGTGTTGAGGTTATAACATTCTTGCAAGTTTTATCTAATCACATACTTGTCTTTACAGGTTGTTTTTACTTGATTAGATAAGTTTTGCATTGTTTACTTATAGGAATAAGATCGCATATGCTCTTCCCTCACGTCCCTTGGGGTGATCTCAGGAATCATAAACAATTCTTAAATCCTTTTGATTCTTTGAGGTTGTTAGGAATATTTGAGTTGGAATCGGTTAATTTGGCGTAGTTGAATTAAAGTGTTTTTCCATTTGATATATTTTTATTTTTTTGGAAACATCCCGTATGCTCTTCTCTTGCGTCCTTGGATGATCTAGAGAATCATAAATGGTGTTTTCTCTTTTGATGGAAAACTACTAAAAATCGTCATACAGGACCAAAATGCCACTCTTGTCAAAGAACGAAGGAATCAAAACAAAATAAAAAACTACTAATAAAGTTATTATACAGGTTGTCAAACGGTGTTCGAGAAAACCACACCTAATTAAACAAGATAAAATGAATAACATATTCAAAACACTATATTGCATGTTTCAGAAAAGGGTATGTCCCTCTCCACTCAACTGGAACATAACCCATTTGGCATAACGCCTTAATCTACAAAAATGGGGGTGGTTACAGGAATCCCACAGTAGTCCACGTAAGAGGGAACCTTGTGGAAAAAATGTTAAGTGCTTCGCACTACCTTCTTGACTAGTGATTCCTTTGTGAGATAAAGTTACGTGTTGTCCCTATGTGACCCTTTTGAGTACACGATGGACACATTTATTGCCCACTGTGCTTGAAGGGGGAAAAGTCGAGATACTCCCAAGATAGTTGGGACTATTTGGGTAAATCTTCCCGCTCGTGGATAATATTTATAACACCTAGACAAGAGAACCACCTAGGAAAATATAATTTGGCCATGAGCCCACTTTGACCATTCTAAAACAATGTTGAGTTGTGAACCATCTTTTTATTGCGAAACGTGTGACACGTTACATTCACTCAGTTTCTATTTGGCTTAGGGTGAGGCGAAACTCTGCCAAAATGAAACTAACATTTGTTATCCCTATTTTTTATTTTGATTCCTTCACATTATTTTGATACTTTGTTGATCAGAAGAAGGGTGACTACCTATGTGTTACTAATCAATTGTTTCTGCCACTTTTGTGTCCATTTACGCCCATCCATGTTTGCGGATGGGTAAATTAAATGTCTAAAGTGCGTGGAGACGTATTCATATCATTGGTGGCCATTGTGATCTTGATACCCATGTCAAGATCATCTTTGAAGTTAGGCGTGGTTCATCATCTTGAACATCCTTAGAAGAGTTACCTTATTTGTATTGTATCACTATAATTTTTATATTTACATCTTGTTTCTTGTAAACGCAACCTAAATATCTATATTGTAAGGTTACACTACACACATTTTTAACTACTCTTAGCTATACTTTGAGTTCTTTAGTTCAATTCTATTATTACCTTGATTTTCAAGAGTGTTGGGTGTTACCACTTGTGCATGTTATATCAGTAGCATCATGATATCAATACCTTACTTTCTCACAAATTTTGGTTAACATATCTTGGTGATATGTTGTGTCACTCACGAATTATAACTGAAAATTTTTGGGATATAGGTTTTAATTGGATTTGGACTCAATTTTAGTATATTTTCTTAGGAGGTCACATTAACCTTTTGTATTTACTTACATCTTATTCATCCTCTTGAACTTGGTATAAGTAAAAAACATCTTGTTTATTATCTTGCGATACTAAACTATTTTTTGAGACGTAGTCTAGGAAGTGCTTCATTTGATAGGTTTAGATACCAAACATTTGTGTCACTGGTGATTTATCACTCTATCAAATTGGTATTCTCACATTGTTATTCATTCGTATTCTTGACAATTTATCTTGGATTTCACTTAGGTGCAGTCACAAAGTTTTGAACACATTTACAACTTACCCTAGTGAAACTATCACAAAAACATGTCTCCTAAAACACAATTAAGACTCAAAAAATAGACATACGAGGAACAAAAAGTCCAAGATTGGGAAGCCTCTAACAGACAAGGGTCAGAACCCTTCATTGGACATGATCTAGGACCTCTGTTTTCTGTGGAAAAAGAGATAGAAGATATGGTCGATCATAGTGGAAATGAATTAGAATCCCCACATGTAGAATTCAATTTTAACCCTACTTTATTAGATGAGTTTCTTTTCAGAAATAAGGATAGAGTGCTAGCACGAGCCGTAGAATTAGGGGCTAAAATACCCACCTGAATTTTGACCATATTATTCTCACCTATGAACATGGTTCACATGAGGAAGAATAGGTAGAACATCCTCTATCGATATATGGAGTGACATAGTAAATCGCATGGACATTCTTCTACTTCTATTTACATAGGAATGAGGAAGGTATAGCTTCTAACATACAATACGATGGTTATCACAGTGACCAATTGTTTGAATTAAGTGTGATGGATGAGTAAATAATGAATATCATGAACAACCACCACTAACGTGAAAATCACAAATAAGGAACCTTTAGAACAATGATATCACAAGTTCAACAATACATTAGCAAGCCCTTAGTCGATCAATTAGCTCAATCTTGGCTTCCCATGTTCAAAAAGGAACTATTAAAAAACATCTGCGTAAGTGAAAAACCTAAGGTTATGATACAATGATCTTTACATAGAGAAAACTGTGAAGTAGATGATACATTAAAGTACCAATCATGTGTATATCTCCCCATGTCTCACCACTCATGCGACCAAATATTTTCACACAATATTGGTACAGTCAATGAAAGGAATTCCCTCACATGTCTCCATAGAGAGAAATATATGTCAGCATTAGAAAGTATCAATACAAAGATTTTAGTGGGGAATATTCGTTAATTAACAAGACTATGACCCTTCTAACCCTTTCCTAAGAAATTCTATATGCCAAAATTTGTGAATTTTTAAGGGTAGGGAGATCCACAGGACCAATGTCACTAATATTTCTATCTGGGTGCAATGTCAATTTTAGGGGTCAATTCACCATTCCCGACGAAATAGGAATTTCATCTGACTTTTTCCTAAATACAGTCAATTGGTAGGCCATTTAGCCTTATGCTACTAGTTCGACAACATATAATACCTATGGGGATTCAATAGCATTTTACTATGGCCAAAATTAGGTAGACAGGTTCATACTATCATGTTGTCGGCTAGTAGCATAAACTATGCTACTGATTAGTAACATATAAAAAATCTACCGTTTGGTAGCCATTTAATAGTGATTTAATGTGAATGTCTTGACCAGCTTCATCCATTTGTGCTAAAGGGATAATTAGTCACATCCCTTCACCATTCCCTGATTCATAGCTGGTTAGTATTTGACATTCTAAAGGTAAATACAGACAAAAAATCCTTCCACACTCCATAATGCATATCTTTTCACACTTTTGAGGATTTCATCAACCATGATACATGGCTATTATATAGCCAAAAAGCTCTCTTTGCCAAAATAACTCTCAGAAACTCAATCTAGGGATGTGTTACAACTAATACCCTATAATACACGGAGCAGATAAAGGTCTATATACGACATTATATTATTATTCCTAACAATATAATATGAGATGGATCTTATTGTATTAACCATACGTGTTAACATAGTCTAAACCATTACTATTTACCTTTCGGTAAACTGATCAAAGGACCTATTACAATTTACCTCTTGGTAAAGTCAAGAACATTCACCTCTCTTAAGTGAACATTATTCAGTTATCCTAACATTACCCCCTTAGATGTGTCTCACGTGGTGAGATATCCTACAATGCAACCATTTCATGACTTTGCTCTACAGCCTTGCAACTCGTACAAGGTCTCATGAATCTTGTTACAATGCACTCAAACTGTTAAGGGTCAGAAGAAGTAACACATCAACTTCTTACTCAACCATGCATATCTTGGGTACCCTCATATGACCGATGAGGATGGGATACATGCTTAGGAATCATCTTCAGGATCAAACATAGTCACTCTAGGGAGAAACATTTGGACCTATACAATGTGGGATTCTCCAAGCAGGATACACATTATGAATAGACAAATCCAGATTGGGTTTCAAAATCCTAACCACAAGACCTAGGTATGAACAGTAGAACACATATGACTTGTTCAACCAAAAATCAAGACATTCATGATGATTCGCATTATCTCTATGTATATCTACTCTTCTACTGACCATGTTATTACACTATAGGGAATTATGTAGGAATAACCACATATACTCACTGGTAACAAGGCGTGAACGCCTCTTGATTTTGGAACCTTTGCCATCAACACCTATAATCTGGTAAATATGAAAAGCACTTAAAGTAAAAAAAAAACACATCTGTCACACATGTGCCACCTTAGATCTTCTGAAGCATACCCCATCATTTGCAACTAACGAGAGGTTACTGGTTGTCCTCTAGCATCTTCAGGGGTCTGAGAATTCAATTAGAGGTTGTTAGCTCAAATGGATTTGATCATGGAGCCGCATTCGTATACATTGTATCCCCATAGGACGGACATCGCATACAAGTATAGAGAGATGCCTACTGAGATTATTGAACACATGAGGGAATTTTCCTTTATTTATTACAGGTAGTTGTTACCCCGCAGGACTTTGAAACTAGTGATTGTGGACAACAAATCAAGGTCCTAAACATTTGCACACTCAAGTTGACTAAACAGTTAGGGCATACATGAGGCATGATGTTGAGTCCAATATCATCATTGTTGGTGAGAAAATTTGTCATGTGGACAAACTTGTGGATTTCTTGCCAATGCTCTAGGAAATCTAAGTCCCTTTACTTAACTAGTGCAACTTCCGTATGTGCATGCATGTGACATGGTGGATTTCTGTGGTGGCCTTTCGACCGAGGATCCAATAGGGGCACTCCACTGACCCTACAGACAAAGCTAGAAATCTCTTGCTCGGGAATTCTTTGTCTTTAGAGCGGGAAAGGGGAGTGAGAAAAAAGGTAAGAGAACTAATGCTACAGGTAGAAAATCATATTCCTTCACGCACTAGTTAGAAACTTCAACACATGAATTCATGAGAAGAAACAACCCTGTAAATAGCAACAAGACCAAATAGAATTTGATGAACACAAAGTATCATGAAACCCCTTAGTCAAAGAAAGCTATAAACTCCTTCTTCTTGTATTGATTTCTTAGACAAAAGTTGTACATAATGGAGAAATGGAAGAAATTGAGAAGGGGGGGAATAAAAGAAAATGGATATCTCCTTTGTTCTCTCAAGTTGCAATATACTCTGGAGTTTACAAGATGAATTGCCAAAACCATTTGCAATGGGAATGGCATTACAATTTATAGAATGAGAGGTGACTTACCGTCTTCCTCATGACCCTCCATACGCGTTAATATGACTTAATATTGTTCATATTCCACTTTAAATATTTAAGTCCCTTTTATAATAGCAAGGTGACTTAATTTACATTATATTTCTAAAGTCATTTAAATCATATTAAAAAGTGCAACCCTCAACGCAAAAATATAACATTTGAAAAGAGAGAGTGTCGTATGAGAAGCGAAGATTGAGAGAAAGAAGTGGAAGAAGAAGAAGAAGAACTATGCTGAAGGAGGAGTTGCTGCAACGGACTTGGCTCCATTATTTGACTGTTCTCCACTTTGTGATCTTGAGAAGGCTTCTGACCCATCCACTTTGGCTTCATATCTCCCTTATAAAAATCAACTTGCTATTTTTAGTAAGTATGAGAAATCAGGTCCTCTGATATTTAACTATATGTTGTGGCTCAATTTTCCTCTTTCTCTTTGTGTTCCTCATTCCTTCTGGATCAACTTTCTATTTTTAGCAGGTTCTCGAGGGCCCACTTACTATTTTTAGTAAGTGCTAAAAATGTCGATTTTAGATGAATTCTCAGTTGTAGTGCACCTCCAATGTCTTCATCTCCTTCGCAGGATTTTCTGTTGATGACTTTCCCAGAAATAGCAGTTCCTATGTAGTAGACCTACTATTTTTAGAAAGTTTGCCTCTAGGGATCGAATTGATGTGGAGCAAAAAAAAATTGATATGGTTTTTCACCCACTATCACCCCTCTGAAATTTCAGGCCCACCTGCTTAAAAATCTAGGAGATTTTAAACTTTTGATTTTTAGACCTAGCAGTGCTTCTAGGTACGGTAGCCATTAATGGACCTCAAAATTGCAGGTCTGGTTTCCTCCTCCATTTGTGAAGAAAATCATATTTTTGATGTTTTTTTCTTCTTCTAATGCTTCACATGTGATCTTACTTCAATTTGGCTAGCTGGTTTGACGAGAAATCTCACTTCTTTCTTCATTGAGCTAAAAATGAGATTTCTTCATTGTGGCTACTCTGTCGCACATGGGGGGAGTTTGAATATGTTGTTTCTAATGGTCTTGGACATAGGAATGAACATTACATAAAATGTTTTGTTGTTTCATGCACCCACTTGCAATATTTCTTCAAATCTTCCATTTTTTAGGCTATGGAGATTTTCACTATGTTCTATTCTTTGTTGTTCTTCGTTTCTCCTTAGCTTGATGAGGATTCCTTCTAAGACCTGTGCATCACCATGGGAAATGTATTTCAGTTCCTTTTTTGATCTTGTCTAAGCATTGGAAATGGTAGAGTGATGGTAGAATGTTGCAAAGGAAGAATGGAGGAATGGAGTGCACATATAACTGTTAGAAGTTAGAAGCGGGAAAAGTGGCACTTGGAAAATTTTCAAAAAGATATGCACAAGTAGGGATTGGGAAAATTTTTCCATTCTTTATGTCCCTGACCTCAGGGATGTGAGTTACATCAATTTCCACAATGAGTAAGATGGTGACACATGGCACTAGATCCAACGGCAGGGAATGAAGGAGGAAAAAGTTGATTTGAAGCACTGGGAGCTGAAAGGAGGTCACATGGGTGTCTAAAATACTCCTCCTATGGGATGGGCACATTTTTTACATGTATGATGTCCCCCACCTAAGGTAAATAAGGGACATCAGTTTCCACAGTGGTCCTGGAGGTGACATGTGGCATCGATCCGATGGTAGGGAATGCACGCTCCAAATAAGCACCGGGGGTTGAACTGTGGTCGCATGAGTGTCCAGAAGACTCCCTATGGGGAATGGGAAAAATTTTCAAGGTATGATGTCCCCCACCTCAGGTTTATAAGGGATATCAGTTTCCACAGTGGTCCTGGAGCTGACACGTGGCACCCAATCCAACGACAGGGAAGGCATGCTCCAAATAAGCACCTGGGGGCTGATTTGTCAAGTCTTGAGGTCATATGAGGGTCCCAAGGGTCACATGAGGTATGGGAACATTTTCCAAGGGTTGATTTACCTGACCTCAAGGATTTTGGGGACATGAAATCCCACCAGGCTCATGGTGCTGACACGTGTCCTCTCGAAAAAATGACTAAGTCCTGAACTACCTTTGAGAGGGTAGCTTGAAATGCAGATAACTTGAGCTCCTAGTGGAATTTATTGGTGAAATTTTATATGATCCTGACTGGAAATGTCATTTTGAATCCATTTATGTGGATATTATATCTTAATTAGACCATATGATCCCATAAAAATTGGATTTTTGATCTGGGACTCCACTTGTTCCCGAGAAAAATTGCCTTCCAATCATATGCGCCAAGGTGTTGTGAAAAATATTATTTCACCATCATGTATTTCTTGGAATCCTATTTTTGAAGATTTTTTTTTCTTACTTCTAACTCCTTTTGAAATCCTCTTTCTAAAGATTTTTTTTTCTTACTTCCAACTCCATTTGGAGCTCTCAAAATCTTCTTCTGAATCCCAGCAACTGTTTTAGGCCTGTGTACTGCCTAGGCTTGTGAACCCTGTTTTCACTCATATTCCTCCAAGTCTTTTAGAACTTCACAAAGCCTTCCAAAATCATTTAAATGATGTTATAATGTCTTCAATTCACCTCCATGTTGAATTTTTCCCTTCTGCTTGTTATCCCGTAAAATTGACAAGGGCAATTTTACCGATAACCATACCGAAAATTTTGTTTCGATCCCTCGTTAGGGATCCTTCGTGTTCGAAACGTTGTAAAATCCCTTCCCGGGAAATCTAGTTTTCGAACTTAGTCTTTTTGAGCCTTTTTTTTGGCTGGGCGCATGGGTTTGGCTTGCAACACAAATTTTTGGTGCACCCACTTAAAAACCTTTGGCGCATGGTTTTCCATGTTAGCATGTCTTTCGGTGCGCCAAAGGATGTTGAGTCTCTTTTTACATGCGCCAAGGCGCATGCGCCTTATTGTTGACATTGCTTTTGTTGCTCCACTTTTCGGTGCGCCAAAGGGCGCACATAATCTCACTGCAACACAAAGTTTTGGTGCGCCAAATGGTGCACATAACTTCATGTCGACAATGCATATGGTGCGCCAGAGGGCACACGCTTTCCCCTGTCGTCAGAAACTTTCATGCGCCATTTCAAAAGTGGTTGGCGCATTGATGACCAATTTTTATATAAATATACGTGCGTGCCCAACGTCATTTTCATTCTTTTGCAAAACACGTGATCGTTCTAGACTTGTCAGCCTCTGCTCCATTGTTTTCATCGCCCTGTGGACCCGCTCTCCAAACTTTTGCTATATATCCAAGGTGAGAGGTTCTCCCTCTTCTCCATTTTGTGCTTTTGGTTCTTTGAGTGTTCTTGGTCTGTGTTTTGGCTTGCTGGCCGGTTTTAAAATGAGATTATGATTAAGCTAGCTCCTCCCCTGTGCTGTTATGTCTCATTTTCTTTTCCTCCTCCCTTCCCTCCCTCTTTCCAGATCTGCTGGTAAAGAGTGTTGTTTTTAAAAGGCTTGGTCTGAAAATCTTTTTATGAAACCTTATATGTCCAAGAAACCTTTGAAATGGAGGAAAGAAAGAAAAGGTTTGAGCTATGAGTTTAGATCTGTGGCGCACTGGCGCGCCTTGTTACACTAAAAATAGTTTCGCCCCTTTGGCGCATCTACCAGCCCTGTTACATGATCTAAACCCGCGCCAAAGGCGCACCCATTTGTCATGCTGCATCTAGAACTCATGCGCCCTCAAGGCGCGCCTTTCTCGCATGTTACAAGTGTCGATCCCGCGCCCCCCTTAAAAGCCTTTGGCGCACCATTTATCCATGTTACACCCAGCTTCCATGTAACACAAGCCTTATTCGCACAAGTATAAAGCTATAAAGGCACGGGCGCACCCCCGATTGCAGTAACATGATGTTTTGTAAACCCTTTTGGCGCACGAAAAGTCCATGTTACACGACCCATCCATGCGCCCTGTTATAAAATGCAATCTGCTACATCCGTGCGCCATGCGCCTTTGGCGCCAGTATAACCTCTGCAACACTCTTTTTCTGTGTGCCTTATCCATTTACCCTGCAACATGCAATTTTCATGCGCCCTACGCCCTAAGCCTTAAAATCTCTAACTCTTTCTTTTGCTAGCATTCCAATGGAAGATCAAATGACTAATTCAACTTTTGTGGATTGGGTCTCACTTCTTCTTCATGTAGATCAGCAACTGGGTTCGAAAGAACACATGTCTACGTCAAGCAAGAAACCCACCAAACCAAGAGGAAAGGCTAAGCTGACAGAAGAAGAGATGAAATACAAATATCAGAGGGTCAGGATGCCCGAATCATAGGCTGAGTGTAGTATGGATGTCAGAGACTTAGAATTGGGTCACATTGACATGGAGGAATTTTGGGTTAGGACTCCGAAACTTACAAGAAGTCCATGGATGGACAAGTTAATAGGCAGTGCCCTGCACTTCGCCGGAGGAATCCCCGTCAGCGCTGTCAACAACGAATTCATGATGGTGATTGCCCAATGTTACAACAAAGACACAAGATGTGTCGAAAATAGCAAGGGCAAGGTAGTCATAAACCTCACTGCCCGTCATTTTGAAATAATGCTTGGCATCCCTCACCACCGGAACTTCGTGGCTGTTAGTCAACGAGAATGCATCAAGGCCTGGGAAGACAACGAAGACCAGTGCATGCAGTTGATGAATGAGGTCTACCTAAAGAACAAGAAGGTGGTGACCCGGTGGCCACAGACTATCCAACGAAGTGATTTCTCAGAGGAGCTCAGCGATACTATCACCTTCCTGAGCAGAGTCTTCGGGCTTTCAGATGCCCACTATTTCCATAAATGGATGCTGCGGTACTTAGAGACAATGAATAAAAATTTACCCGATCAGCGCTTTTGCTGGGGTGAAATAATAAGCAGTACCATCTCTGAGTAGCTACAACAGTTCGCCACAACATGAGTGTTCCATATTAACTCCTATGTAGTCTACGCTGCAGCGTCGGCAAGGGATTATCCGGGGCTGAACCGAACTGGAGTATGGCCTCAGACCAAGATATTTGATTACTACCCAGAGCTAAGGCTGGAGAATAGCATCCAACATTTCACAAAAGTTAACGATGCATTCTTCTATCATGTCATCTGCCTACTAAGGCCAAACATGACTCATAGCCGGACGACCAAAAACATAGTGGCAGTCACAGAGAAATGGGGGGCCCTGTTCACCCAATTTCCCACGTTCACCTATCTGAGGGCTGCCAACTTTTTGGGAGAGCCAACCAGGCTACCAAGGTATGCTGGACCTAAGCTGATTCTACTAGAACTGTCAAGGCAGCTGGTCACATACCATGAGAAGTGCCTCAAAAGAAAGAAGGGTGGAACTCCTTTCCCCCTCAAAGTGGGCCGATACACATGCTCCACCCACCATAAGGCGAAGGAAATGTTCGCAGCTCTGCTGAAGCTACTCAACTTGAAGCATGACTTCCCAGCCAGGCCTACCTTCGACCCAAGAAGCTGCCTACCAAAAGCGAAGCTCGATCCGATCCATGTCCCTCAAATTGAGGATATTTACATTGACGTTCTCCATGAGGTGGAACTCAGAAGAAAGGATCACTCTCGCTTAGCATTGGCGGAAATCATCCAATACGGAGTGGCCATTGTCCCCGAAGGCTTCCATACTACGGAAGATGAAGTAGATAAGGTGTATAATGATACAGATGGGGACAATTGGCCCTTCCTGGCCATTGACAGGAACAAGGCTCCTCAAACAATTGAGGAGAGGGTCAAAGAGACTATGCGGAGAACAGAGCATTGGTGCCGCATGAACGGACTAATCTACCTAGGGGTAGATTTCACAACTTCCCCGTTGGGCAATGCCCCTCCAAGGTCCAAGAAGTAGCTGAAAGGCAAAGGTGCAGAAGGTGAAACTAGCACCATTCAGGAAGAAGCCCCTAAAAGTCCTCTTCCCTCAGAGCCAGAACAGGTTATAACTCAGGAGGAAGAATTGACAGAGGATAGTCCTATACGCCCATCCACCCAGGATGTCAGCGTCGCTACAACTTCAGAGGTCCGTTCTATCCCTTCTTCTTCTCTTCCTTCCCCTCCTCGAGTGACTCAAACGAACACCCCTTTGGTCATGTCCTCTGCCCCTTCTTCTACCCTTTCCCCTACTTCTTCGTCTATCTTCTCCTCCCTCGCTGATTTGTCTTCCTCTATTTCTTCCCTCATCTCCGAGCTCCCTTCCCTTCCTATGTCTTCTGCAGTTGCGGTTTCCCTTCCTCCCATGGACACTTCTTCGGCTATTCTTTCAATGCCGCCGCCACGTGTCTCCACGTTTTTCCTCTCCTCTACCGTTACTGCCTCCCTCTCTATCTCTGGTCCTTCTTCTATAGGACCAGCTTGGATCTCTCAGCAGCTGAGCCAAGAAAAGAGGAAAGTCCCCATCACTCCGATGGACTTTTCGGTCATTCCAGCTAAAGGAGCAAAGAAACAGAAGCCGGTTACACACTTCTCGAAGAGTGCTGCAGGTGAGAGAGTCATGGAAATAGCATACCCCAACCCCCTCAAAAGAGAAACAAGATCTGTCTCCGACAGATTTCACCGTGACCCAAGTCACAATGGGGACATCCTCTGAAAGTCTCCAGGGGGAATCTCTTTCCGCAGTTGATGCACTCTGTAAAAAGCTTCAGGAAACGAAAGAGGAGAAAAGGCTACTGAAGGAGCAGAACAAATACCTGCTTCAAGACTTACAGAAGATGGGAAGTGCACCTCCCACAACTGCGCCGAGACTCCTTAGCTGCTCAGTCAGGAGAAGATCAATGAGTATTCAAAGATCGGCGAGCAAGGTATGGCCTTTTCTGCTTGGAGGAGCCAAATCCTCAAGGATAGTGAAAGAGTAATCGCCGAGTATACCAGTTTATACCTAAACATCGGAAAGGCGAATAAGGAACTCCAAGAATTGGTGAGTCCGATATCAGAAGAGTTAGAGCATGCTAGACTCCAGCACGAGACCTTCCAGCAAATGTTCAACTGTTCAGTCGAAGATCTGGTCAAGTTCGGAGTATTCGACCATCCAAGGGCCCTCAACAAAACTATGTCCACTCTGGACTATCGGATAGATCAGCTAGAATTCGTTCTGGAAAAGATAGAACAGGTAAAGGAAGAGGCCCTGGATGCAATGCATCAAATGGAGAAAGTTGTTCTCACCATGACTCCAGGGTTGCTCACTCCTTCCCTTACCTTGAGATCAGCCGATGACACTATCTGGATCTTCAAGGAGATAGCTTCTCAAGGGACAGGGCCAGAGGTCACATTCGACACTGAATCTATCAACAACCTACTAGCCTGTAGCGACTTCATCGGGTTCCTTATCGAGGTGGGGAAAGATTATTCCAAACTCCCAGAAAAGCTCATAGACGAGCGGGAGACTTGCGAAGCAATCAGTGAACGGCACAAGGATCCACCACAGGATCAATTTGGGCCGATGATTAGCAAGTTTTTGGAATACCGCGCTCAGTTCCACATATCATCTCCTGAGCAGCATCAGAAACAGGCAACCCCTTTTCGTCCGCAGGATGATGATGATGAGTAGCTTCTTCTTCTTCTTCTTCTTCTCTCTATTCTCTGACTTTCTTTTTGAAATGTCTAAAATGTGTTGATACAAATGATGACATCATCCATGTTGCATCATGGGATGATGTCATCCACCAAGTTGTCAAAGTCAACATGATTTTAGATATTTTGTAAATATCTTTGTAAATAAGTGGTTGGCTCCATTTTGCCTTCTCTCTCCCTCATCTTCTATAAATATGGGAATACTTGTTGTATTCAGTGTGAACATTTTTTAGATAGAAATAGAAGTGAGGAGAGAAAGACTTTGAGCTTTCTTGTAACAGAAGAGAACAGTAATACAATTATTCAGACTTGTACTCAATAGCTGTGTTACACATTAGATCTTTCTTACGTTAGATCTGTATGTGTTTAATCTGTTGGATTCATATCTACTTTTCTGTCATTTGCTCATCAGTATTGCTTTGTTTATTTATGCAAGTAGGTTTGGCTCTGTTTACTACCAAACTAAAAACATAAATCTTCTGACCTTTCTGCTTTGGAATTCATTTCTTTTCTCCCTTCGGATCTGTTCTTTCTCTTCTCCCTCTTTCATTCCTTTCTTTTCGCAGCCTGAAACACTCTACTGGGATGAGATCCCAACCCCCGAAGGTAGAATCTGTGAGACTTGCATAGGTTCCTGCTAGTAGAAATAGCAATAAACCAGTTTCGCTTTGCTGTCTCAAAGAGGGGCTAAGCCCTGCACACTGTTGGCTCGTCTATCCATAGATCTATCCACGCGACAGATTTTCAGACCAACAGTTTTTGGCGACTCCGCTGGGGAACAGATAGATCTGTCAGATCTATGGCGGTGGTATTATATAAAATCAGAAAAATAATAAAATCGCTGCCAGTTTGCAAACCCGAACTTTTTGTTGAAAATCCAAAAATTTGCAAAAGTGCCCGAAATTGAAAATTTTCTTCTGAGATCCATAGATCGGGCCTAGTTACAGATCTTTAGTTCGCTGAGTTTTTATCAAAATTAGCATTTTTCCGTAGATCTGAGTTTTTGACTGTTTTCTAAAAAAAGTTTAAAACTCTCTGAAAAAGTAAAAATCAGATCTGAAAATCAGCCTGCTATTCTTCCCTGCCATCTTATCCTCACTACTATTTGTCATTAACCACAATCGGTTTTTCGAAGAGGATAGTTTTTAAATATCTAGAAAAGTGCATGCTGCTGGTTTTTGACAGAAAAACTAGAAAATCAGCAAGTACACCCAAAAATAAAGTTTAAATCTACGCCATAACATCGTAGGTCTGGAAGGTACGCTAGCAAGTGAACCTTTTACACGCAGCAGGAGAGCCCGTGGAGAAGTTGATCCCACTTTCGATCTGCTTCAAAGGCACAATTTCAGCGTAACACTGGCACGTTTTTCAGTGCGTAGCTTGGCTAGCCGGTCATCCAGGAGTGTCTCACCCCCACAAAGAAAAAGTCTTTTACAAGGAGCATCTACATCCCTTGTAGTGCCTTGCTGCTCAGTGGAACCACCCTCCCAGCTCGTGTGCTTTTTCCAACCTTTCAAAATGGCGGTACCATGGGGAAATGCTATGGGTCCTCTCGCACTGCCACATCCAGTTCACGCACTCCCTCACGGAAACCGAAAGAATTTTCCTAAATTCGACGGGAGCGGAAAATCAAAGCACGGATTCCCATATATCTGATTTCATTATGTCATGTTATTTTGGACGTGACTCATGAAGATGTGTCGGTTCACCTTTTTCTGGAAACTCTACAAGGGCCCGCAGCCGAATGGTTTCAGCATTTGCCGGCCGCATCTATCACACAGTTGGAAACCTTGCGGGAAGCTTTTGAAGGACAGATACAAGCCTTCAGAAGATGCATTTGCATTGTTATCACGGATCACTCACCTGAAGAAAGAAGCCAATGAGACTATGCGCGATTTCATCACCCAGTTCAATGCATTAATCAACTGTGTCCCTACTACCATGCTTCCAACACCGGAGAATCAGAAGTGTTTCTTCGTGAACGCCATGAGCTCAAAAGTCAGCTTCTTGCTCCTTCAAGAGTGAGTAGCTACCCTGCCGCTCGCTCAGGCTGCTGCCATTCAGATAGAAGACAATTTGATAATATCTGGCGAGTTGAAAAAAGGAATCATCAAAGTCCAAATCTTCAGATCCCTCGCCTGCTACTTCGTCTGATCCAGCATTCCAAAAGATGGCGAATGATCTGCTCTCATTGAAAAAGCAGTTGGCCCAGGCTCCTAGTTCTTCATACCGAGACGTTCCACGAAGGAGTTTCGTTCCCAAAATGTTTCACTAAGACCGCGTACCGCAACTACTCCACAGTTTGGCGCTGAAAGCTCCTACGGTCAATGGCTTGGCAAAATTGGAAGAGGAAAGAGCAGTACTTATGAAGAACCTCACCTCAAGACGCC